>QJPP01003812.1:0-176579 GCA_003996215.1 Jaltomata sinuosa | reverse complement strand
TCCGCCCCGATCCGCAGGACTCTACTAGACATTGGCTCCTATACCGATGACCCCGGTGAACCTAAAGCTCTGATACCAAGTTGTCACGACCCAATTTCTCGGTCATGATGGCACCTACAACCCCCGGTAGGTGAACCAATCCCCGTAGCCCAGAACAGTTAGTAATGGGCTACTATCTAGCAAAAAGGGAACAAGACGAGTAAAATAGATAACAGGGATATAAATATATACATATGCGGAAACTAAACCAAACCCCAAGACCTGGTATCATAGTACAGAGCCCAACTACATACATGGAGTGCAAATAAATCAAAAGAATATATACAGATGTCTCTGAATGGTAATAGAGTACATGAAGCAAAAGATAAACTAAAGCTAAGCTCCGATCGCCAAGAGCTCACCCTCAGCCTGAAGTAGTCTTCAACAGATCTCCAAGCACGAATCACAACGGTCTAACGGCGATAGCCCACGCTAGGATCTGCACCCAAAGATGCAGGGGGTAGGGGTGCGCACAAAATGCGAAGCATAAGGTACCCAGTAGGTATCATAGGCCGACTGGGCACATATAAAATAAAAGCGTAGTAATAGACAGAATGGAAGCAAGTAGTCACAGAAATCAACGAAAGATACACAGGAACTAGCCCAGAGGGAAATCAACAGAACCACATATGAGGCTAGTAAGAAGAATATACACATCATAGACACAGGTGAAAGTAAGAACAACGCACCTGGGGTCCTTGCAACAACAGTGTATACAAAATAAGTTTACGAAATGGACGGTATACCGGTAACCTCAAGTGTAAGAAGAAGTGAGAAAGAGTAATAATAGGCATGCTCAGAGACATGAATCAAACTCAACTAATCATACCAATGTCATACTTATCCATAATAGAGAACAATTCTATAAGTAAAAAGCGAAAGTCTACCTACAGTCCCCCGGCCGCCCATACAACCGAGGAACACAACCAAGTGATAACAAACCCTCCGGCATCCCATACTACCGGAGCGTACAATCAGCAAACAGCAAACAAGGGTGGAGCCTCAAACAATGAATAATATGATGCATGAATATCTCAAGTGCCATGGTATCTCTGTATGTACCTCCTCCGGCGCCGATCCGGCCCAGCAGGTAGGTTCCATGGAAGGACTCTGCCCGTATACCTCTACTCCACCGTATACCCCTCCTCCGGCACACGCAGCCCGTAGCCCCTGGCCCGGATGGCAAGGTCCATGGAGGTCCTAGACCCCATACTAAAACTCAGTATCAGAACATGTCATCCGGAAGCAAGTCCGGTATCAAGATAGAGACCCAGTCTCAAATATGCATGCCCAGAACCTGTCCAGGACTAAAATTAGTAGGAAAATATCTTAAAAAAGACCCCTCCAAGGGTGCCCGGGAGTAACCGGGTCTAAATAGTAAAAAGTTATCTCAGGTGCTCGGTTCGACCGAGGCTAAAAATCATCTCAAGTAACAAGAAAACTCAACTAGCACCCCGGCCCTGCCGAGTCTAGCGATAATTGTAAAACTGATGATTTTAAACATAATTTTACTTTCTTGCCCAAAAATCTCCACAAGTGAAATCAACCATTTCCAAATCATATTCATAAAAAGACAGAGCCCCCGCGGGCCCAATGCAATAGGTTTACGAAAACAGGCCAAGTAGGCCCGAAGCCAAGAACCAACAGATAAAACAATGGGATAACCTCTTTATATGCATGGAAATGGTATGATCACACACAATTGCTGCCCCGCAGCTCACAATCAACCTATCGACCCTGCACAGGCCCACAGCTACTCAGCAAGCATAACAAGCCTAGAAGGATAATTCTATGCCCGGGACTCGCGGACATTCCCAAAATCCCACCTTCTATGTTCCAGAGTCAACAAGGCCTCGCAGGACCACAAGGGTAAATAAAATATATCCGCAAATACTACAAACAACGGAGAAATAAAAATAGGCGGACATGAATAAAGCGGTCAAAGTCTGTGGTACCAACCTAATAAACCAACCCAAGGATGCCCATTAATACAATTTTATTTTATATATATGGAGTCTAGGGAAAATAAACCGTAACCTACCTGTCGTCCGATGACAAGATGCTAGAACGATGTCCAAGCTCGAACCACTCCGAGAAAATCCAAAACTAGATCAGAATCGGATTTGGGCTTGAATAACTTGACGTAGATAATTGATTTTCTTTATCAAATATATTTTTCTCCCAACAAAACCTCAACGTGAAGGAGTATTTAATAATGTAGTTGTATGCAACAGTAATATACATATATGTATATCAACCTTCAGCAAGTTAAAAGGCTCACTTTAATATGGTCTAAGCATGCAATTAATCATGCTGCCAACTTCCCAAAAGATGCCACCTTTCCACTTGCTATGCGCTGTGTTAGCCCTCCACTTCCACGTGGAAGTGGAGGTGGCAACCAATCCGATCCGTTAAGTATATACTCGGGTATTGCATAAATTCGTGGTAAAATAAATATAATATTTTAAATATACCATAATTATAGAAAATCATTTCAAATAAAACCTACTATATTATAATAATAAATTTTAACATAACTAAATTTTACTATCTCCGTTAAAATATTACGGAGTATAAAAACTTTATAAAATAAATACGTATACACTTATATCGTATCAAATATATTTTTCATAAACCTTTAAAATATTTGAAAAGGCAATAATAATATAATCTTTACCAAATTCAACTTTTAAATAACGTATTTTCAAATACACGCACGAGGCTAATAAAATTCTTAAGTTTAGGCTCGTAATTCGCCAACGCACGATTTTGATACTCAAGAATTCTCTCGGGATCCTCCCTTATATTTTATCACTGTTTCGGAACTGAAATGGCATTTTAAAACGTGAAATTGAGGCTTAAATCGAGTTTAACCCGACCCGGTTCGCGACCCGGTTCGCAACCCATTTTCTGCCAGACAGTCCGCGGTAAAACAGTCATAACTCTTTACTCCGAGATCAGTTGGACGTGAGGTTTTGTGCGTTGGAAAATAGACTCGTAAACCTTCGATTTGGTATTTCGGGCAACTTCTAACTTTTTATATACTGGGAGAAAAGCCCTGACACATTTGACCCAAGTTCAGAAAATTTGTTAAAGGTCTTACGATATCTTTTGTCGATTTGCTTGACTTCAAAACTCAAACGTGGAAATGACCGGAAGGGTCATTACATCATCCACTACTAAAAAGGGCTTTCGTCCTCGAAAGTCAAGGTCAAGGGGGTACCTGAAGGCTAAAATAGCTGCGGATACTGATCCCGCATATCTCTCTCGGTCTCCCAGGTAGCCTCCTCGATTGGACGGTGCCTTCTCTGAACCTTAACAACCGGGATCTCTCGAGACCTCAATCTCCTGACATCTCTGGCCAAAATAGCTGCCGGCTCCTCAACAAAGGCTAAATCCTCATCCAACTGAACTGAATCCCACTGCAACACATGAGACTCATCTGAGACATACCGACGTAACATCGAAACATGGAACACAGGATGTATCGCTGAAAACATCGGAGGTAAGGCTAACTGATAGGCAACGCTTCCAACCCTCTGCAGAATCTCAAACGGTCCAATGTACCTAGGGCTAAGCTTGCCCCGCCTACCAAATCTCATCACGCCCTTCATGGGCGACACACGGAGAAACACCAAGTCACCGACACTAAACTCCAAGGCATGAAGCCTACGATCAGCATAACTCTTCTGCCTGCTCTGAGATGCCCGAAGTCTGTCCTGAATCACTCGGACTCGGTCTAAGGAATCTCGAAGCAAATCTGTGCTCTGTGGCCCAGCACTAAAACCATCAAACCACCCTACCGGTGATCTGCAACGCCTGCCATACAAAGCCTCAAAAGGTGCCATGCCGATACTCGAATGAAAGCTGTTATTATAAGCAAACTCTGCCAAGGGAACAAACTGATCCCATGAACCTCCAAAGTCAAGAATACAGGCCCGAAGCATGTCCTCCATGACCTGAATGGTCCTCTCGGACTGGCCATCTGTCTGAGGGTGGAAAGCGGTACTAAGATGAACCTCTGTACCCAAGTCTCGCTGAATAGCCCTCCAGAACTGAGATGTGAACTTAGTGCCGCGATCTGAAATAATAGAAGCTGGGACCCCATGCAACCGAATGATCTCACGAAGGTAGATCTGAGCTAACCTCTCTGCGCCATAAGAGGTCTGAACCGGCAAGAAATGTGCCGACTTAGTCAGCCTATCAACAATCACCCATATGGAATCAAACCCATGAGCAGTACGAGGCAAACCAACAACAAAGTCCATAGTAATCCCTTCCCACTTCCACTCAGGAATGGGAAGTCGCTGCATCAAACCACCAGGTCTCATGTGCTCGAACTTAACCTGCTGACAGTTCAAGCACCGAGATACAAACTCCGCTATATCCCGCTTCATACCCCTCCACCAGTAAAGCTGCCTCAAGTCTCTATACATCTTCGCTGTGCCAGGGTGAATGGAGTATCTAGTACAATGTGCCTCGTGAAGTATCAACTGAATCAAATCACTAATCCTCGGAACACAAAGGCGGCTATCAAACCTCAGAACCCCATCTGAATCTAGAGTAGCCCGACTGGTCTCACCCTGAATGACCCGATCACGAAGGTCACACAACTGCTGATCCTCAAACTGACGCTCTGAATCTGGGTCAATCAAAGTAGAACGAACCTCCATACTGGCAAGAACTCTGCTAGGATCCGACAAGTCAAGCCTAACCAAACGGTTAGCCAAGGACTGAATGTCCGAGGCCAACGGTCGCTCTGAAACTGAAAGAGAAGCTAGGCTACCCATACTCACTGTCTTCCGACTCAAGGCATCCGCTACCACGTTTGCCTTGCCCCGATGATACAGAATAGTAAAGTCATAGTCCTTCAGTAACTCGACCCATCTCCTCTGCCTCGAGTTCAACTCCCGCTGACTCGTGATATACTGAAGACTACGGTGATCGGTGAAGATATCACAGTGAACTCCATATAGTAATGCCTCCAGATCTGAGCGCGAAAACTACCGCCGCCAACTCTAAGTCATGAGTGGGGTAGTTGCGCTCGTGAACCTTCAGCTGCCTCAACGCATATGCTATTACTCGACCCTGCTGCATCAACACACAACCAAGACCAACCCCAGAAGCATCACAATACACGGAGAAGCTCTGACCCTCAACCGACAAAGCCAAAACTGGAGCTGAAGTCAATAAGGCCTTAAGCCTCTGGAAGCTATCCTCACACTGATCCGACCACTGAAATGGGATATCCTTCCTAGTCAGCATAGTCAAGGGTGCTGCTATGGAAGAAAATCCCTCAACGAACCGTCTATAGTAACTCGCTAACCCAATAAAGCTGCGAACCTCAGTAACAGTAGTAGGTCTAGGCCACTCACAAACTGCTGAAATCTTTCCCGGATCAACCCTAATCCCATCCTTAGACACCACATGCCCTAGGAATGCAACTGACTCAAGCCAAAACTCGCACTTTGAGAACTTGGCATAAAGCCGATGATCTCTCAAAGTCTGGAGTATAACCCTCAAGTGCTGCTCATGCTCATCTCTACTACGCGAGTATACCAAGATGTCGTCTATAAAAACTATCGCGAATGAGTCCAAATATGGGCCAAGAACCATGTGCATCAAGTTCATAAAGGCTGCGGGGGAATTAGTCAACCCCAAAAGACATCACTAGGAACTCATAATGGCCATAACGCGTCTTGAATGCTATCTTAGGGATGTCCTCCGCCCTAATCCTCAACTGATGGTAGCCGAACCTCAAATCAATCTTCGAAAACACGACTGAACCCTGAAGCTGGTCAAACAAATCATCAATCCTCGGCAACGGATACCTATTCTTCACTGTCACCCTATTCAGCTGCCGATAATCAATACACATGCGCATAGACCCATTCTTCTTCTTCACGAAGAGAACAGGAGCGCCCCAAGGTGACACACTAGGTCTAATAAACCCCTTAGCTAACAGATCCTGGAGCTGCTCCTTAAGCTCCCTCAACTCAGCAGGAGTCATACGGTAAGGAGGAATAGAAATGGGCCTAGTACCCGGCTCCAACTCAATAGCAAAATCAATATCTCTCTCAGGTGGAAGGCCTGGCAGGTCGGTAGGAAACACATCGAGGAAGTCTCTAACCACAGGAACAGACTCAGGAGAAGTGGGGTCAGCACTAACATCCCGAACATATGCTAGATAAGCTAAACACCCACGGGCAATCAACTTCCTAGCTCGAAGACAAGAGATGATCCCAGATGGTGCATGGCTAATAGAACCCTGCCACACAACCGGGGATACACCGGGCACGGCTATGGTAATGGTCTTGGCATAACAATCCAAAACCACACGGTGAGGGGATAACCAGTCCATGCCCAGTATTACATCAAAATCTAGCATATCAAGAATCATCAAATCACCCCAAGTCTCTGAATCACCAATAGATAACATACAGGATCTCACAATCCGATCCACTACTAAAGAATCTCCTACTGGGGTCGAAACAGAAACAGGAACAGATAATGGCTCACTAGCCAACCCCAAACAAGGCACAAAGTAGGCAGATACATATGAACAAGTGGATCCAGGATCAAATAAAGCTATAGCAGGCTGATGGCACACAGAAATCGTACCTGTAATCACAGCATTTGAGGCCTCTACCTCTGGTCTCCTAGGGACCGCGTAAAACTGACGACGACCTCCACCTGCCCGACCGCCATCCCTACCACCTGCTCTACCGCGTGGTGCACCACCTCTACTCTGACGACCACCCCCTCTAGCCGGGGGCTGAACTACCCGTAAAGGCTCGGCCAACTGAGCTGTACCCTGCTGAGGGCAATCTCTAGCCAAGTGACCTATCGCACCACAAGTAAAACAAGCCCCTGACGGCCTACTCAGTCGAGATGAACCAGCAAATCCCGAATGACCACCACGACCTGATGCCCCAAAAACTATACCCCTCGAAGGCTGGGCGCCATAGCCCTGATGGCTGCTCTGACCCTGCTCGAACTGGGTACCACCGAAAGTCTGAAGTGAAGCCTGAACCGGTCGGCTGGACTGACCCTGGTACTGCTGTGGCTGATAACTCCGGCTCCACTGGTCAGGACCTCTACCGCCATAGCTGGAACCACTATAGATACCCTGATGTCGAGGCCTCTTATATCTGGACCCCTGATCATGTCGCTGTAAGTCCTCCACAGTGCGGGCATAGTCTACAATAGCCTGGAATGACCGACCACTGGCAATCAATATCTCAGCTGGCTGCCTGATCTCTGGCCTCAAACCCCATACAAATCTGCGAATCCTCTCAGCCTCGGTAGGAATGATCATAGCTCCGAACGGTGCTAGCTGATGAAAGCGGGTCTCATACTCCGAGATAGTCATAGATCCCTGCACAAGGTGAGTAAACTGCTCCATGTGACGCTCCCGATCACTCTGGGGTAGGAACTTGGCCATAAAGGCCTCATAAAACTCAGACCAGGTCAAAGGAGGTGACGATGGTGGTCTACAAGCAACCTGGGCCCTCCACCATAACTTCACTGGGCCCTCCAACTGGTAGGTAGTATAACCAACCCCGTGAGTCTCTAACAAACCCAGATGATGCAACATCTCCTCACAGGTAGTAATAAAGTCATGTGGATCTTGTCCAGAAGTACCTGCAAACCTCGGAGGTGCTAACCTCAAAAACCTACCCAACGCCTTCTGCTCTGACTCTGTCATAACTGGGCGAGGAGCAAGAGGCTGTGCAACAGCTGGAACCAAAATGACCTCCGCACGGGGAGCCATATTAGCAGGCTGCGCTCCTGAGCTCTGTGCACCCAGGGCTGCCCCCTGAGCGGATGTCTGTGCTACCTCGGAAGGCCGCTCTCCAATCACACCCTAAAGCTGTAATAGTAATCCCCGAATATCTGGAGACTGAGTTGCGGCTGGAGCTGGCACATAAGTGGGCACTGGAACTGGTACTGGTGCTGGAACTGGTACTGGAGCTGGCGCTGGAGCTGGTGGTACCTGGGCTGCCCCCTGAACCACATGCTGCTCGGGCTCTATCTCCACGCTAGCAGCTCTAGCAGGTGCCACTGATCGAGGGCGTCCTCGACCCCTAGCTGGTGTGGGAGGCTCATCCTCGCGTGCTGCCGATGATCTCGTACGAACCATCTGCGGAAGAATGAAGTAGAACAAATGAGATCTCTAGAAACTTCAAGGGCTATACGCACGACACAGAGGCAATGAAAGAGTCAAAGTTCCTAAAATGTCACTGTAGCCTCCCAAAGATTGAGTACGGACGTCTCCGCCCCGATCCGCAGGACTCTACTAGACATTGGCTCCTATACCGATGACACCGGTGAACCTAAAGCTCTGATACCAAGTTTTTACGACCCGATTTCTCGGTCATGATGGTGCCTACAACCCCCCAGTAGGCGAACCAATTCCCGTAGCCCAGAATAGTTAGTAATGGGCTACTATCTAGCAAAAAGGGAACAAGACGAATAAAATAGATAACAGGGATATAAATATATATACATATGCGGAAACTAAACCAAACCCCAAGACCTGGTATCATAGTACAGAGCCAAACTACATACATGGAGTGCAAATAAACCAAAACTATATATACAGATGTCTCTGAATGGTAATAGAGTACATGAAGCCAAAAGATAAACTAAAGCTAAGCTCCGATCGCCAAGAGCTCACCCTCAGCCTGAAGTAGTCTCCAACAGATCTCTCAAGCACGAATCACAACGGTCTAACGGCGATGGCCCACGCACTAGGATTGCACCCAAAGATGCAAGGGGGGTAGGGGTGAGCACCAAATGCGAAGCATAAGGTACCCAGTAGGTATCATAGGCCGACTGGGCACATATAAGATAAAAGTGTAGTAAAGACAGAGTAGAAGCAATCAGTCACAGAAATCAACGAAAGGTACACAGGAACTAGCCCAGAGGAAATCAACAGAACCACATTGTGAGGCTAGCAAGCAGAATATACACACCAAAGGCACAGGTGAAAGTAAGAAATAACGCACCTGGGGTCCTTGCAATAACAGTGTATATAAAATAAGTTTACGAAATGGACGGTATACCGGTAACCTCAAGTGTAAGAAGAAGAGAGAAAGAGTAATAATAGGCATGCTCAGAGACATGAATCAAACTCAACTAATCATACCAATCTCATACTTATGCCATAATAGAGAACAATTCTGTAAGTAAAAAGCAAAAGTCTACCTACAGTCCCTCGGCCGCCCATACAACCGAGGAACACAAACAAGTGAAAACAAACCCTCCGGCATCCCATACTACCGGAGCGTACAATCAGCAAACAGCAAACAAGGTGGAACCTCGAACCATGAATGATATGATGCATGAAGATCTCAAGTGCCATAGTATCTCTGTATGTACCTCCTCCGGCGCCGATCCGGCCCAGCAGGTAGGTTCCATGGAAGGACTCTGCCCGTATACCTCTACTCCACCGTATACCCCTCCTCCGGCACACGCAGCCCGTAGCCCCTGGCCCGGATGGCAAGGTCCATGGAGGTCCCAGACCCCATACTAAAACTCAGTATCAGAACATGTATCAAGATAGAGACCCAGTCTCGATATCAAGATAGAGACCCAGTCTCGAACATGCATGCCCAGACCCTGTCCAGGACTAAAAATAGTAGGAAAATATCTCAAAAACCCCTCCAAGGGTGCCCGGGCGTAGCCGGGTCTAAATAGTAAAAAGTCATCTCAGGTGCTCGGTCCAACCGAGACTAAAAATCATCTCAAGTAACAAGAAAACTCAACTAGCACCCCGGCCCTGCCGAGTCTAGCGATAATCATAAAACTGATGATTTTAAACATAATTTTACTTTCTTGCCCAAAAATCTCCACAAGTGAAATCAACCATTTCCAAATCATTTCCATAAAAAATGGCCCCCCCGGGCCATGCAAGGTTTAGAAAACAGTGCCAATAGGCCCGAAGCCAAAACCACAGTAAAACACGGATAAAACCTCTTTATATGCATGGAAATGGTATGATCACACACAATAGCTGTCCCGCAGCTCACAATCAACCTATCGACCCTGCACAGGCCCACAGCTACTCAGCAAGCATAACCAGCCTAGAAGGATAATTCTATGCCCGGGACTCGCGGACATTCCCAAAATCCCACCTTCTATGTTCCAGAGTCAACAAGGCCTCACAGGACCACAAGGGTAAATAAAATATACGGCAAATACTACAAACAACGGAGGAACAAAAGTAGGCGGATATGAATAAAGCGGTCAAGGTCTGTGGTACCAACCTAATAAACCAACCCAAGGATGCCCATTAATACTATTTTATTTTATATATACGGAGTCTAGGGAAAATAAACCGTAACCTACCTGTCGTCCGACGACAAGCTGCTAGAACAACGATGTCCAAGCTCGAACCACTCCAAGAAAATCCAAAACTAAATCGGAATCGAAATCGAATTTGGGCTTGAATAACTTGACGTAGATAATTGACTTACTTTATCAAATATATTTTCCTCACAACAACCTCTCACGTGAATGAGTATTTAATAGTGGGCATAGTTGTATGCAACATTAATATACATATATGTATATCAACTTAGCAAAGTCAAAAGGCTCACTTTAATATAATATAAGCATGCAATTCATCATATGCTGCCACTTCCAAAAGATGCCACCTTTCCACTTGCTATGCTGTGTTAGCCCTCCACTTCCACGTGGAAGTGGAGGTGGCAACCAATCCGATCCGTTAAGTATAAACTCGGGTATTGCATAAATTTGTGGTAAAATAAATATGATATTTTAAATATACCATAATTAATAGAAAATCATTTCAAATAAAATCTACTATATTATAATAATAAATTTTAACATAACTAAATTTTACTATCTCCGTTAAAATATTACGGAGTATAAAAACTTTATAAAATAAATACATATACACTTATATCGTATCAAATATATTTTTCATAAACTTTTAAAATATTTTGAAAAGGCAATAATAATATAATCTTTACCAAATTCAACTTTTAAATAACGTATTTTCAAATACACGCACGAGGCTAATAAAATTCTAAAGTTTAGGCTCGTAATTCGCCAACGCACGATTTTGATACTCAAGAATTCTCTCGGGATCCTCCCTTATATTTTGTCACTGTTTCGGAACTGAAATGGCATTTTAAAACGTGAAATTGAGGCTTAAATCGAGTTTAACCCGACCCGGTTCGCGACCCGGTTCGCAACCCATTTTCTGCCAGACAGTCCGCGGTAAAACAGTCATAACTCTTTACTCCGAGATCGGTTGGACGTGAGGTTTTGTGCGTTGGAAACTAGACTCGTAGACCTTCTATTTGGTATTTCGGGGGACTTCTAACTCTTTATATATTGGGAGAAAAGCCCTGACACATTTGACCCAAAGTTCAGAAAATTTGTTAAAGGTCTTACGATATCTTTTGTCGATTTGCTTGACTTCAAAACTCAAACGTGAAAATGACCGGAAGGGTCATTACATCTCAAGTCTCAACTCAAGTCTTCTACTCTCTATTAAATCGTTAATTTTATTAGTTTGAAAGTTTTGGTGAGTTATTTTAGAGCAATCTTCAAGCTTCAAGTTTCATCTATCAATTTTTGGCTTTTGCTTATACACGTCTACTTTTACGCAGACATTTGGTACATTCGTTCCAACTTTTATCTCTTTACTTATTTATTTTTTTACATTTAATTTTTGTATTAATTTATTTGCTTACTTTTAATATTTTAATATGAAATCTGGTTATAAAAATATTGGCAGAGGTAAAAAATCACTTTTTAGTAGGGTCACTAATGTACTAACCGGAAAAAATAAAGTCGGTGGTTCTTCTAAATCCAAATCTAAAACTAGACAAGTGGCTCAATTAAGAATAAATACGGATGATTTTACGCATGTTGATGAAACTCCTTTTAATATTGATAGTAATACTCAATTAGATCATGAATCTTTAGAAACAAGGTTTGATAAATTCAATGAAGAACTAGATGAAGAAATACAACATGATAATGAATATGATGATAATGATACTTATGATGATAATGAAACAGAGAAACCTACGTCTACTAGTCCCGCTACTGAACTCCTTACTCTCACCCCCCCTATACATCCTATTAGGGCTAAGCCCAAGGCTGAACGTCCTAAAAATCTATTGTGTGGCAATTTATGACTCAAAATGAGGATAGAACTCAAGCTATTTGTAAAAAATATAAATATATTTTGAATCATAAAATTGAGGAAAAGGGGGGTGGGACAGGACATTTAAGAAAGTATTTGTTGGAATGTTGTAAAAAAGAATTTTTGCAAGCTAAGGCTATAGAAGAAGCAATAAAAAATGGTACTCTCCTTCCTGATGCATCTGTAGGAGTAGGGGCCTCTAACATGGTCCAATAACAGTTAATCCCTTCTAATGTTTCTGGCCCTAGTACACATCGCAGATATAGTAGAGAAAGAGGTCTTGATGAATTAGCTAAAATGATTGTTGTTTGTGGCTTGCCTTTTAGTTTTGCTGAAAATCTTGGGTTTGTTCATTATATTTAAATAGTATATAATCCATCTTTCACAGGTTTTACAAGAAATACAATTAAAAAAGTTATTTTTGATTATCAAGGACAATATTTTCATTATCTTCGTTGTTTATTTTACTATAATACTTGTAAAATGGCTATCGATTCTGATAAGGGTCGTAGTGTTAACGGTAATGATTATTTCACTATTACTGATCATTGGATTGATGAAAATTGGAACATGCAAAAAAGAATTTTAGGTTATAAATGTAGTGAATATAATAAAATCGGTAGTAACATAGCTCAAACTATTCTAGATGTTTTAGAATTTTATGGAATTTGTAATAAAGTAGTTAGTGTCACCCTTGATAATGCTTCTAATAATACATCTGTTGTTGATATTCTAAAATCGGTACTTTGCCCTATTTATAATGATGGTTTTCATATTAGATATGTTGCACACATATATAATTTAATTGTAAGAGATGGTATAGCAATGTATAATAATGGTTGTATAAAATGTGAAACTGCAGTTCATTTTATTTTTAAATGTCAAGTAAAGGCTACACGTATAGATTTTGAAAACCGTTATCGTGAATTTAGTCTCCCCCCTAGAAAAATTCCAAAAATAGTGTCTACTAGATGGAATTCTTTATATGAAATTCTTAAAGTTGCTTATGAATATAGAAAGCCTTTACAAATAGTTTGACATACTCATAATTCAAATATGAATTATAGAATTACTGAAACTGATTGGGATGACGTAAAGGATCTTATAGAGTTTTTAAAAGTTTTTTATTTAGCTACAAAATAAATATTCTGACTTTATTATCCAATAATTTATTCAGTTTTACCAACTATTTGTGTTATTTCTGATAAATTTTCTAAATTCAAAAAATATTGAAAGGATTAAAGATTCCGTTAAGGCAATGATTCAAAAATTTAAGTTTTTTTTTCCTATTCCTCAAATTTATTTAACTGCTTGTTTATTAAACCCAAATTACAAAGAAGTTGGTGCATCACTAATGGTTGAAAATATATATTCAAATTTAGATATTGAAGATGACGAAGAACCTAGTTTGACAACAGTTAAACATAGCATAAAAGATTAAACTAGAAAATTGTATAACTTGTATAATTCTAGTAGAATAAATGAAGTAGTACGTAATGAAGAACCTGAAACTTCTAGGTGTAGATATGAAGATAATATTGATAATATGCTAGAAAATTATCTTGGTCTTACTTCTAATGAAGAAAATGATTTTGATGAATATCTTAATCAGGGAACGGAAAGTATTAAGGATGAACAAGGCAAACCTCAACTTTTGGAATGATGGAGGAGTCGCGGCAAGACATTTTCAAAACTTCAACCGGTTGTTCGAGATGTGCTAGATATTCAAGCATCTTCAGTAGCTTCGGAGGGTGCTTTTAGTGCAACAAGATTTCAAATTGGGGAGCATAGGTATTCATTAGGATCAGACAGCTTGGAGATATCGATATTATTTAGAGATTGGATCAATGTAGAGCAAAAAAATTATGGGCGTCCAAGTTTACCTGCCCAATTTGAATATAATATAGATAATATTTTGGTAAATTCTAGTAAAGACGGCATGGATGAATTGGAGGAACAAGCACAACAACCACTTTCAGAACATGTTACCAAAGAAATGTTAGAAGCTCTAAGACAAGACTATTTTCAAGAATACAAATATTGGTATGATATTTCAAGGCCTAATTCAAACAGAACTCTTCCTAGAAGATGACTGCGTAGATTAGATCCTCTTCTAATATTTGTAATACAAATTGTACTATTTAATTTTTATGAATATAATTATAGGCTATTTGCCTTAAAAAAATTAATTATTGTCTTCAATTTAATACAAGTCTTTTTTATATATTTAATTTTCAAGACTTTAACAAACTAATTATAGTTTAAAATGTTTCAAACTTAAGTTACAATTTGAAATTAAAAAAAAATGAAAACTAAAAGTTTGATATAATTTAAAAAGTTTCAAACTTATAGTTTGAAAATTTTAAATTTAAAACTTTCAAGACTTAAGAGTTTGAAATTTAAACTTTAAAATTAAAATTTGAAATTTAAACTTTAAGAGTTTAAAATTTAAACTTTAAAAAAAGTCTAACTTACTAAGTTATACGTTTAAAAGAAATATTAAATAAGTTATATATTTTGAATTTTTTTAATTATAAACAATCAAGTTTTAATTTAATTAATGTTAAAAAAAGGGGGTGGGGGAGAGACCCGGATTCTGGTCTTGTACCGGTTCGGTCCGGTCCCGGTACGTACCTGTCCGAGACGGACGTTCCTAAAATTACCGATATGTATGGTACCGGTTCCGTCCTGGATCTGTCCGACTCCTACTTGGTTGACGCCGGTTCCAAAAAATTTTGGTCTGGTTGTATCAGTTTCGGTCCCGTTTCCAGGCCTAACGGCGAAGTAGAGGTACACGGGTAGAGTCCTTTCATGGTTCCTGCCTCTACATGGGCCTTTAGGGTACCAGAGGGGGAGCATACGGGTTACTTTCACACCAGCTTCATCATATCATCATGATGCATATTGTATTCTGATTTCACCCTTTTTTGCTATTTGCTCAGTGTACACTTCGATAGTATGGGATGCCGGAGGAATTGTTTTCACTTTATTGTGTTCCTCGATTGTATTGGCGTCCATTGAGACCGTAGGTAGATTATATTACTCCTTTCATTTCACAGAGCTTGTTATGACCTTCAGTACCGGTTGGATTAGTAGTTATTAGCTTGTTAAGGCTCCGACTTTTGGACTGAGATTATTAAGGGGCTAGTGGGTCCTATATCTTTGAGGCTCTGTCTATGTGGCCTCCTGAGCGGGTGTGGGTTTCTGAATTCTTTCTTATCCTGGCTTTGTTTAGCGGATCTTGGCAGTTGCAGTTTAGTTATTTCATCCTAGGCTTATACTTGTGAGACTGTTTTACGTTTGTTCTTATTTTGAAATTGATGTCTTAAGCATGATTCTGTTAGTATATGACTTCTAGTTTGATTGTTGGCTTGCTTTACCTCTTTTTCTTTCTTGAGGTTACCGGTATACCGTCCATCTCTTTAAATTCTCTTTTTATATGTACTGTTGTGCAAGGATCCCAGGTGCGTCCTTCTTCCTTCTTTCAGTCGTGTTTCTGTGTATGTATATCTTCTGTGCTAGCATGTTATACTTATAACTCTTGGTTGATTACTCTTTTTGCTAGTTTTTCTGTGCTTCATCTTTGCCTCTGTGATTGTTTCCTTGTTATCTGCTTATTACTGCCTTTATATTTTATATGCGCTCAGTCGGCTGATGATGCCTACTGGGTACCCGTTGCTTGGCAATTGGTGCTCATACTACACTTCTGCATCTTTTTGGTGCAGGTATTAGTGTGAGCTTTCGCTGTTGACCGCGTGGAGACTCGTGCAGCTTGGGTATTCGAGACTAGAGTGAGCACCTGACTACCGGGGCTTGACCGTATCTCATCTTGTTGTACGGTTACTCTTTACTCTATTCATAGACAGTTGTACTAGTCTATTTTGGTTATTTCTAGCACTTGTATTCTATTTAGAAGCTCATGTACTATCAATACCAAGTCTTGGAGTTGGTGTAGTTTTCTTGTATTTTTATAGGATCGGGTTATTTGCTTCCGCTTTATATTTACATTTTTCTGCTTTCGCTTACTTCAGCTTGTCATGCGTATTAATTAGGTAGTAGCCCATTATTAATCGTTCCGGGCTACGGGAATTGGATCGCCTACTAAGCATTGTAGGTGCCATCATGACCTGAGAAATTGGGTCGTGACAATATTATATGAATGATTTTTTTAATAATAAAATTATATATTATATATTATATAACAAAACTATCCACAAGTGGATGGTCTTTTCAATAATAAAATTATATATTATATATTATATAATAATATTATATTTATATTTATATTATAAATTTTAAAATAATATATATTATATATTTTTTATTTCTTTTAACTATAACTGATCAAATATGGTTCGTTTTATCAATTATATATTTTCCAAGAAATATTTTGACCATTCAAGGTCGTAATATAATTTTTTCGCTATTCTTTTAATAAAACCGACCACATTTGGTCGGTTTTGTTCTTAAAAAAATTCACCAAAACTAGTCATATTTGGTCAGAAATTACCGATCACGAATTTGTGATCGTTTTTTTGTGGTGGATGTTCTTGTTTTTTTGGTAGTGACTTTTGTTGCTGAGTCCTTATGGACTTTCTGTGTATGGCTGCCAAAAGCAAAGCCAATTTTTAATTTTCCAAAAAGAAAAAAGTTGAATTCAATTCCAAATTGAATTTCCATGTGAGAACTTCATCCAAGTCCAAATTGGACACGAACAACTTTTGTTAATACTTTATTATATACCATATATATATATATAAATATATATTTTAATCGAGAGATATAATTTAATTTCTATTTTAAATAATAAACTTTTATTTATTTATAATACTAATTATATTCTTGGTGCTAGCAAAAAATATAATAATATTCCGTTTGGATTAATACTTTAATTATTTGATTAATTAAATTCTCTAATTTAATTATCAAACAATAAAATAATTAATTTATTAACAAAGACAAGACACTCGTTAGTGTTCGACCCCATAGGTTCAAAACTAAGCTGGTAGTAAATTGATCATATCAATATACTAATCAAGGTTGACATCTAGCAACACTCCTTAATGACCGGATAGCATGAAGTATACAATTTACTCGCAAGAACCTATAGAAAAATAAAGTAGTATTTCTTTCTGTCCTTATAGTTTCGGATCACCCTAGGATATGGTCTAACTGTCAAATCCCAATAGGTGATCAACTATGTGTGCATGTCAGATTATAATCGACTATTGAATGACCTAAGAAACTCTTTTCTTCTTTCATTCAATTTCCCTGACCAAGGTCTTGATTAGTCGTTTATAATACATGACAACATAGAACTTAAACTCATTATCAAGAGTTGAAAGATTTCATCTTGCATCAATCATTAATTCTACAAGCAAATCATACCCAAAATCCTTTCAACCATTTTTCGTATGGGTATGGGTGTCCGGTATCAAAGTATAGAAAATAAATTGTTAATTACTATGATGATCTCAGGTCAAAGAAAACTCTTACATCATATTCTTCAAGATAATATCCCAGTGACAGTTTATGGTATTTCTAACCATAGGAAATATCTAGTGAGTCTATTAAATGATCATATCTCCATATGAATCATCTATGTATGTGATTTAGTTAATGAGATAAACTAATCTTTATCTTATAAAGACCAGCACATACATATTGATCTAGCCGAATCACTAATGTCCTAATTAGTAATCCTACGATCAAAAATAATTTTAAATTAAGTTATAAGAGATATGATTCTCGCATTACCATGATCTCCATCATGATCCCCAAAATTTAATCAAAGACCTTATCATATTAATCAAATAATTTGATATAACTATGAAAAATAAATATTAGATGCCATATATTTGTATCAACTAATATTTATATAATATGTTTAAATCATCACAAATAATATTGGATCTAGATCATATCCACTATTTCCTCGACAACTGCGGAATAGAGCTTCGGGTGTTGATTAGGTATGTTTGGATCGTGACACTTGGGAATCGAATTCTGCATTTTAGCTATTTTTTTGCTTAGTGGTGGTCTGGAGATATTATAGTGATGGCTTGTATGGGTCCACTATAGATCAGGGGCCAGGTCATTGATGCAGGTTTAAACCAAAATAGAAGTAAATAAAATAATAAAAATGAACACACGATTTTACGTGGAAACCTCCTTGCTCAAAGGAGTAAAACCACGACCTACCATGTAGGATTTCAATAAAACAAGAACAATGATTGATTATAGTCTCTTTCTCGTAATCCTATGGTTAACCTATTAACCCCATTCCCTTGTAATAGTCACAACACAAGCAACACTTCAAGATGATAACTCTATCACCTTCTAACTAGACTAACCAACTCTAGCTGATCAACTATTATCTATCAACTACCTCTAACTGATACAACTCAACCTATCAACTAACTCTAGTTGATGAGCTACGAATGAAAGGATAAAGCACAAATAATCACACCTACTCACACTTCAGAGATGAAGAGTAGGTTTACAATAAGAGAACCGAATACAAAGACTCAAAATACAACAAGGAACTGAAGACACAATCTTGATCACGATCAGGTCCCTCGTTGAGTGAGCTCTTGTAGACTTGAAAGGAGCAGTGGCTTTTTGCTGAGAGAATATTAATTTTTGATTGCAAAAGCTAGGTTTTGCCTTTGTCTCATCTCATTATATATGAGAGATGACAAAACCTAGGAGCCATGCTATTGGTCAAAGTGGAAAGGACTGCTGCAAGTCTGCTACAACTCCACCAACCAACTGCAGAAAAGGTACACTTTACAGCTGTACCGAGTTGACTCTATTTTAAGATCACTGCCGGTACCTAGTCCCTCCAAGAGTTTGTCAATCATCAAAACTTCACAATGCATCATTTTCCCCCCTTTTGATGATGATAAACCCGTGGGTCCCTTTAACTGAAGAACCCATGCCCACACCAATTCCCCCGGATGCAAGGCACGTATGACACCTGTTCCCCCTGAGGAAATACACATCCTGAGTCAATGCTGAAGTCGGGACTGCAAAGAGGGTGCAGTCCACAACTTTCATTTCTGGTGGCACAAGGACCTGGTCCCATCATCAGGTTATTAATCATCGAGGAACTGTTGAATACAGTTTACAACTGCGTCATATGAGGGATGAGGACCTGGTGCCTTTATGAGGTTGTCAATCATCAAAACTTAGAATACAATATTTTCCCCCCTTTTTGATGATAACAAACATATCACCTTTTTGCTCCGAGATTGTTAATCGGTTCCATTCCTTGGTTCCCCCTGTCACCAAGACTTATTTCTGACCTGCTCCATGTGTTCCCCCAATCACCAAGAACTCCAACCGTTCCCTCTGTTACCAAGAAATATTCCCCCTTTTGGCATCATTAAAAAGAGCATAAATAGTAAACTAGGTGAAGACAGATTAAGCACCAACATTAACTCATGCCCTCTGGGGCAACACAATCAAGGGCAAGAGAATTAATGATAAAGTAGATCATTCAGACATAAAGAAGAGCAGCATTTCATTGACCACAGTCGGGTTAGAATCACAAAAATTAACATAAAAGGTTCAGAAATTATTATCAAGAGATCGTTGTTGCGTCCTAATGCACACACAAGTGTACACGATCGTACAAGTAATATAGGATTGTAAGTCCAGATATCATACCCACATGGACTTGTCGATTAACTATTTTACTAAATTAAACTGGTTCTAATTATTTATTCAAGCGTAAAATTCCAAAGGTGAATTTATTATTCACTAATCTAAAAATAAAAAGAAGAAGTTAACTAATGAACAATTAACCAAACAAAGAGCATATTTTCACGTAATCAATGTGATGAAATCGATCTAGGATTATGGATTCGCTAACAATCATGTTAAGTAAGAAATTTCATCGACTTGTTTGTTTATCTAGTTGTTGATTCCGGTATTGATATTACAACTATGGTCTCTCAAGCCTCTAGTTTCCTATTCAAAATAGCATCACAACTACATCGTTGAGTAGGGATGTGATATCTTATTTTAAAAGCATTTATATTTCTTCCCGTATGAACCAAGCAACGCGTTCTAGGTATATCTCTATCCCAGTCACTAACCTACCCTTTACGTTACAAAAGAGAGGTCTTGCTCCCTATATTCTTTGTTCTATCTCAATGATTCTTCTCTCGAGTTCACAAAGAGATTATAGATTTATCTTAATGGTCGCGAAGCATCAAAATAGTAAGCACAAGAATATAAGAACAACTAATATGATGAATAAATAATCAAATCAATTGTCTACTAAACAATCATGTAATTATCTACCACAATCCTAGAACGAGAAGTTTAACTCCACATAGACATGGAGTAATTACAACAATTCATCCAAAGAAAAACATAAAATAAATAATAAAGGAGAAGAAAAGATGAAACCAATATTCTCCGGCCTCCACGGCGGATCCTAGCTCTTTGTAGGTCAAAAGTTGTGTAAATATTGTGATTTGAGATGTATTTATAGAGTAGGAGGAAACTAACCCCTTTTCCTACTTGGATTTGGAGTAGAAAAAAAGTTGAAAAATTTCCGGGTATGCCTCTGGCGCGGAGCGCCAGCCAGTGCTGGGGAAACGCGCCACCAATGCGCCAGCCCCATCCCTCAGTAGTTTGGAGGCTGGGGCGATGCGCCACCGATGCACCACAACCCAAATTTTCTTCTTTTGCTCTCTTTTTCTCCCGGAACGTTGCTAACTCCTTTCCAATGTTTTTATGCTTCCGTTTTAGCTCTCTTGGGTTGTTTTTCTCCATCTTTTTCCCTGCAAAGCATTTAATCACATATATCAGCTCACCACCATGAAAATGCAAATAATCATAAGGATATACATAAATTTTGCCCTCAAAACAAGGCTAAAACATGGGTAAATGAGGCAATTAGGCGTATAAATACGCCCAAGATCACCATCTCACACTTAAACCTTTGTTCGTCCTCGAACAAATCACTACACACCCTACAACATTTTACATCTTAAGACACCAATTGTACAGGTCTACTCACACTCAACCTCTAAAACTGACTCTTCATGAAAACTACGACCAACATGATCATGTGTGAATATATATATCATTAGTGCACCAAGTTTTCACCATTTGGTGCCCTCACATTTAAGAGAGATGCCCATTGCTCACATCATACATACATATTCAAATTGGGGCATATAGATAAGAAATTTGCTCACTCTCTCAAAGAAAGTTTCATGCATACAAGATATACCATAGGCTTTACCTTAGTTTAATACTCTATTAACAAAGAATGAACATTGTAGGATCAAAAAGTCTTTTACAGGTTGTAATGTTGGCTAAGGGACGGGTAGGAACACTTTGGCCAGTAGTGACTACTTTCCCTATGCACTTTAAGATGCTTACTTTACACTTTTTTACTATTTTCCTTATATCACCTCAACTTCAACTTATGTTCATGTTTCCCTTCAAACTCCCCTTTTTTATTTTGGTTTATTTCCCTTATCCTTCATTCACTTATTGCTAGCAAAGAGATTTTTCTAAACTTTCTTTTTATTTGTTTTTCTGAAAATTTATCTTTTTGATTTTTCCTTTCATTACCAACAACATATAAGTTATTTTTCACAAGGGCTACACATATAATTCTTATTCTTACCACAACAACCTCCCTCTATCTTTTTACCTTTTATCTTTTATTCCCTTCTTCCATTAAGTCTTTCAACTACAAAGTGCATTAGGGACTCTTTTGATCAAATTAATACAGGGTAATCAAATAAAGGGGATAGGCTAAACATGCGGCTAGTCAACGAAATAGGCTTAAGGATCAAATGGGCTTAACTAAGAATAATATAAAGGGTGGCATAAACAATAGTCAAAAAGAAGTGGCTTACAAAGAAATGCCTTGATCATATCCCACAAGTCAATACTATGTTTCATTTTATACACACACGGAGCAAGTTTTAGGTATCAAGATATACAAAAAACACAACAAACACTCACCACACATGGCACAATGGTTCAAAAATGGCTTCCTAAGACTTCATATTCACCACACAATCAAATTGAATGAATTAACATTATTGAGTCAATCTTTAGTTTTTTCTTTGAGTCAAGTTAAAGAGCTTATGCTTCTCTAAATGAAGTTTCCTACTTTTTATGCTTATTTTGAGTGAATTACCCATGATGTCTAGTGTATACTTAGGAAAAGTACCTAGCATTCAAAAGGCTATGGTTTCTAAATCTTTCTCCTTCCTATGACTAATTTTCCCTCAAGACGGTCGTCATCCATCCATCATCGAGAAAATTTCTCTATCTATGACTAAAAAAAATTAAAAACTACTACTAAAAAAAATAAAAACTACTCGGTTCAAAGGACACCCCCTCGGAAAAGAACCGAAAAGAAAAACCAAGGGGTGAATGATATATGCCTCTAAAAAAAACTAGAAAATCTTTTTGTACTTCTTTTTTCCAAATGAAACAAACTCCTATGGCATACTCACCCTAAAACTCATAATTATCGGAAGATTCCCCACCCCACACTTAAAATCATGCTTTGTCCCCATAGCAATTTATAGAAAAAGATGAAGAAGAAGGGTGAGAAATAATCCCTGAGGCCCTCTAGGGCCTAGCTAACAGCATGTTTCTTCAATTTAGATGAAAAGGGGTGAACGACCCCACACATAAGCTTAAACCATGCTCCTTAGCTTTCAAATTCGGGTACTCGGACTTCCCCAAACCTGCAAAATCAAAACAAAAACAAAAATGTGACACTAAAAAAAAAGAAGTTACACTACTAGTTGGGTTGCCTCCCAACAAGCGCCTGATTTAACGTCGCGGCACGACGCCATCACTACACCACTTTTCTTTCCACTTAGAACTTATGAATTATGCCCCAACTTTTGCATAAACTTTCTACTTCGCTCAAGGGGTGGTGATATAAAGATGAAGGGACCAAGCAAAGGATGTCGCATCTTGCACTTTTTGGCCCTTAAGTGAGGAATGTCGTTTTGTCTTTTCGGTGTGGCAAATTTTAGAATGTAAGGACCTTGTTCCTCATCTACACACTTCTCAACTAGCTCAGATGACTCAATTTTTATGTCATCATCCAAACATAACGTAGAAAAGTGATTAGAATGAGGGCCACCAGTACCTAATCCCAAACTTGCATTGTTTATGACTTGCTCACTTTCATACATATCCTAAACATCAGCACCAATGAATAAAGCATAGTTGAATGGATGAAATTCTTCTTTTCACTCCACTAGTTGGCTAGTATCCACAACAATTGATGATTGGGCATCAGACGCCTCAACATTTTTCTTCAAGTGATCCTTCTAGTAATGGATATATGAGTCAAATTGGTCTATCTATTGTCTGGGATCAACTCTACCTTCTATCAGTTGTGTCGTCATCTTTGTGAGGTTATCTAGTATTTGCTTCATCATATCAATAAGGTGAGAATTATTCACATCCTCCACTTCATTAGCCCTGTCAATATCATAAAAAAAAGAATCATATTAGGGTCTTGGGGAAGGGGAATAAGAGTTAGGACAACCATTCGAATGGCCATCCTGACCACCACATATATGACATACATTAAATTCAAGAGATTGGGTAGGTGCACACCACCCAACCTTTTGAATATAATGGCAATTGAAACCCAGGTGGGGTCCTCCACAATACTGACAAGGATTACCAACATATGAATAGTACTGATCCTTCAACCAATCTTTATCACTAGATGTCATGTTAAGAAGATTATCGAATAATAAAAAAAACTATATATAAAAGAAAACAAAATATATACAAAACTTAAATAAATAAAAAGAAAGAGTTCAATATAGATAAATAATTAATTTCTAAGTCCCCGGCAACGGCGCCAAAAACTTGTTGCGTCCTAACACACACGCAAGTGTACGCGGTCGTACAAGTAATATATGATTGTAAGTCCAGATATCATACCCACAGGGACTTGTCGATTAACTATTTTACTAAATTAAACTGGTTCTAATTATTTATTCAAGCGTAAAATTCCAAAGGTGAATTTATTATTCACTAATCTAAAAATAAAAAGAAGAAGTTAACTAATGAACAATTAACCAAACAAAGAGCAGATTTTCACGTAATCAATGTGATGAAATCGATCTAGGATTATGGATTCGCTAACAATCATGTTAAGTAAGCAATTTCATCGACTTGTTTGTTTATCTAGTTGTTGATTCCGGGATTGATATTACAACTATGGTCTCTCGAGCCTCTAGTTGCCTATTCAAAATAGCATCACAACTACATCGTTGAGAAGGGATGTGACATCTTATTTTAAAAGCATTTATATTTCTTCCCGTATGAACCAAGCAACGCGTTCTAGGTATATCTCTATCCTAGTCGCTAACCTACACTTTACATTACAAAAGAGAGGTCTTGCTCCCTATATTCTTCATTCTATCTCAATGATTCTTCTCTCGAGTTCACAAAGAGATTATAGATTTATTTTAATGGTTGCAAAGCATTAAAATAGTAAGCACAAGAATATAAGAACAACTTATATGATGAACAAATAATCAAATCAATTGTCTACTAAAAAATCATGTAATTAGCTACCACAATCCTAGAACGAGAAGTTTAACTCCACATAGACATGGAGTAATTACAACAATCATCCAAAGAAAAACATAAAATAAAAAATAAAGGAGAAGAAAAGATGAAACCAATATTCTCTGGCCTCCATGGAGGCTCCTAGCTCTTCGTCGGTAAAAAGTTGTGTAAAAATTATGATTTGAGATGTATTTATAGAGTAGGAGGAAAATAACCCCTTTTCCTACTTGGATTTTGAGTAGAAAAAAAGCTGGAATATATCCGGGTATGCCTCTGGCGCGGCGCGCCACCCATTGCGCCAACCAGGGCTGGGGCGACACGCCACCAATGCGCTTGCCTCATCCCTCAGTAGTTTGGGGGCTGGGGCGATGTGCCACCAATGCGCCACAACCCAGATTTTCTTCTTTTGCTCTCTTTTTCTCCCGGAACGTTGCTAACTCCTTTCCAATGTTTTTATGCTTCTGTTTTAGCTCTCTTGGGTTGTTTTTCTCCATCTTTTTTCCTTCAAAGCATCTAATCACATATATTAGCTCACCACAATCAAAATGCAAATAATCATAAGGATATACATCAATTTTTCCCTCAAAACAAGGCTAAAACATGGGTAAATGAGGCAATTAGGAGTATAAATATGCCCAAGATCACTAACCACATACACATTGGATAGGTACAACAAAATCTAAAACAACAAGAGGGATAAACTAGGAGGAAGGATTGGTGAGGGTCTTTAGGAGGTTACTTAAATGCTCATTAGCATCATCATGAGCCTGGATTAGCTTCTGAGTCAAACGCTCAACCTGGTTCCTCAGGACACCATTATCAGCTTTTAGATCAGTATTTTCTTTTTCTACTTCAGCTTCACGACCTGTTCCCTCATTGGGTCCAGAAGAGGCAACTTGCAAAGCTGCCTTGAGGCTCAAGATCTCAGCATACTTCTGGGATATAAGGATAGTTAGCTTCTCAAGCTCAGTTGTATTTCTTTTGTGAGAAGCAATCATCTCCGACACAAAGAAGTGAGAAGAAACTACCCCTTCCTTTTCAATGCACTCACATTCTTCAAGTGTCCCCCTTGTGATCATTTGCTTCTTGGTTCCCGCTATTCCTCTTCCAAGTGGTACTTTGAAGTAAGAGAAGACTCTAGAGAGAAGATACCCATAGCCCAACCCATGCTTCCCATCCTTTACTATCATAATTTTCTTCATATGTTCAAGCATGATTCCAGGCAGGCTGACGGGTTGAAAGGTCGCAAGAGCTTCCATGAGGACCATGTCAGCAACCCTTGCAATGGATCTCTTCTCGGGGCAGTAGGACCTTGTTCACCAGTTCAAAGAGCAATTGGTACTCCCCTTTCAGTTGCTTCTTAAGAAGTGTTTCAGAGTTCAAGCTCCTTAACTTTCCTATAACTCCCAGGAATTCCCTAGAGGCAGTTCTATCTCCTATTGACTTGATCCCTTCCAAAGGCACCTCAAGTATCTCGCTTAGAATTTCTTCATTCAGAAAGATGTCCACATCCTTCACTAAGGTGGCTAATGCCTCACAAGTTTCAGAGAGTATCATCTCCATGTAGAACTCTTTGACTTCAGTCTCATAGAGCAGGGGAGTAGGAGGCCTAAGAAGGTGATCCCACTTTTGGAATTTTACCATTTCCACCAATTCTTGCATTCTATTAAGCTCACAGATGTCGGGATCAAACACTCTTCCATTCAGTTCCTTCTGATTCCTCAAAACAACTTGTCTTTCTTCACGAGTCAATTATATTAGTTCATCAGACTTTGTACGCGAACTAGGTCCCTCTATCACTTTTCCTTTTTCACTGTTCTTGACATTCCTTTTCTTTGATACACCAGATGGAGCTGCTTTCCCTTTTATGCTAATATGTTTCCTGTTTTTCTTAATCATCATCTCAACAACAGGCTGCTTGGATGCAGTTTTCTCTCTTGCAATCTTTGGAGTCTCCTCAACAGTCTGAGCAGTATCTGCTTGATCATCCTCAATGACTTTCTCAGCCACCTCAGTATCTTCCATGACAATACTCTTCCTCTTTCCGCGTCTCTAGACAGTTTTAGAGTGGCTTTTGTCTATAGACGCATCCATTAATCTCTTCTTGCTTCCTCTCATAGCAGGTCCGTCTTTCCGGTCCCTTGTCAAGAGTGAGAGAGTCGGCTCAGTAGGCACAGGGGTTTGTTCAAACCTGGTAGCAAGAGAAGCATTTTCATCCTCCTCTTCTTTCTCGTCATTATTTTGCAACATCCTCAAACTTAAGGAACTCAGAGGAGTGCCATCCTATTTAGAAGAGGGCATCACGCAAATAGGAGATCCAAATCCCTCACCTCCCTCAGCTACATTAACTCTATCTACTCCTAAATTACCAATCTCACCATATCCTTTAGCCATTGCAGTGAGACATTCTGCCACATACTCATCTCCTACAGCAAGAATGTTTGATGACTCACATCTTACCTCTGACAGACTCCCCTCAAACAATTGCTCATTAAAGCATTCAGTCATGACACCCTCAGAGAGAGATTGTTCCTTGGGCACGAATTCGATCTCGGAGCCAGGTTGTTGGAGTAGGACTCTCAAAGGAGTGGAGGGAGTGATTGTTGTATTTTCAGGTGGCACTGCACTGGTCACCTTGGCTTCTTTTGCATTAGTTTCAATTTCTATGGTGTCGCCAGAGTGTTGTTGAGAGGAATTTATGGGTTTGGGCATTTTGATGAGAGGAGAATGCAGGAGAGGGTGATTTAGGTTCAGTGGGGATATAGAGGGTAGGAGTCTGATGTTTCAATAAGGATGATGAATCAGTGAGAGATGAAAAGGGGTTTTGAAACTCTTCCGTAGTCGGGGTTTCAGGCAAGGTCAAAGGTGGTATTTGGTTATCAGGTGATGCCGGTTGCACCTTGTTTGGGGAGCTTGGTTAAGACATGGTTAGAGAATCTTAGGATGGAACGGGTTGGAGTTTAAGTCTTTAGGGAGATCAGTGAATTAGATAAGGAGAGTTTGAAAGGATTGTTGAGGTTTTATAGAGCAACTGTAGGATTTAGGCTTAAGTGAAGAGAGGGGTGACGTGTTATGTTGTGAGTGGTCCGACACTTTAGATTCAAATAACAAGTCAATATTCAGGATATGAAGAAAAGGAGAGTGGATAGTCAATGTGGAAGTCTCAATCAGCATTTTAAAACATTTTATGAAAACAATTAGTGATACTAACCTTGATAAAGGGGACCAGGTCCCTTCTTGTGTTTGAAAGCTGTCTTGAGAATGTCATGATGATCTCCATACACCATTAATTTTCTTCCCAAGCGTGCATACCTACAACGGTATACAACTGAGTTAGATATCATTATTTATCAGCTTACCTGGATACCTTTTGCCTAGTCATAGCCAGAGGGAGAGACTCAGGGGCAGAGAAGGATCAGTTCAGATCGATTGACCAAGACTTCAATAGATTTTCACAGGCTAATATCATCAAGTAGGTGTTGTACCCATCTGTGCACTGCACCAATCTCTTCCATCAGCTTCTGCCTGATTGAGCACTCAGGCAACCAACCTTGATTTGAGTATCCTGTGGGTATGACTAGATCAGCATCTATTTAGACTTCTTGACATTCCTTGGGTTCCAGATTAGTTTTGAGGACTGAGAAGTAAGCAACGCTATTGTTTTGTATCTGGTTTGCAAGTCAGATCGTGAAGACACGGTGATCTACTTTCAGTGTCAGTGTTGTACCCGATCCCTCTGGTTGATATTCTGAGGAGGGATCTTCTTTAACTCTAACTTCAATGTCAACTGAGTCTCGAGTGTTTGGTCTTCCTATACTGTCAAGTAGAGAGAGTTTACAACTTCATTTTGGTCTTCATTGGATCATCTTGGTGTGGAGATTTCCTTCATAGACTAGGTCCCTCGAGAGCAACAGGGTTATGAGCAAAGAATTAGCAAGTTTGAATCCTTTGTGCTGCACTTTATCAACATCATCTTGAGTGCTTAGACACGTGAGAACATCTTCATTTATGAAAATTGGATTTCATTTGTCGTTGTCAAGGAGAATACTTCAAGTGTCTTGAGTGAGAGGAGAATATTCATTCTTTTGGTAATATGCTTGAAGCAACCACTGTCTACGACAAGTCTTGGTTGCTTTCTCTCACTCATCTCTTCATACAGATCACTTGTTGGATTTAGGGACCCATGATAATCTGAGTCCCCAATAATGAGTTAGAGGGTGAATGAGACTTCTTTTGATCCAAGATGGTAACCTAGTCCTTCTGGATGAGAGATCAAGTTTCTTGACGAATGGAATAGGTTGTCTGAATTGTTTCTCCTCTTCTGGCATCCTGGTCCTTTTGACAGAGGGACCAGGTTTCTCGATGTCCTCAGCATTCTCAGCGTATGCTCTACTCCTTTTATCGGTTGCAATCCTGGCTGAACATGCTTCCTTGTAGTGTCCATTTTTTCCACAGTGTGTGCACATCCAATTATCAGGATTTGAAACATACTTGCTATGGGGATTGTATGCGGGGCTCTTGTTTCGAAATCCAAGTCCTTCTCCATTATTTGACCTCATACTTGTCAGTTGTGTCAGTAATTCAGAAGAGATGGTCCACTTAAGGGCCTTTTCAAGATCAGCCTTAACTTTGACCAGGTCCCTTTTAATTCTCTGTTTCTTTCTAGGGAGATTGTGAGGTCACACTTGAGTTTGTTCAAGCTTTCCTCAAGCTCAAATTGAGCCTCACTTCCATTTCCTTTGCCTTTGACGCCATTTTGAGTGATGTTCTTCAATTTTTCATTCAGCATGTCATTTTCAGAGATAGCAGTTCCCAGTTTTTCTTCTAGATCGGAGATTGTGCTTGCCATAACTACCTTTTCATCATCACGCTCGGTGACACTATTAGTCTGAGAGTCCCTTTCCTTAGAGAGGATGTAGTATTCATCAATCAGTACATATGCCAAGGAGTATAACTCTAGCTTAGAGTAGTCTTTAAGATTTTGTTGGACGTCATGAAAACTGACCTCCTCATCTTCTCCTTCATCATCAGACTTTGCCATCAGAGAAAACAGTGAGTCAAAGCAGGATAAGTGATCCTCGATAGCTATTATAGAAACGTTCTTTAGAGCCTCTTCCTGATCAGACTCACTGGAAGACTTTCCCCATGCTGCTAAGGCCTGTTTCACAACTATGCCCGCCATTTCTTTTCTTTTTTGTTTCTCAGGGACCTGGCCCCTCTTTCGCCATTTGTCATAGTTGTTTATTCCATGCTCTTTTTCTTCGTGGTTGAGAAGAGGACAGTCTTTGATGAAATGTCCAAGCTTCCCACATTTGTGGCAAGTCTCATTGCTTCTGAAAAACTTACTTGAGTTTCCCTTTGAGGGAAAAACTCTATTTTTTCTTATCATTTTTTGAAATTGCCAAGTGATGTAGGCCATGTTTGATTCATCATCACTTGAGTCACTCTTGATAGCCTTGAGTGCTAAGCTCTTGTCCTTCTTGGGTTGTAGTCATTCTTGGTCCTGTAGCTTCTTGAGTTCATAGGTTTTCATGTTACCTATTAGCTCATCCATTGTCAGAGTTTGGAGGTCTTTTGCTTCAGTGATGGCATTTACCTTACTTTCCCAGGGGGCAGGTAGGACACTTAGAATTTTCCTGACAAGCTTGCTAGGCTTAATGTCGTCTCCTAGGCAGTGAAGCTCGTTGATGATTGAGGTGAACCTGGTGTGCATTTCTTGAATAGATTCTCCATCATTCATTCTAAACAGCTCATACTGAGTAGTAAGCATGTCTATCTTCGACTGTTTAACCTGACTGGTCCCTTCATGAGCTGTCTGCAGTGCATCGCATATCTGTTTTGTTGTTTCACAGGCAGATATGTGATTGTATTCCTTTGCACCTATACCACACACCAATAATTTTTTTGCCTTGAAGTTCTTTTCAATCCTTTTTCTGTCTTCATCAGAGTATTCCTTCCTTGTTTTAGGAATAGATTTGGTGGATTCTCCTTCTGTCACAGTCTTTATTGGCACATAGGGACCATCACAAATGATGTCCCACAGTTCACTATCTTCAGCCATGATAAAGTCATGCATTCTAGTCTTCCACCATCCATAGAACTGTCCATTGAATCTAGGTGGCCTGGTAGTTAACTGACCTTCTTCTAGGTTGGGTGGAGCAGCTATTAGAGAAGTTATTTCTAGTTGTTAATCTTTTAGAAAGACCTGTTCTGATACCAATTGATGGCTTGTATGAGTCCACTACAGATCAGGGACCAGGTCTTTGATGCAGGTTTAAACCAAAACAGAAGTAAATAAAACAATAGAAATGAACACACGATTTTACGTGGAAATCTCCTTGCTCATGGGAGTAAAACTACGACCTACCACGTAGGATTTCACCGATAACAACTTCACTAAAACAAAACAATGGTTGATTACAGACTCTTTCTCGTAATCCTATGGTTAACCTATTAACCCCATTCCCTTGTAATAGTCACAACAGAAGCAACACTTTAAGATGATAACTCTATCACCTTCTAACTAGACCAACTAACTCTAGCTGATCAACTCTTATCTATCAACTACCTCTAGCTGATACAACTCAACCTATCAACTAACTCTAGTTGATGAGCTACGAATGAAAGGATAAAGCACAAACAATCACACCTACTCACGCTTCAGAGATGAAGAGTAGGTTTATAATAAGAGAACCGAATTCAAAGACTCAAAATACAACAAGGAATTGAAGACACAATCTTGATCACGATCAGGTCCCTCGTTGAGTGAGCTCTTGTAGACATGAAAGGAGCAGTGGCTTTTTGCTGAGAGAATATTAATTTTTTATTGCAAAAGCTAGGTTTTGCCTTTGTCTCATCTCATTATATATGAGAGATGACAAAACCTAGGAGCCATGCTATTGGTCAAAGTGGAAAGGACTGCTGCAAGTCTGTTGCAACTCCACCAACCAACTGCAGAAAAGGTATACTTTACAGCTGTACCGAGTTGACTCTATTTTGAGATCGCTGCCGATATCAGGTCCCTCCAAGAGTTTGTCAATTATCAAAACTTCACAATGCATCACATAGTTTTAAAGATCCCCATATTTTGGTCTAAGCCCTTTATTTGGGGAAGATAAGACAAGGGCGGCATTCATGTTTCAAGCTGAAGAGATAATTCATGGGGCCGATAACACAGTAGGAGGAGCTTCACTTATTGGTCTTTCAAATTTTTTTTCCTACCTAACTTTTTCCTTTTAACCTTTTCTTTTGCAATCCCTAGGTCCTCTAAAAGAAAAACAAAATAAAGAAGCTGAATTAATTAGTTTATTATTACTCACTTGGTACAACTTGGACGAATTGATAGGAGGGGGTTCAATCACTAGTAGTTCAAGTCTTTTTACCAGTTGTAATCGTATCCTCCTCCTCTTAATATGGCTTTTAAAAAGATATACTTAAAATTTAGGAATGTACTTGCTTAGATGCCAATTTAAGCAGCATATATATAATATAATCCGAATTTGAAAATGAAGTTACAAAATTCATGATAATTTGAACTCACAGAAATTGTATAATCATTCTTCATGAATAACTTAAATATGTTATTGGTAAAGAACTCCATCTTGATATGGGATTACCAATTACTTATTGATTGGTGGACTGAGGTAACAATTCATTAGATATGAGGGGAAAATAGAAGCAGATATAATTGTATAATTGTTTTTAGTTTTGGAGATGAGCTCTTAAATAGAATTTGAGAAAGAAACGACGAGGAGAAGATCGTTAAGCAACCACTATTTTCTACATTTAATTTAACTTTAAATTTGATACTCTTTTTCTTTTATTAATAATCCGGAAAAGGGTAAAAATTGTTCTTAAATGATTTGATATAGAATAAATATGTTATCTGTTAATAGTTTGATTCAAAAATATCCGAATTGTTAATAATTTAGCTCAAAAATGCCCCTATTATTACTTAATTGGGTCAAAAATGTCTTTTTCTTAATAAATATATTATTTTATAAAAAAATTATTTTTTCCCTATTATCTATCTATCTATACTATATTATAAGTGTGAAATACCTTATAATGTGATTTGAACTTTTTGCCTTTCATTAAAAGATTTCACAATAGACAAAATTGTCATTTACTATTTTTTAATATTTAAGACTTTAAAATTAATTAAATTTTATATATTAAATCCTTCCTTATTTAAATTGTATAACATAATAAATTTTTAAAATAAAAGTAACACAAAATAATAGGAAATTTTCGTGCATTATTTGTTACTATAATTGTTAGGAAAATTTGGTGGAGAAAGAAAGAAAGAAAGGTTAGGTTTAGGACTTTATAATTTATACTATATAATTAATTAATTTTTTATCATATTATTAATTTGTTTTTCTTTTTTCTTAACTTTAAAACATATAGTAATTATGTGGGCGGCACAAACATATACTAATTATGTGCACATAAGTTGGTAAGCAAATAAAATATTAACATAAATAATTTGCTTCCTAAAAATAAAACACTACCATAATGATTTTTACTTTTCACAAAAAATAAATCATATTTTTGTAGTTTTTTTCTTGGAGAAAAATGTTTTAGATTCTTATAAATTGAGGACTCTTTCTTTCTACAATGATATAATAATATTTAAACTTAATTATTTATGCTCAATATAGTTATTGTGTGTTTTTTAAATATTATTTTCGTCTGGTTTTATGTTTCTTTCAAATTTTCTTAAGGTGGCTTGAGAGAAGATTAAGATGAATAATCTGATGTCAAATTCATTATTGAAAATTTGTTCTAACTAATTTTCTTTTTATGTAGTTTTTCATCATACTCGCAACATCCATGTGATCTACAATTGAAATAAATAGCGGAATAAACATTATGATGGAGATCGGAGAGGATAGTGAGACGCTACTTTTAAAGTAATTTTTAGAGGTTTATTTTCAACTTTTCACTTAACTTCATTCATTTAGTCGAATACATAATAACATAATTAAGAATCTAATATTATGATAGTTTTCGAGGTTATGTTTGATTGTCATCTGTTTTTGTTTGATAAAATAAGGGAATTTGCTTCCTTGTTTTTGTTCTCGATATTTTAGTTGTAGTTATATATATATATATATTTAAGTAGATTTACATAAATTCTTTTGACGCTATTACGATTCTCGTCTTTTATTAGATCTTAGATCTAATTGATGTGATTCTTGAAATTCTTGAGCTATACAAAGTTCATAAGAAAGATAGAAATACAATGGCAAAGATGATTATATATATCTAATTATTAAGAATTTAATAGTGTGATAATTTTTGAGACTGTGTATTGAGTGTCATTTGTACAAAAAATTTAGTTAGCGCGGTATTGTAAAATATATTTATTATTAATTAAGGAGATACACACGTGCAAAACACGTACACTAAACTAGTCGGTTAAAAGGTACATGGAGTTATTATATTTTAATTAATAAAATAAGATTAAGAAAAAAAAATTAACTTATTTATTAGTTAAAGAGAATTAAAAGAAAAAAATAAGAAAAAATATTTTTTTAAAATAATATTTTTATTAAAAAAAGAATGTCTTTAAAAAAATAGTGATACATCTATTAGAAAAGGAGGCTTTTGACCCAATTAAGTAATAAAATTTAGATAATATCCACTGAATTAAAATTATTATAAAAAATAATTCAATTATCAATTATTACCCCAAATGGCCATTCCGCTAATGTTGTTTCAAGCGAAGTGCGATTCGCTGGGACTCTGCCTTTTGATCCAATTCTTCAAAATAGTCAACCACACAAATTTAATGAGAATTCAAGCAAAAGTAGCCAAAGATAAAGCACTAGCACTTAGATAAGTTTCCATTTCATCAACTGTATCAACAATTTCACCATCAACTAGTGGCAGACGCGAAGGCCATTGATTTTGCTTTAAATATTTGGCGAAATGACTTGAATGAAGTTAAAAAGAAGCTGAACCAAGACTCAATGGTTCGCCTATCGGCTAATAAATTTGAAATGACGAAAAAAGAGACCTTTGCACTTGGCTCCCTTTGTCAGTTGGACTCTTCTACACATCACTTTGCCAACTGAACCCTTAAACTCATTGAAACACAATATTTTAAATCCTTTTCTCATCTGATAAATGTGCGTGTAATACAAATAAATACACGTGGAGTCCCCCACTTCTTCTTCTCCCACTTCTTCTCCCTCTTCTTCTCCGTCTTCGTCTCCTTCTCCTTCTCCTTCTCCTTCTCCTTCTCCTTCTCCTTCTCCTTCTCCTTCTCCTTCTCCTTCTCCTTCTCCTTCTCCTTCTCCTTCTTCTTCTTCTTCTTCTTCTTCTTCTTCTTCTTCTTCTTCTTCTTCTTCTTCTTCTTCTTCTTCTTCTTCTTCTTCTTCTTCTTCTTCTTCTTTTTTCTATTTCTTCTTCTTCTTCTTCTATTTCTATTAAAAGGTTTCACTGATTTGGTGAATCGAGAAGCATATAAAAAGAAATTTGATGGTGTATTTTTTCCGTTTCAAATTGTGTAGTGTATTTAAATATATGTCACTGGACACTAGCCGGAAATAATAGTGATAGAGGGAGGGGTTGAGAATATTTTGTATTTTTCTTTTTAATTCGGCTTTTGGGTATTCTCAAATTTTCTAATTCAGAGAAGGTTTTGTAATTGTTTTTCTCAAATACTGATTGAATCCTTGAAGGTGGTTAAAATGGGGGCAGAACGGAGGGGTGGGGTGGAATTTTGAGCTCAAATTTTAAGCAACAATGGTGTTAGAATAATTGGGGAAGAAGATGATTCTTACAAACTCCAAAAGTGATTGTTATTGTCTTTTTTGAAGGCCCTCGGACTCCTAAAATGTGTGTATCACATGCACTCTTCTCGATGTAATGACCCTTCCAGTCATTTATGCGTTTTCACCTCTCTTGTACTGTTAGAGCTTGCATGTAGCAGCCCCAAGTTATTTATGGCTTGCTGGGACCTGTAGTTCGGTGTCCAAGCCGTCTGTTTGGTCTTTTTGGCCGTTTTTTATTTTAGAGGTTTAAGCTTCTGGACCCTTCTACACATCACTTTGCCAACTGAACCCTTAAATTCATTGAAACACAGTATTTTAAACCCTTTTCTCATCTGATAAATGTGCGTGTAATACAAACAAATACACGTGGAGTCCCCCACTTCTTCTTCTCCCACTTCTTCTCCCACTTCTTCTCCCTCTTCTTCTTCTTCTTCTTCTTCTTCTTCTTCTTCTTCTTCTTCTTCTTCTTCTATTTCTTCTTCTTCATCATCTTCTTCTTCTTCTTCTTCTTCTTCTTCTTCTTCTTCTTCTTCTATTTCTTCTTCTTTTTCTATTTCTTCTTCTTCTTCTTCTTCTATTTCTTATTCTTCTTCTTCTTCTATTTCTATTAAAATGTTTCACTGATTTGGTGAATCGAGAAGCATATAAAAATAAATTTGATGGTGTATTTTTTCCGTTTCAAATTGTGTAGTGTATTTAAATATATGTCATTGGACACTAGCCGGAAATAATAGTGATAGAGGGAGGGGTTGAGAATTTTTTGTATTTTTCTCTTTAATTCGGCTTTTGGGTATTCTCAATTTTTCTAATTCAGAGAAGATTTTGTAATTGTTTTTCTCAAATATTGATTGAATCCTTGAAGGTGGTTAAAATGGGGGAAGAATGGAGGGGTGGGGTGGAATTTTGAGCTCAAATTTTAAGCAACAATGGTGTTAGAATACTTGGGGAAGAAGATGATTCTTACAAACTCCAAAAGTGATTGTTATTGTCTTTTTTGAAGGCCCTCAGACTCTTAAAATGTGTGTATCACATGCGCTTTTCTCGATGTAATGACCCTTCCAGTTATTTATGTATTTTTACCTTTCTTGTACTGTTAGAGCTTGCTTGTAGCGGCCCTAAGTTATTTATGGCTTGCTGGGACTGGTGGTTCGGTGTCAAAGTCGTATGTTTGGTCTTTTTGGCTGTTTCTTTTTTTAGAGCTTCAAGCTTCTGAGATCGTTGACTTCAGTTAACATTCTTGGTGAATGTGCTCGAAATTGAATTCAGATAGTTCCGTTAGCTCCAGAGTGTGGACTTTGGACTAGTGGAACCTTTGATCTGGATCTGGGAGCCTTTCAACTTAGAATTCTCTCTCGTTATGTATTTTCAGGCCAGTTGGGCTTATTTGGTTGACTTTGGTCAAAATTTGGAGAAGACGGCCTCGGATGAAAATTTCTTCCATGCGGTTAGCTTTGGAATATTGAGTTTAGGCTAGAGGGACCATTGGTCTGGGTTTCGAGGCTTCCAGACTTGATTTCGGCCTTTGGGTTCAACTTTTGGAATTGTTGGCCTAAAGGTTGATTTTGGGTATGGGACCCACATTTTGTTAAATCAACCTCCGATGGAATTTTCGTCGATTCTATTGGATCCAGAACGCCATTTCTAGTTGAATAGCTTAGATCATTTATGTTCGCGGAAACCCGAATGTGATTCCGAGGGTCCATCGGAGTTCAAATTTGGGCTTTGCTATTGGTAGTTGGTTGCTATCATAGAACCAGCTTTCCCTTCTCCTATGCGGGCATTGGCAGCCTACGCATAGGCCTAAGCCATACCGACCCTCCCCTTGCCTTTGCCTATGCGTGAGGCTGGCCGCCTACGCACAGGGGCAAGGTGTAACGATCGGGTCCATCGTTATGGGTAGTCTAATCGTGCCAAGTTTTAGAGTTAGAAAACTCTGGGTTTGGGAGTTTAAAATTCTGAGCTAGGCAAGCCTCAGCCGATTTTTGAGTGAGGTGGAGTCTAGGGAATCCGGGTAAGGATTGGTTTATGTGTCTTTTGTAAAGCCAGTCTTTGGCGTAGCCAAGACATAAAGGAGTCCGGGGGACTTTTTGGAATCGAATTTGGGTAAGTAGAACTCCCAGAATCGCGTTTGACGTGAAGGGGTTGTTTCGGGTAATCGAGGGAAGCAAGTGTGTTGTAAAATGGACAAAACTGGGAGATTTTCGGATATTCTATCCATGATGAGCCCAACCATCCACGGTAGCGGCCTCCGTTATAGCGGTGAAAAATACTACTATAGCGGTGGTCAAGGCGGTCAACACCACTTAAGACCGCTATAGTGGAAGTTGTCTACTGTAGCAGAGCGGGGACCACTATAGCAGGCCGATGAGATTTTAATGCAGAAACATTCCCCAAAATATTCAGTTTTCACAACTTCGTTTTGTGAGAAGGTCTAGGCGATTCCAGGCAATTTTCCTCCTTTTTCCTTCAAATTTCTTCCCTAAGGTAAGGTCTCTACTCCCCAATCTTTGTACTATGTTTCCTATGCGGTAGAATTGCTAAGAGGGAACCTGGGGAAAGGTTGGAATAACCTAGGAATGGTAGAATCTGGGGAAGGAAGGGGATTCCAAGAATGAATATTCTTGGGCATTGTTAAAAGTATGTTATTATGATCATAGGTTATTAAATTCTCTATTTTTATCCGTAAAAATGATAGAAGTAGGTGAATTAACGATGGAAAAGCCCGGGAAAAAGGTGGGATGATCATGGGTGGCCTGGGGTTTTGGGATTCAGTGTAATTTGGGTACTGTGCAGGCCTTGTGTGTTAATTGTATGTACTTGTGTATTATTTTAGACCAAGAACGAGAAAGGAATCCGGAACACGGGAAGGCTCGGGTGAATAGAGCTTGGATCATTTCGAGGTACGTGATGGCTTACAATTTCTGTGAATGTTGTATATTCTTGTACTCATATCTAAGTGTTTGTATGAATTATATTGCTTAGGGGAGTCGTGTAGAATGACTAAGGTTCTTGCTTTACAGTCTGTGATTGAAGGGTGTTGCTTGTTGGTTTACAAGTTGTTTGATCATCTATTTGACTGTGAGTTATTGACATTCGGTTGGCTCGGGTACCATGCCTGCTACGAGTATAACAAATGGTTGGAACGGGTACCACGCATGGTATGGGTTTACTTTTGTTACATCATTGTATTTTTATTGTTGTGTTGCATTGATTGATATGGGTTTTGTGAGTGGACCGGGCTGATTATTGAAATGTGTTATTGGTTTCTGGTCCTTGAGTGGCCGGAACTTTCTGTATAACTGTTGTGTTGGTCTTGGTTTAGGCCGGGTTGTTAATTGACACTTTGTGTTGTCTATAGGGGATCCCAGGGTGGGTCCAGGCTAGACGGGAAGGTATAGTTATTGGTATATGGTTGTGGCTTAGAGTATAGGTGGTGGATTTCATGCGGGAACAAGCTAAGTAGAGACTTGTAGTCTAAGTGTGTCTGTTAATATTGTTGCATGTCTTTCATACCTTTTACTTGATATTGTCGTACTGTTTATACACTATTTATTTGAAAACTGGCTGATGATCCTACCAGTACACAGTGGTGGTGTACTGATACTGCACTTGCTTTTCTTTTGGTGAGTACAAAAAATCTTCCAGTGGCTGAGACGCGACCTCATCTATAGCACCGGCGATTTCTGACTTCAAGGGTGAGCTGCTTGATCAAGCTACCTTGGATTTATCTCTAGAGTTTCAGCCCACTTGTTTCGGGTTAAAACTACTTCCATATTTCTTTTGGGGTTGCATCCACGTATTCTAGATACTGGTAGTAATGTTTGGTACTACGACTTTCAATTTCTAGGGGGATTTTCCGCAGGATGATATTAATGCTATAGTTCTTTACTTATTTAATTGCTAGTTTACTTTTGTTTGCTCGTTTTAGGCTGTTAGTATAGGCAAAAGGGTTGAACTCTATTGGTTCGCTCATCCGGGAGTTGGGTGGGTGCCACTAACGACGGCCTGGGTCTTGACAAAGATAGTATCATAGCCCTAGGTTCGTTGATCTCGTCGTACCAAACAGGTCTAGTAGAGTCTTGCAAAATAGTGCGGAGACGTCCGTACTTTTCTTTGAGAGGCTATGGGGCTTTAGGAAAAACTATCTCTTCCTTCTTTTCTTCGTGCTATAACTTGATTCCAATTGGTATCTGGTGATACAAATTGGTATCTAACCTCATTCACTCTTCTGTCTGCAGATGGTTACTACAAGGAACAATAGAGCAAGGCCAGCAGTCCTAGCAGCGGGCCCAACAGTTCATGGCAGAGGTAGGGGAAGGGACAGAGGACGAGCTGAAGCCGCACCCGCCAGGGGTAGAGCTCAAGCTGTTACTGAGGTTCGTGAAGAGACCCCTCCCCCACCTCAGGATCATGTGGCGAAAGAGGTGGAAGTGATTGTAGAGGATGAAGGGGCGCAAGCGGAGGCGGCACCGGTTGGGGGTGCAGACATTTCTACTATGACACCGGAAGCTTTTCAGCAGATGTGGAATATTCTGAGTGGGTTGGTTGGTTTTGGAGCCATACTCGCGGCTTATGCAAATCAGGCCTTAGATACTCAGCCAACGGGTACTACAGTGCCTAGAATGGACGCAACTTCGGGCATGAATGATATCTTCAGGCCAATGCTAGGACCAGTGATGACAGGAAATGAGCATGAGATGGTGACTAAGTTCCTTAAGCTGAAACCTCCGACGTTTCAGGGTACAGACAAGGAGGATGCCTATGAGTTCATCCTGAATTGCTATGAGAGGTTGCACAAGTTGGGTATTGTACATCAACATGGTGTTGTGTTTGTCACTTTTCAGCTGCAGGGTGATGCCAAGCAGTGCCGGAGGTCTCATGTTGAGTTTCGGTCTTCTGTTCTACCTCCACTGACTTGGGGGCAGTTCCAGATGTTGTTTCTATAGAAGTACATTCCCCGTACTTTGAGGGACCGGAAGAAAGATGAGTTCTTGAACTTAGAACATGGTGGCATGTCGGTCTCGACTTATGAGGCCAAGTTCAATGCCTTGTCACGCTTTGCTACACAGATGTTGGGGTCCGAGGAGAAACGGGTCCGATTGTTTATCAAGGGTCTAAATACTGAACTGCAGGTAATGTCAGTGCATATGACTTCTTCATGAAAGGGTTTTAATGATGTGGTGGATTATGTGAAAAATTTAGAGGGAATTAGGCAAGTGGGACAGGCTAAGGTTTTAGCCAAGAAGCCTCGAAATGAGGGAAACTATGGTGGTTCATACTCCGGGAGCCAGAATCAGCAGGTTTACTCAGCCCGTCCTATTCAGTCATCTCTACCAGCTACTACAGGTGGTCGTCAGGAGCTCAGTTTTCAGCTCTTAGAGGCCAGGAAGCGTCTTATACATCAGCTAGCAGGCCTGCATTGTACCGTGTTTGCTTCCATTGTGGGGAACTGGGCCACTTTAAGAGGGAGTTTCCACATAGGCAGGCAGGTAATCAGGGTCAGCAACAAACTAGAGCAGTGGTCCCGGCAGGCAGAGGCGGTAACTACGGGTACTACAGTGCCTAGAATGGACGCAACTTCGGGCACGAATGATATCTTCAGGCCAATGCTAGGACCAGTGATGACAGGAAATGAGCATGAGATGGTGACTAAGTTCCTTAAGCTGAAACCTCGGACGTTTCAGGGTACAGACAAGGAGGATGCCTATGAGTTCATCCTGAATTGCTATGAGAGGTTGCACAAGTTGGGTATTGTACATCAACATGGTGTTGTGTTTGTCACTTTTCAGCTGCAGGGTGATGCCAAGCAGTGCCTAGAATGGACGCAACTTCGGGCATGAATGATATCTTCAGGCCAATGCTAGGACCAGTGATGACAGGAAATGAGCATGAGATGGTGACTAAGTTCCTTAAGCTGAAACCTCCGACGTTTCAGGGTACAGACAAGGAGGATGCCTATGAGTTCATCCTGAATTGCTATGAGAGGTTGCACAAGTTGGGTATTGTACATCAACATGGTGTTGTGTTTGTCACTTTTCAGCTGCAGGGTGATGCCAAGCAGTGCCGGAGGTCTCATGTTGAGTTTCGGTCTTCTGTTCTACCTCCACTGACTTGGGGGCAATTCCAGATGTTGTTTCTATAGAAGTACATTCCCCGTACTTTGAGGGACCGGAAGAAAGATGAGTTCTTGAACTTAGAACATGGTGGCATGTCGGTCTCGACTTATGAGGCCAAGTTCAATGCCTTGTCACACTTTGCTACACAGATGTTGGGGTCCGAGGAGAAACGGGTCCGATTGTTTATCAAGGGTCTAAATACTGAACTGCAGGTAATGTCAGTGCATATGACTTCTTCATGAAAGGGTTTTAATGATGTGGTGGATTATGTGAAAAATTTAGAGGGAATTAGGCAAGTGGGACAGGCTAAGGTTTTAGCCAAGAAGCCTCGAAATGAGGGAAACTATGGTGGTTCATACTCCGGGAGCCAGAATCAGCAGGTTTACTCAGCCCGTCCTATTCAGTCATCTCTACCAGCTACTACAGGTGGTCGTCAGGAGCTCAGTTTTCAGCTCTTAGAGGCCAGGAAGCGTCTTATACATCAGCTAGCAGGCCTGCATTGTACCGTGTTTGCTTCCATTGTGGGGAACTGGGCCACTTTAAAAGGGAGTTTCCACATAGGCAGGCAGGTAATCAGGGTCAGCAACAAACTAGAGCAGTGGTCCCGGCAGGCAGAGGCGGTAATGCAAGGGGTCATCCACATGGTGGGTGAGGTAATTTTCAGGGAGGACGGGAAGACAGGGGGAATGGCGGAGCATGCAGGGTTGCAGTGCAGCCAGCCCGGGAAGTTGCCCGGATTGATCATCGGGCTCATTTCTATGCTTTTCTAGGGAGGACCGAGGAGGAAGCCTCAGATGCGGTGATCACAGGTACCATTTTTGTCTGAGATAAAATGGCTTTGGTATTATTTGACCTAGGTTCTACATATTCTTATGTGTCTGTGAGTTTTGCATTGGGACTGGATTTGATTTGTGATATCCTTGATTCCCCTATCCATGTTTCTACCCCGGTTGGAGAGTCTGTGATTGTGACTCATGTATATCGTGACTGTGCTGTTATGTTTGTGAGGTTGCATACTTGGGTAGACTTGGTAATTTTGGATATGGCTTATTTTGATATTATCTTGGGTATGGCCTGGCTATCTCCTTATCATGCTGTGTTGAACTGTAACACCAAAACTGTGGCTTTAGAGATTTCGGGTAAGGATAGACTAGAGTGGGAGGGTGTGTACAAGCTTAAGCCAGTTAAGATAATATCATTTGTTCAGGCTAGAAAGCTAGTCGGGAAGGGGTGTCTATCCTTCTAGGCTCATCTAGGGGATGATAGTGTGGATTCCCCGCCTATTGAGTCAATTCCAGTGGTTTCTGAAATTTTAGAGGTGTTTCCAGCGCAATTGCCTGGTATGCCTCCAGAAAGGGATATAGATTTTTGTATTGATTTGGAGCCATGCGCTCGTCCCATTTCCATTCCTCCATATCGTATGGCTCCGGCAGAGTTAAGGGAACTTAAGAATCAGCTGCAGAAACTCCTAGATAAAGGATTTATACATCCCAGTGCTTCGCCTTGGGGTGCTCCGATTTATTTGTAAAGAAGAAGGATAGTAGTATGCAGATGTGCATATATTATAGGCAGTTGAACAAGGTGACCATCCGAAATAAGTACCTTCTACCCCGTATAAATGATTTGTTTGACCAGCTTCAGGGCGCATCAGTGTTTTCAAAAATCGACTTGAGGTCGGGGTACCATCAGTTAAAGATTAGGCCTGAGGACATTCCAAAAACTGCTTTTCGAACTCGGTATGGACATTATGAGTTTCTAGTAATGTCGTTTGGTTTGACTAATGCGCCAGCAGAATTCATGAGTTTGATGAATGGGGTGTTTAAGTCCTATTTGGATTCCTTCGTTATAGTGTTCATCGATGATATTTTGATCTATTCTAAGAGTAGGGAGGAGCATGCTAATCATCTTCGTATTGTGCTGGATATCTTGAGACACCAAAAGCTTTATGAAAAATTCACTAAGTGTGAGTTTTGTTGAATTCTGTGGCATTCTTAGGGCTTGTAGTGTCAGAAAGGGGGGGTGATGGTGGATCCCCAGAAAATTAAGGCATTCAAGAGTTAGGTTCGGCCTAGCTCTGTGACAGAGGTGAGGAGTTTTGTTGGGCCTGCGAGGTACTACCGAAGGTTTGTTAAGAATTTTGCTTCTATTTCTACACACCTAACAAGGCTGACACATAAGCATGTACCATTCGTGTGCTCCGACAAGTGCGAGGAGAGCTTCCAAAAGCTCAAGACACTTTTGACCACAACCCCTATTTTGTCCTTGCCGGTTGAAGGTAAAGACTTTGTTGTTTACTGTGATGCTTAACATTCTGGTTTGGGTGCTGTGTTGATGCATGATAGGAATGTGATAGCCTATGCATCCAGGTAGTTGAAGGTGCATGAGAGGAATTACCCGACTCATGACTTAGAGTTGGCAGCGGTGGTCTTTTCATTAAAAATTTGGAGACACTACCTTTATGGTGTCAAGTGTGAGGTATTCACAGATCATCACAGTCTGCAGCACGTATTCACTCAGAAGGATTTGAATTTGATGCAGACAAGGTGGATGGAGCTATTGAAGGACTATGATGTGACCATTCAGTACCATCGGGGTAAGGATAATATGGTGGCAGACGCATTAAGCCAAAAAACTGTTAGCATGGGTAGCTTGGCTTGTTTGGGGGTGTCCAAACGACTACTAGCTAAGAAAATTTCAGCTTTGGAGGCCAAGTTCATGCACTTGGGTATTTTAGATCAAGGTGGGTTGCTGGCCAGCATTGACGTCAAGGCTACCTTCATAGAGGAAATAAAGGCAAAACAGTTTGAGGATGCGAAACTGAGTAAGTTGTGAGGTAAGGCAATATCTGGGAAGTCCAGAGATGTTATCCTAGACTCTGGTGGAGTGTTGCATTTTAGAGAGAGGATTTTTTTTCCTCGGGTAGATGATATGATTCAGAAAATCTTGACAGAAGCTCATGGTTCGCGGTACTCAATTCATCCGAGTGTGACTAAAATGTATAAGAACTTGAGGCAGCATTACTGGTGGCCCGGAATGAAAAGGGACATAGTTGATTTTGTATCCAAATGTCACAACTGCTAGCAGGTAAAGTACGAATATCAGAGACCTACAGGACTACTTCAGAGAATGCCAATTCAAGAGTGTAAGTGGGAAAGGATAGCCATGGATTTCGTGATGGGTCTTCCCAAGACATTGGGGAAGTATGACTCAATTTGGGTCATTGTTGACAGGATGACCAAGTCCGCTCACTTCATTCCGGTCAGGGTAGATTACAATTCTCAGCAATTGGCTAAGATGTACGTGAAAGAGATTGTGAGACTGCATAGGGTACCACTGTCCATCATTTCAGACAGAGGTACGTAGTTTACTTCTAAGTTTTGGGGCAAGTGACATGAAGAGTTGGGTACAAAACTCACTTTTAGCACAACTTTCCATCCTCATACTGATGGTCAGTCAAAAAGGATGATCCAAGTATTGGAGGATATGCTGAGAGCATGTGTGATGGACTTTCAGGGGTCATTGGGACCCATTTCTACCATTGTGCAAATTCTCGTACAATAATAGCTACCACTCCAGTATTGACATGGCACCGTTTGAGGCACTGAATGGGAGGAACTGTAGATCTCCGGTTGGGTGGTTTGAGGAAGGCGACGTAAAGCCTCTAGGCGTAGACTTAGTGAAGGAAGCGCAGGAAAAGGTAAGGGACATTCAGACCAATTTGTTGGCTGCTCAAAGCAGGCAGAAGGAGTATGCACATCGCAAGGTCCGGGACATGGACTTTCAGGCTGGTGAACGTGTATTGTTGAAGGTGTCACTAATTAAAGGGGTTATACAGTTTGGTAAGAAGGGTAAGCTTAGACCTCGGTTCATCGGTCCGTTTTAAGTTCATGAAATTATGGGGCCAGTGGCTTACAAGTTAGCACTGCCACCTAGTTTGTCGAGCATCCATCCGGTATTCTATGTATCCATGCTTAAGAGATACCATGGGGATGGGGATTACATCATCAAGTGGGATGAGGTACTTTTTGATAAGGATCTTCGTTATGAAGAGTAACCAGTTTTGATTCTTGCTCGGGATGTCTGGAGGTTGAGAACAAAGATGATTGACATGGTAAAGGTTCACCAAAAGCATCATCCGGTTGTGTAAGCCACTTGGGAAACCGAGAAGGACATGCGGGACAAGTACCCTCAACTATTTGAGAATTCAGGTACTATACTTCCCTTATTTTATTTCCGTAATTTTGGGTTTGATCGTTCGGGGATGAACGATGGGTAAATTCGTATCTGTTGTAATAATCGGGTCCATAATTATGGGTAGTCCAATCGTGCCAAGTTTTAGAGTTAGAAAACACTGGGTTTGGGAGTTTAAAATTCTGGGCTAGGCTAGCCTCGGCCAGTTTTTGAGAGAGGTGGAGTCTAGGGAAATCCGGGTAATGATTGGTTTATGTGTCTTGTGTTAAGCTAGTCTTTCGTGTAGCCTAGACATAAAGGAGTCCGGGGGACTTTTTGGAATTGAATTTGGGTAAGTAGAACTCCCAGAATTGTGTTTGATGTGAAAGGGTTGTTTCTGGTTATCGGGGGAAGCTAGTGTGTTGTAAAATGGACAAAACTAGGAGATTTCGGGAAATTCTGTCCGTGATGAGTGCAACCGTCTGCGGTAGTGGCATCCACTATAGCGGTGGAATATACCGCTACAACGGTGGTCAAGGTGGTTAACACCACTTAAGACCGCTATAGAGGGACGATGAGATTTTAATGCAGAAATATTCCCCAAAATATTCAGTTTCACAACTTTGTTTTGGGAGAAGGGCTAGGCGATTCCAGGCAATTTTCCTCCTTTTTCCTTCTAATTTCTTCCCTAAGGTAAGGGTTCTACTCCCCAATCTTTGTACTATGTTTCCTATGCAGTAGAATTGCTAGGAGGGAACTTGGGGAATGGTTGGAATAACCTAGGAATGGTAGAATTTGGGGAAGGAGGGGATCCCAATAATGAATGTTCTTGGGCATTGTTAAAAGTATGTTATTATGATCATAGGTTGTTAAATTTTCTATTTTTATCCGTAAAAATGATAGAAGTAGGTGAATTAACGGTGGAAAAGCTTGAGAAAAGGGTGGGATGATCATGGGTGGCCTGGGGTTTGGGGATTTGGTGTAATCCGGGTACTGTGCAGGCCTTGTGTGTTAATTATATGTACTTGTATATTATTTTAGACCAAGAACGAGAAAGGAATCCAGAACACGGGAAGGCTCGGGTTGAATAGAGCTTGGATCATTTCGAGGTAGGTGATGGCTTACGATTTTTGTGAATGTTGTATATTCTTGTACTCACATCTAAATGTTTGTATGAATTACATTGCTTAGGGGAGTTGTGTAGAATGTCTAAGGTTCTTGCTTTACAGTCTGTGATTGAAGGATGTTTGTTGTTGGTTTACAAGTTGTTTGATCATCTATTTGACTGTGAGTTGTGGACATTCAGTTGGCTCGGGTACCACGCCTGCTACGGGTATAACAAATGGTTGGCACGGGTACCACGCCTGGTACAGAAATACTAACGGTTGGCTTGGGTACCACGTCTGGTATGAGTTTACTTTTGTTGCATCATTGTATTTTTATTGTTATGTTGCATTGATTGATATTGGTTTCGTGAGTGGACCGGGCTGATTACTGAAATGTGTTATTGGTTTGGTGCTCCTTGAGTGGCCGAGAATTTCTGTATAACTGTTGTGTTGGTCTTAGTTTAGGCCGGGTTGTTAATTGACACTTTGTGTTTTCTAGAGGGGATCCCAGGTTGGGTCCGGGCTAGACGGGAAGGTATAGTTATTGGTATATGGTTGTGGCTTAGAGTATAGGTGGTGGATTTCATGAGGGAACAAGTTAAGTAGAGACTTGTAGTCTAAGTGTGTCTGTTAATATTGTTGCATGTCTTCCATACCTTTTATTTGAAATTGTCGTACTGTTTATACACTGTTTATTTGAAAACTGGTTGATGATCCTACCAGTACACAGTGGTGGTGTACTGATACTGCACTTGCTTTTCTTTTGGTGAGTACAGGAAATCTTCCAGCGGCTGAGACGTGACCTCATCTATAGCACCGGTGATTTCTGACTTCAAGGGTGAGCTGCTTGATCAAGCTACCTTGGATTTATCTCTAGAGTTTTAGCTCACTTGTTTCGGGTTAAAATTACTTCTGTATTTCTTTTGGGGTTGCATCCCCGTATTTTATATATTGGTAGTAATGTTTAGTACTGCGACTTTCAGTTTCTAGGGGGATTTTTTGCAGGATGATATTAATTCTATAGTTCTTTACTTATTTAATTGCTAGTTTACTTCTGTTTTCTGGTTTTATGATGTTAGTCTAGGCAAAAGGGTTGAACTCTATTGGTTCGCTCATCCGGGGGTTGGGTGGGTGCCACTCACGACGGTCTGGGTCATGACACAAGGCCAGCCGCCCCATCTGTGCTTCGCCTACGCAGCGCCTTAGGCGCCTATTCGTAGGCCATGGCAGCTACCCATCCAGTTTTTCCTTCACCTAGGCGACGCCTTGGCGGCGTTTGCATAGGCCAAGGCTGGCAGCTTTATATTGACTTCTTCATCTTTATTTTAATTAAAACTTCAACTTCGGTTTCTCCGTTGCTAAAGACCTCAAACCTCCATACTTCTCCATAATTAACCCCAACTGGTTGGAGGGTAGTATTTCACCTATCCTTGCTCGATTATCGACTTCTAAAGCGGGTAAGTAACTTATTTAATTCCCGCTTTCTCCATTTATTTCTCCTTTAATTTTTTGAATGGGTGGGTTGTTTTGGAGCCCCATTTATGGTCCGTTTCCGCTCAAATTTTGAGCATGTGCTCCCGGGATAGTAAGGAACACTTGAGTGTTTTTCATTTCGAGTTTCAGGGTACGAGGCCCACGAGCCCATTTGTGACCCAGATTTTGATTCGGTTATGTTTATAGCATTACGGGTATCATTGGTTTAGTTTTGACGTGTAGAATATTGTGTTGATAGTAGTTTCGTAATTTGGAGCTTCCCAGAGCAGTTTGAGCTTGGATGATGTCGTCCTCGTAGCTAGTCTTCGGATGACAGGTAGGTTATGGCTTTCCCTACCTAGACTCTGCGTATATAGGCTTTGACTTCATTAATTAGTATCCTTGGGTGGGTCATATTAGGTTGGTACTCTAGACCTTGTCCGTCTCTTCGGTTCGTTTATTTCATATGTTGATTATAGTATTTGTATAGTATTATTTATTACCCTTGTGGTCCTCTGTGTCCTTGTATTGACTCTAGAACATAGATGGTGGATTATTTGGGAATATCTGCGAGTCCCATACATAGAGATATTATTCTAGGTTGGTTATGTCTGTTGTAGAGTTGTTGAGCCTATGCAAGGCCGATAGGAATGTTTTTGAGCCATTGGGCTAACCTATTGTTTGCGAGGATATCATTCATGCAAAGGCTTTTTATGTATATTTTACTACTATTTTGGCTTCGGGCTTACTATAAATGGTTTTCTAAACTTTACATAGCCCCGAGGGCCCTTTTTTGGTAATATGACTTTGAATAGGGTTTTTAAACTGGCTTTTATGAAACCTCTTGGAGAAAAGAGGATATTATGATGATTTGATTACCAGTTTTCACATATACCAGGATCGGCTATTCCAGAGTGCTAGACTTGATTTACTACTGTTTTAGACCCAGATATGCACCGAGCACCCTTTATAAGGGTTATTGAAACTTGACTACTGATTTAGACCCGAATATACTTCGGACACCCTTTGACGGGTTTTTTGGAGATTACTACTACTATTTTAAACCCGGTCAAAGCCGGGTACGTACTATGAGGTTTCATTTATTTAGTTACATATTGAGATTCACAGTTTTAGTATGTGGTATACGAGTAGACCCTCATGGACCATGTCGTTCCTGGACCCCGAGCTACGAATTGAGGGTGCTGTAAGAGGGGTATACAATGTAAGTCGAGGTATATGGGCCGTGTCCTTCCATGGGTCCTGCCTCTATTTGGCCTTATAGGTACCGGAGGGGGTAATAGATGGTTCTATTATCACACCAGATTCATTATCATTATGCATATTTCATTCGGATTCCACCCATTTTTGCTGTGTGCTCTGTGTACGCTCTGGTTGAATGGGCAGCCGAAGGGTTTGTTTACATTTGATTGCATTCCTCGGTTGTATGGGCCGCCATTGGGACTATAGGTAGATTATATTACTCCGGTTATGTCACGACCCAATTTCTCGGTCATGATGACACCTATAACTCCCCAGTAGGCAAACCAATTATCATAGCCCAGGACAGTTAGTAATGGGCTACTATCTAACAAATAAGCGTAAGAATAGTTTAATAAGCAAGAGTAAGAGAACAAGATAAAGAGAATAGATAACAGGAATATATATACTTATGTAGAAACTAAACCAAACCCCAAGACCTGATATCATAGTATAGAGCCAGAACTACATATAAGGAGTACAAACGATCCAAAACAGCGTATACAGATGTCTTTGAATGTTAATAGAGTACATAAAGCAAAAGATAAACTAAAGCTAAGCTCCGGTCGCCAAGAGCTCACCCTCAGTCTGAAGTGGTTCCCAACAGATCTTCAAGAACGAATCACAGCGATCTAGCGGCGATAGCTCACGCTATGATCTGCACCAAAAGATGCAGGGGGTAGGGTGAGCACCAAATGCAAAGCATAAGGTACCCAGTAGGTATCATAGGCCGACTGGGCACATATAAGATAAAAGCGTAGTAACAAACATAATAGAAGCAAGTAGTCATAGAAATCAACAAAAGGTACACAGGAACTAGCCCAGAGGGAAGTCAACAGAACCACATGTGAGGCCAGCAAACAGAATATATACACCATAGGCACAGGTTAAAGTAAGACACGACGCACCTGGAGTCCTTGCAATAATAGTTTATACATAATAAGTTTACGAAATGGACGGTATACCGGTAACCTCAAGTGTAAGAAGAAGGAAAGAATAATGATAGGCATGCTCAGAGACAGGAATCAAACTCAACTAATCATATCAATCTCAAATCCAGAAACTAACAGCCTAGCAGTAACCAATTTCATACTTAACCGTAACAGGGAACAATTTTGTAAGTAAATAGCAAGAGTCTACCTACAGTCCCCCGGCCTCCCATACAACCGAGGAGCACAAACAAGTGAAAACAAACCCTCTGGCATCCCATACTACCGGAGCGTACAATCAACAAACAACAAACAAGGGTGGAGCCTCAAATAATGAATGATATGATGCATGAAGATCTCAAGTGAACTGGTATCTCTGTATGTACCTCCTTCGGTGCCGATCCGGCCCAGCAGGTAGGTTCCATGAAAGGACACTGCCCGTATGCCTCTACTCCACCGTATACCCTTCCTTCGGCACACGCAACCCGAAGCCCCAGGCCCGGATGGCAAGGTCCATGGAGGTCCCAGACCCCATACTAAAACTCAGAATCAAAACATGTCATCCGGAAGCAAGTCCGGGTTCAAGATAGAGACCCAGTCTCGAATATGCATGCCCAGACCCAGTCCAGGACTAAAGTAGTGGGAAAATATCTCAAAAACCCCTCCACGGGTGCCTGGGCATAACCGGTTCAAACCAGTAGAAAGTCATCTTAGGTGCTCGGTCCAACCGAGGCTAAAGACATCTCAAGTAGCAAGAAAACTCAACTATCACCCCGGCCCTGCCGAGTCTAGCATTAATCGTAAAACTGGTGATATAAATCATAATTTTACCTTCTTTTAACCAAGAATAGTCACAAGTTAAATCAAACCATTTCCAATTCATTTCCATCAAAAATGGGCCACCGGGGCCATGCAAGGTTTAGAAAATAGTGTCAGTAGGCCCGAAGCCAAAACCGTAGTAAAACATGGATAAAACCTATTTATATGCATGGAAATGGTACGATCAAACACAATAGCTTCCCGGCAGCTCACAATCAACCTATCGACCCTGCACACGCCCATAACTACTCAGTAAGCATAACCAGCCTAGAAGGATAATTCTATGCCTGGGACTCGCGGACATTCCCAATATCCCACCTTCTATGTTCTAGAGTCAACAAGGCCTCACAGGACCACAAGGGTAAATAAAACATATCGGCAAGTACTACAAGCATCAGAGGAACAAAAGTAGGCGGACATGAATAAAGCGGTTAAGGTCTGTGGTACCAACCTAATAATCCAACCCAAGGATGCCAGCTAGCACAATATTATCCGATATATGCTAAGTCTAGGGAGTTTAAAACATAACCTGCCTGTCGTCTGATGACAAGCTGCTAGGACGACGATGTCAAAGCCTTAACCACTCCGAGAAGTTCCAAAACGAAATCAAACTTGAATTTAGGCTTGAATAACTTGACGTAGATAATTGATTTTCTTTCAAAGATGGCACATCGTATCAAATAATTTTTCCACAAATATTCCTCTAATTGTAAGCATAAGTATATTCGGATATTAGGTAGTGCTAATCCTCAAATAATATTGAGAGACTTCGCAGAAGCATATATAGATGCAACATATATAGCAAGGATTAAAGTTGGCCAACATCACCTAATAACCTATATATATATTACATGGTTCCTTGGTGATGTGCTTAGTGGCAGCACTAAATGCCTAACTCACTTGTTGTCCACTCCATCTACTTCCACGTGGAAGTAGAGGTGACACACCATACCTATTTGAACCCCATAATGTATATATTCGGGTATTGCATAGGTTCGTGGTAAAATAAATATAACTTATTAAATATACCATAATTAATAGAAAATCATTTGAAATAAAATCTACTATATTATAATAGTAATTTTCAACATAACTAAATTTACTATCTCCGTTAAAATATTACAATGTATAAAAACCCTTATAAAATTAATACATATACAATTATATCATAAAAAAAGTATTTTTCATAGACCTTTAAAATATTTTAAAAAGGTAATAATAATAAAAAAATATCTTTTACCACATTCAACTTTAAAGTAAAATAATATTTTCAAATATGCACGATTTTGATACTCAGCTTCTAAGACAGGGAATTGATCATAAAGACCAATCAAACGGCCAGGGCACAAAACCATCGGTCCCAGCAAGTCATAAACAACTCGAGGCTGCTATAGGAGAGCTCTAAAAGACAAGGAAAGCATATACGCGGAAATGACAAGAAGAGTCATTACATCATCCACTACTAAAAAGAACTTTCGTCCTCGAAAGTCAACGACAAATCAGTACCTGAAGGCTCAAATAGCTGCGGATACTGAGCCCGCATATCTCTCTCGGTCTCCCAAGTAGCCTCTTTAACTGGACGGTGCCTCCACTGGACCTTAACAACCGAGATCTCTCGAGACTTCAATCTCCTGACATCTCTGGACAAAATAGCTATCGGCTCCTCAACAAAGGCAAACGCTCATCCAGCTGAACTGAATCCCACTGCAACACATGAGACTCGTCTGGAACATACAACCGCAGCATAGATACATGGAAAACTGGGTGCATAGCTGAAAACATCGGAGGCAAAGCTAATTGATAAGCAACACAACCAACCCTCTGGAGAATCTCGAACAACCCAATGTACCTGGGACTAAGCTTGCCCCACCTACCAAATCTCATCGCGCCCTTCATGGGCCACACGGAGAAACACCAAGTCACCAACACTAAACCCCAAGGCACGAAGCCTACGATCAGCATAACTCTTCTTCCTGCTCTGAGCTGCCCAAAGTCTGTCCTGAATCGCTCGGACCCTATCTAAGGAATCTCGAAGCAACTCTGTACTTTGTGGCCTAGAATCAAAACCATCAAACCAACCAACCGGTGATCTGCAACGCCTTCCATACAAAGCCTCAAAAGGTTCCATGCCAATACTCGAATGGAAACTGTTATTATAAGCAAACTCTGCCAAGGGAACAAACTGATCCCAGGAACCTCCAAAGTCAAGAACATAAGCCCGAAGCATGTCCTCCAGGACCTGAATGGTCCTCTCGGACTGGCTATCTGTCTGAGGGTGGAAAGCGGTACTAAGATGAACCTCTGTACCCAAATCTCACTGAATAGCCCTCCAGAACTGAGATGTGAACTGTGTGCCGCGGTCTGAAATGATAGAAGCTGGGACCCCGTGCAATCGAACAATATCGCGAAGGTAGATCTGAGCTAACCTCTCTTCACCATAAGAAGTTTGAACTGACAAGAAATATGCTGACTTAGTCAGCCTATCAACAACCACCCATATGGAATCAAACCCACGAGAAGTACAAGGCAAACCAACAACGAAGTCCAAGTAAGCCCTTCCCACTTCCATTCAGGAATGGGATGTCGCTGCATCAAATCACCAGGTCTCATGTGCTCGAACTTCACCTGCTGACAGTTCAAGCATCGAGACACAAACTTAGCTATATCTCGCTTTATACCACTCCACCAGTAAGGCTTCCTCAAGTCTCTATACATCTTTGTTGTGCCAGGATTAATGGAGCATCTAGAATAATGCGCCTCACGAAGTATCAACCGAATCAAATCCCCAACTCTCGGAACACAAAGGCGACTATCAAAACTCATAACCCCACCTAAATCTAGAGTAGCCCGACTGGCCTCACCTCGGACAACCTGATCATGAAGGTCACACAACTGCTGATCCTCAAACTGACGGCTATGAATCTGATCAATCAAAGTAGAACAAACTTCGACACTGGCGAGAACTCTGCTAGGATCCGACAAGTCAAGCCTAACCAAACGGTTATCCAAGGACTGGATGTTCAAGGCCAAGGGTCACTCTGAAACTGAAAGAGAAGCTAGGCTACCCATACTCACCGCATTCCAGCTCAAGGCATCAGCTACCACATTTTCCTTGCCAGGATGATACAGAATAGTGAAGACATAGTCCTTCAGTAGCTTGACCCATCTCTTATGCCTCGAGTTTAGCTCTCGCTAACTCGTGATATACTGAAGACTACGGTGATCAGTGAAGATGTCACAGTGAACTCCATATAGGTAATGCCCCCAGATCTTGAGTGCAAAAACTACCACCGCCAACTCTAAGTCGTGAGTGGGGTGGTTGCACTCGTGAAACTTCAGCTTCCTCGATGCATATGCTATTACTCGACCCTGCTGCATCAATACACAACCAAGACTAACCCATAAAGCATCACAATACACGGAGAAGCTCTGACCCTCAACTGGCAAAATCAAAACTGGAGCTGAAGTCAATAAGGCCTTAAGCCTCTGGAAGCTATCTTTGCACTGATTCGACTGAAATGGGACATCCTTCCTAGTCAGCATAGTCAAGGGTGCTGCTATGGAAGAAAATCCCTGGACGAACCATCTGTAGTAAACTGCTAATCCAATAAAGCTGTGAACCTCAGTAGCAGTAGTAGGTCTAGGCCAATCACAAACCATAGAAATATTTCGCGGGTCAACCCTAATCCCATCCTTAGACACCACCATGTGCCCTAGGAATGCAACTGACTCAAGCAAAAACTCACACTTTGAGAACTTGGCATAAAGCCGATGATCTCTCAAAGTCTGGAGTATAACCCTCAAGTGTTGCTCATGCTCATCTCTACTACGTGAGTATACCAAGATGTCATCTTTATAAATAAAGACTATCAAAAATGAGTCCAAATACGGGCCAAGAACCCTGTGCATCAAGTTCATAAAGGTTGCGGGGGCATTAGTCAACCCAAAAGACATTACCAGGAACTCATAATGGACATAACGTGCCCTGAATGCAGTCTTAGGGATGTCCTCCGCCCTAAGCCTCAACTTATGGTAGCAAGACCTCAAATCAATCTTCGAAAATATAACTGAACCCTGAAGCTGATCAAACAAGTCATCAATCCTCGGCATCGAATACCTATTCTTCACTGTCACCCTATTCAGCTGCCGATAATCAATACACATCCGCATCGACCCATCCTTCTTCTTCATGAAGAGAACAGGATCACCCTAAGGCGACACATTCGGTCCAATAAACCCCTTAGCTAACAGATCCTGGAGCTTCTCCTTAAGCTACCTCAACTCAGCCGGAGCCATACGGTAAGGAGAAATAGAAATGGGCCTGGTGCCCGGCTCTAACTCAATAGCAAAATCAATATCTCTCTCAGGTGGAAGGCCTCGCAGGTCGGTAGGAAACACATCAATAAATTCTCTAACCATAGGAACAGACTCAAGAGACGTAGGGTCGGCACTAGCATTTCGGACACATGCTAGATAAGCTAAACCCCCACGGGAAATCCACTTCCTAGCTCGAAGACAAGAGATGATCCCAGATCGTGCATGGCCAACAAAACCCTGACACACGACCCGGGATACACCGGGTATAGCTATCGTAATGGTCTTGGCATAACAATCCAAAACTGCACGGTGAGGGGATAACAAGTCCATGCCTAGTATCACATCAAAATCTAGCATATCAAGGATCATCAAATCACCCCAAGTCTCTGAATCACCAATAGATATCATACAAGATCTCACAATCCGATCCACTACTAAAGAATCTCCTACTGGGGTCGAAACAGAAACAGGAACAGATAATAGCTCACTAGCCAACCCCAAACAAGGAACAAAGTAGGAAGATGCATACGAACAAGTGGATCCAGGATCAAATAAAACCATAGTGGACTGATGGAACACAAAAATCGTACCTGTAATCACAATATCCGAGGCCTCTGCCTCCGGCCTCCTAGGGACCTCATATAACTGATGACGACCCCCACCTGCCCAACCACCATCCTTACCACCTGCTCTTCCACGCGGAGCACCACCTCTACCCTGATGACCACCCCCTTTAGTCGGAGGCTGAGCTACTCGTAAAGGCTCGATCGGCTGAACTGTACCCTACTGAGGGCAATCTCTAGCAAAATGACCAATCACACCACAAGTAAAACAAGCCCCTGGTGGCCTACTCGGTCGGGATGAACCAACTGAACTCGTGTGGCCACCACGGCCTGTTGCCCCAGAAAATGAACCCCTCAGAGTCAGACCACTGTTACCCTGCTGTCTACTCTACCCCTACACAAACTAACAACTACCAGAACTCTGAAGCAAATCCTGAACCTCTACTATTTTGATGGGGACCACTGTAGCTACCATGATGTCGAGGCCTCTTATCTCTGGCCCCAGAGTCATGATAAAGAAAATCCTCTACAGTACGGGCATAGTCTGCAATAGCCTGGAGTGATCGACCACTAGCAACCAATATCTCAGATGGCTCTCTAAACTCTTTTCGCAAACCCCATAATAAATTTGTGAACCCTGTCTGGCTCAATAGGAAAGATCATAGCCCCAAATGGAGTAAGCTAATGGTAATGGGTCACATACTCAGATACGCTCATAGAACCTTGAATAAGTCTGGTGAATTGCTCTCGCATGAACCATCCGCGGGAGAATGAATTAGAATAAGTGAGATTTTAGAAAACTTTCAAGGATACTACGCATGAGATAGAAGCAAGAAAAGTCCATTTTTCCTAAGATGTCACTGTAGCCTCTCGAAGATTGAGTACGGACGTCTCTGCCTCGATCCACAGGACTGTACTAGACATTGGCTCCTATACCGATGACACCGATGAACCTAGGGCTCTGATACCAAGTTGTCACAACCCAATTTCTTGGTCATGATGGCACCTACAACTCCCCAGTAGGCGAACCAATTCTCATAGCCCAGGACAGTTAGTAATGGACTACTATCTAACAAATAAGCGTAAGAATAGTATAATAAGCAAGAGTAAGGGAACAAGATGAAGAGAATAGATAACATGAATATATATACTTATGCGGAAACTAAACCAAACCCCAAGACCTGGTATCATAGTATAGAGCCAGAACTACATATAAGGAGTACAAACGATCCAAAACAACGTATACAGATGTCTCTGAATGGTAATAGAGTACATAAAGCAAAAGATAAACTAAAACTAAGCTCCGGTCGCCAAGAGCTCACCCTCAGTCTGAAGTGGTTCCCAACAGATCTTCAAGCACGTTTCACAGCGATCTAGCGGCGATGGCCCACGCTAGGATCTGCACCAAAAGATGCAGGGGGTAGGGTGAGCACGAAATGCAAAGCATAAGGTACCTAGTAGGTATCATAGGCCGACTGGGCACATATAAGTTAAAAGCGTAGTAACAGACAGAATAAAAGTAAGTAGTCATAGAAATCAACAAAAGGCACACAAGAACTAGCCCAGAGGGAAGTCAATAGAACCACATTTGAGGTCAGCAAGTAGAATATATACACCATATGCATAGGTTAAAGTAAGAAACAATACACCTGGGGTCCTTGCAATAACAGTGTATACATAATAAGTTTACAAAATGGACGGTATACCAGTAACCTCAAGTGTAAGAAGAGGGAAAGAGTAATGATATGCATGCTCAGAGATAGGAATCAAACTCAACTAATCATATCAATCTCAAATCCAGAAACTAACAGACTAGCAGTAACCAATTTCATACTTAACCGTAACAGGGAACTATTCTGTAAGTAAATAGCAAGAGTCTACCTACAGTCCCCCGGCCGCCCATACAACCGAGGAGCACAAACAAGTGAAAACAACCCTCTGGCATCCCATACTACCGAAGCATACAATCAACAAACAACAAACAAGGGTGGAGCCTCAAATAATTAATGATATGATGCATGAAGATCTCAAGTGAAATGGTATCTCTGTATGTACCTCCTCCGGTGCCGATCCGGCCCAGCAGGTAGGTTCCATGGAAGGAAACTGCCCGTATACCTCTACTCCACCGTATACCCTTCCTGCAGCAAACGCAGCCCGAAGCCCCAGGCCCGGATGGCAAGGTCCATGGAGGTCCCAGACCCCATTTAAAATTCAGAATCAAAACATGTCATCCGGAAGCAAGTCCGGGTTCAAGATAGAGACCTTGTCTCGAATATGCATGCCCAGACCCTGTCTAGGACTAAAGTAGTGGGAAAGTATCTCAAAAAATCCTCCAAGGGTGCCCGGGCATAACCGGGTCTAAATAGTAGAAAGTCATCTCAGGTGCTCGGTCTGACCGAGGCTAAAATCATCTCAAGTAGCAAGAAAACTCAACTAGCACCCCGGCCCTGCCGAGTCTAGCGTTAATCGTAAAACTGGTGATATAAATCATAATTTTACCTTCTTTTACCCAAGAAATTCACAAGTTAAATCAAACCATTTCCAATTCATTTCCATAAAAAACGGGCCCCCGGGGTCATGCAAGGTTTAGAAAATAGTGCCAGTAGGCTCGAAGCCAAAACCGTAGTAAAACATGGATAAAACCTCTTTATATGCATGAAAATGGTATGATCAAACACAATAGCTGCCCGGCAGCTCACAATCAACCTATCAACCCTGCACAGGCCCATAGCTACTCAGCAAGCATAACCAGCCTAGAAGGATAATTCTATGCCCGGGACTCGCGTACATTCCCAATATCCCACCTTCTATGTTCCAGAGTCAACAAGGCCTCACAAGACCACAAGGGTAAATAAAACATATCGGCAAGTACTACAAGCATCGGAGGAACAAAAGTAGGCGGACATGAATAAAGCGGTCAAGGTCTGTGGTACCAACCTAATAATCCAACCCAAGGATGCCAGCTAGTACAATTTTATCCGATATATGCTAAGTCTAGGGAGTTTAAACCATAACCTACCTGTCATTTGATGACAAGCTGCTAGGACGACAATGTCCAAGCCCGAACCACTCCTGAGAAGCTCCAAAATGAAATCAAACTTGAATTTAGGCTTGAATAACTTGACGTAGATAATTAATTTTCTTTCAAAGATGGCACATCGTATCAAATAATTTTTCCACAAATATTCTTCTAATTGTAAGCATAAGTATATGCGGATATTAGGTAGTGCTAATCCTCAAATAATATTGAGAGACTTGGAAGAAGCATATATAGATGCAACATATATAGCAAGGATTAAAGTTGGCCAACATCACCTAATAACCAATATATATATATATTACATGGTTCCTTAGTGATGTGCTTAGTGGCAGCACTAAATGCCTAACTCACTTGTTGTCCACTCCCTCTACTTCCACGTGGAAGTAGAGGTGACACACCATACCTATTTTAACCCCATAATGTATATATTCGGGTATTGCATAGGTTCGTGGTAAAATAAATATAACTTATTAAATATATCATAATTAATAGAAAATCATTTCAAATAAAACCTACTATATTATAATAGTAATTTTCAACATAACTAAATTTACTATCTCCGTTAAAATATTATAATATATAAAAACCCTTATAAAATAAATACATATACAATTATATCATAACAAAAGTATTTTTCATAGAACTTTAAAATATTTTAAAAAGGTAATAATAAAAAAAAAACTTTTTACCACATTCAACTTTAAAGTAAAATAATATTTTCAAATACGCACGATTTTGATACTCAGCTTCTAAGACAGGGAATTGATCATAAAGACCAATCAAACGGCCAGGGCACCGAACCACCGGTCCCAGCAAGTCATAAACAACTCGGGGCCGCTACAGGAGAGCTCTAATAGACAAGGAAAGCATATACGCGGGAATGACCAGAAGAGTCATTACAGGTTCTTTTATAGAGCTTGTTATGGTCTTCGGTTCTTGGTACATTAGTGGCTCCTAGCCCGTTGAGGCTCTGGTTATTGGACTTTGATTATTGAGGGGTTAGTGAGTCCTGTATTATTGAGGCACTATTGTGTGGTCTTCTAGTTCTTTTCTCTATCATGTTTTTGAGTAGTAGCTCTCGGTTATTGTGATTTAGTTGTTCCATTCTAGGTTTGTAATTGTGAGTTTGATCCTGGTTTATGCTTATTGGAGGTGAAATTGAGATATGATTTCCTTATGTATGTTGATCCCATATTGAGTATGCTAAACTGTTTTCATTCTTTTCCCTTTTACTTGAGGTTACCGGTATACCACCATATTTCTAAACTCTCTCTCTCTTTATTTATATTATTGTGGAAGGACTTCAGGTGCGTTCTTCATTCCTTTGCCTGTGTTATGTGTATATCAATCTTTGGTGCTAGCATTGTATGCTTATAAGTCTTAGTCGTCTATTCTCCGTGCTAGTTCTTTGTGCTTTCTCTATTGCTTCGGTGACCGTTTCCTTGCTATCTTCTATATTACTATTTTATACCTTATATGCGCTCAGTCAGCCGATGATGTCTACTGGGTACCAGTTACTTAGCAATTGGTGCTCATACGACACTTTAGCATCTTTCTGGTGAAGATATTAGTTGAGCTTTCATCGTTGATCGCGTTATAGACTCGTGCAACTTTTGGATCTTTGAGACTAGGGTGAGCGCCTGGCGGTCGGGGCTTGACCATATCTCATCTTTTGTACTGTCACTCTTTGTATATTCGAAGAAAGTTGTACTTTTCATTTTGTTACTTCTAGAACTTGTATTCTATTAGCAGCTTCTGTACTGTCGATGCCAAGTCTTGGGGTTAGTGTAGCTTTGTTATGTAAATATATTCAGGTTATTGCTTCTGCTTTATTCTATCTTTATATTCTGCTTTCACTTATTTCTTCTTATTGTGCGTATTGATTAGGTAGTAGCCCATTACTAATTGTTTTGGGCTACGGGAATTGATTTGCCTACTAGGGGGTTGTAGGCGTCATCATGACCTAAGAAATCGGGTCGTGACACTCAATAATGCCACATAGGATGACAAGTCAAAAAAAAGATTTAAAATATTATGTTTCAGTAGGTTTAAGGGTTCAATTGGGAAAGTAGTGAGTAGAAGGGTCCAGTTGACAAACCGAGTCAAGTACAAGGGTCTCCCAGATTATTTCACCTAAATATTTTCCTTTGCACGGAACACATCCTAAGTCTTCATATTTTTTCTTTCTTAGTTTTAAGTCTTTAGATCTGATTAATTGCACCGATGAGTTTATAGTAATTTGTGTACTTATATTAATTATCCTATAGATATTGAACAGAAAAACTAGTCTGACTGAATAACATATAAAATAATTATTAATAGATCTTAGGTAAATCTATATAATAATCATTATACACTTTGACTCCCAGCCTTAACCTAGCCTCACATCAATAGTTTATGCTATAAATATTGTATAAACAATGTGTGTGTGTGTATATATATATATATATATATATATATATATATATAAAATACATTAAGAAATCCTAAACTTGGCTCGATAACTTACTTTAGCAACTTAACTTATAATTATATATCCCCCTTAACAACTTTGGAGTGAATTATTTTTCACCCCTCCCACCTCAGCCTAGGTCAAGGCTGAGTAGTGTTGAACACGCGTATTTTTAATTGGTTCACATCATTTAATGAATTATATATCTCAATTATATATATATATATATATATATATATATATATATATATAATATAACCCACCCTTTTTAATTTATAACCCAACCCACCCTTAAATAAATACCCCTAAATTCAATTTACCCGTCATTCTAATACTCTCCCAAAACTAAACCTAATCATCTCGATCTCTCCTTCGATTTCATTGCTCATAGACTTCGAAGCTATTATCCGACGTTGGGGTGGTCATAGACCAACAGTGAGGGTAAGTATTTTTTGTTTGGGTTGTTATCCATTTGGGTCTTAGGGTTTTGACAGGTTTAGGAGTTTTTGATTTTTGATTTTTGATTGTCATTAAAGCTTGTATTATTTTTATTCTTTTCAGATTGTGGATGGATTTTGTGTACATTACCTTGAGGTTTCACCGTGGAGGCAAATTACAATAAAAACCTTATATAAAGTACTTTGGAGGTATTATTACTGATTGTTTTAAGGTAGATGTTGGTAAATTCTCTTACTTCGAGTTTGCTAGTTATGTTAAGGATATTGGCTATAACTGCTCCTCTTTTGAAGTTTATATTATACTTCCTAAGTCTAGTTATCTGGTAAAAGTTACATATGATAGGGATATTTTGGGTATTGTACCTCAACTAAAAAATGGAGATATTGTTAACCTGTATGTGTCACACTTTGTAGAAGACTCTGTTATGATCCCTCCTACTATTGAATATGTTTCCCATGTGGGTGGGGAATCTAATGCTTCTTTTGATAGAAAGTCCACTCAAAACTTTAGGGGAAGTGAGGATCTAGGGTTTGAAGAGTTTGAAGAGGCTGCACAACCTCAAGAACCTATTATGGGTGGGTCTTTTGCTAGTGTTAGGGAGGACTCCAGTGGATATTTTGCTGGTGTTGAGGAGGAGTTGGGTGGTGGTGGTGGTCTTGCTGCTACTACTTTTAGTAGTCCTTCTACTAATACTTTTAGTGGGGAGGATTTGGGTGATGGAGATGTTACTTCTACTATTAGTATTGGTGAGGACTTAGGTGATGATGGTGGTGGAACTTTTGCTGCTACTGCATCAGATGTTCCATTAATTCCATCTGATTGGGAAAGTGAAACTGAACCTAGTGAGGATTCAGATTATACATACTTGTTAGATGAAGGTGATGATGAATATGGTAGTGATGTTCATGAGGAGTTTAAAATTTTAAGGGAAGCTAAGAGGTCTGCTAAAATCAAAAAAGGAAAGAAAGGGCTGCTAAAATAAAAAAGAGAATAAAAGGGTGCCTAGAGCTGAGGGGGTTAGTCTAGGCAAAAAAAGAGTTGATTTAGGACATAATGAGTACTTATCCAAGAAAACAACTACTCTAGAGGGCAAGATAGGTGGAAATAAACCATACTTTGATTCAGATGAACCTGTTAGCTTTGAAATAGACACTGATGATTATATTGATGGGGAAGATGAGGTTCAACAACCTGTAAGAAGACAAAGAAAATCAAGAAGATAAAAAAGAAATCAAAAACGGGTTATATTTGATCCTATTTGTAAATTAATTATTTGAGAGACTGGTCCATGTTTTGAAAATGTTGAAAAGTTTAGAGAATCTATTACTAGATATGCAGTTCAAGAACATATAGAATTGGACAAGTATTTTAATGAACCAAAAAGGGTGAGGGTAAAGTGTACATTTGGCGCTGTCTATGACTTTTGTTTGGAAGTCATGTTTCTAGGACTAGAGATTTTCAAGTGAAGAAGTTTATTCCAATACACAAGTGCAATGTCATAACCAAAAATAGATTGATGAATTCAAAGTATTTATCTGTGAGATACAAGGACAAAATTATTTCTGAGCCTGGTATTAGAGTTTTTCAATTTCAAATTTTAGTGAAAAAAGAATTGAAGGTGTATATTGGAAGGACTTTGGCAAGAAAAGCTAGAAAATATTGTATTACAATAGATTATGGGTGATCATGTGAAGGAGTTTAAGAAGATTTTGGATTATATGGATGAGCTCTTAAAGACTAATCCAGATAGCACATGTGTGATGAGGCTTAGTGAAGAAACTTTTGAAAGTGGAACAAAAATGTTTCAGTCATTCTATATATATTTTGATGCTTTGAAGAAAACATTCAAAGCTGGGTATAGGAGATGTATTGGGTTTGATTGTTGATTCTTGAAAGGTGTTTCTAAAGGCCAATTGCTTGTGGCTATTTGTAAGGATGGGAACAACTACATGCTGCCTTTAGCCTGGGCAGTGGTTGAAGTTAAAAACAATTTCACTTGGAGATGGTTTATTAGATTTGTGATGAATGATCCTGAGCTTGGAGATGGTACATAATTGACAACATTATTGATATGCAGAAGGTAATTTCTTTTCTCTTATTCATTCTATAAAATTTCTATTTTTTAACTATATTTTACAACTTCTATTTTTCACTATATTATACTTATGTGTTTAAACTTAAATGTTGTTGAAGTGTCTTGACAATGCAATATCAGAATTACTGCCAAATACAGAACAAAGAATGTGTGCAAGACATGTTCTAGCCAACTGGTCTAAGGATTGGAGAGGCATTGAAAGAAGAAATTGTTTTTGAAAATGTGCCAAGTCTAATTATGAGCAAAAGTTGAGAAGAAATTTGGATCATATGGAGAAGTTAGAAGACAATATATGTGATGATCTACTATGGTATAATATAGAAAGGTGGTCAAACGTCTACTTCAAGTACCATAATTGTTGTGATAGTATTGACAAAAACATGGGTGGAAGCTTCAATTCATGGAAATTGACACCAAGACACAAGACTATCATCACAATGCTTGAGGAAAGAAAAGTTAAAGTGATGAGAAGAATAGGACAAATGAGAGAGTTATCTGACACTTGGATAATTGGTATTTCCCTAATGGAACTCAAAGTGTTGCTTGATAGCACATCAAATTCAATGAGGTGTAACCTTGAGTGGAATGGTGAATTTGGTTTTGAGGTTAAAGATAGCTGGGGTAATACATTCATAGTGTATTTGAGCAGCAGAACTTGTACTTGTAGGTCTTGGATGTTAAAAGGTATACCTTGTTGTCATGCCATAGCAACACTTCATTTTAGAAAATTGGAGCCCATTAATTATGTTGCACATTTGTATAGCAAAGAGACTTACCTCAAGACCTATAGCTACTTCATTCATCCTGTTACTAATATGCAAATATGGTCATAATCAACCAAACTTTCTATTATACCACCTGAATTAAAAGCACTGCCAGGCAGACCAAGAAAAACAAGAAGAAAGGAGAAGACTGAAAACAAAACTGGAAAGTTATCCTAAAGAGGTGTTGAGATGACTTGTAGCTCTTGTCATGTAAATGGTCATAATAAAAGAGGTTGTCCTCTACCTACTACAGGCAGAGGAAGGCAAAAAGGAACAAGTTCAACAAGGTCAAGTGTTGGTTCTTCTGTAGCACCAAGTCAATCTCCACCAAGCAGAGGAAGAGGAAGACCAAAAGGTTCTGCAAAACAGGTGCAACTTGACTTGTAACTTACTACTAGTTTAAGCTTATTATTTATTACATTTTTCTTTAAATGTATTATAGGCGGCTGCTGCTTCTTCTGATTCTGCTGTTGCTCCTAATGTGGTTGGTGTTACTGGAAGAGGAAGAGGGACTACTCATGGTGCTAATATTGTTAGAAGGGGAAGAAGGACTAGTTGTGCTAATGTTGTTGGAAGGGAAATGGGAAGATGCACTACTCCTGGTGCTAATGTTATTGGAAGAGAAAGAGGGACTGCTGCTGCTACTCCTAATACTAATATTTTTGCTCCTGGTGTCACTGGTGGGGGAAGAGGGACAACTTTTAAAAGACCAAGAATGGTTGGAATGGGGGTGCTACATTAACAAAGTGGTTATACAATCCACTATGTAATTTGGAGATTATACACACATTTCAATTTCAAAGCCTATCTTCACAAGTCTAAGTTTATTTATGTGTTTTTGTGATTGTAACCTGAAATACCTATGAACTCCTTCATAGTGACTGGGAACCTTGAACATCATAAAGTAAGATCAGATGTGAAATGGAAAGGGAAGCTTTTTGTTACCCAACAAGGACTTCAAGAAATGAGACAACAAAAGAGGATGAGGACAAGGTCCAGTGCTGCTGCAATGAATAACTTGAGCCAAACAAGCTCATCAGATGTCAAGTAGATCAAGAAGAAAATAATTTTCAGTGTTCGTATAATTTAGTGACTGCCACTTAGCTTATTGTATGTTTTATTGAAAATGATTTGCAGCTGTGACTGCACTAATTTGTTATGTTTTATTTAAATAATTATGGAGCTTTGACTGCACTATTTTGGTCTAGTAATTTATGCAGTTGTGACTGCACTATTTTAGTGTGTTTCTTTCAGTAATATAGGCAGTTGTGACTGCACTTTCAAGACTGATTCCTATCAATATTAATTAGCTAAGACTGCACTTTGGTAATTGATTTCTGGCAATATTGTGCAACTAAGACTGTTCTTCTTTTGTGTCTATTTCTGTGTATATCAAAAAGGTCAAATCAAGGTTTATTATATAAGAGAATACATAAACAAAAGACAATATACAAACAAACAAACTACATTAGATTAAGAGACCAAATCAAGATTCGTTACAAAAGAGGTTGCACCAAATTGATTTGAACACAAAGGATTCTAAATATCATCTAAGAACACTAAATCCAAAGGTAACATCATTTAACCTTTATTCAAATAGATCATCCCAAACCAATAGCTTATAGCTATAACTACAACACAACAACAAAGCACAACAAATAAGAGTACATTTTCCCTAGACCTTCCTTTAGCCATCTTACTCCTTCACTTCTTCTCTCTTTCTTTCATCTTCTCATTCTCTTCTTTCAACTTCTCCAATTTCTAATCTACACAATTATCATCTTGTTTGAATTCTCTAGGTTTGTCAACTTCTTCAGAAGCTTCTTCAACTAATTTCTCAACTTCATTGGTTGTTTTATGCTTTTCAATGAATTGAGAAGATTTCACTAAATTCTCAAGCTCACCTAATTTCTCGATTAGCTTAGGAATCACAAATTTAGACCTCGAATCAATTTTTTCTTTATCCCCCAAACACCAAAAGTCACAAGATCTTGGATCCTTCAATGATAAAAAAAATTTAGTGTTCAATCAAATATGCAGGGTATAATTGTAAAATTTGATCTTTACCCCATAATAAAGACATGACCAGTATCTTCTTCTGAAATTTCTTGAAGTACATGTCTTCAAACACATCACAAATTCATGATTACAATGAATTTCTTGGTCCAAGCTAAATCATGCTCTTCCATAAAAAGCTTACTCAAGTTAACTGATCTCATTTTGTGCTACAAAAAATCATTCCATTTAAGAGAAATGAAAATTAGAAGAAAATAAAACAAAATAATAGATGAAGGCGTATACCTTTTTTTGAAGCAGCCTCCAAAGATTCAACTTTAGGTTTCAAGAGCTAAAATTGGAGTGGATTAATACAATAATCAAGTAAAACATCTTATTTTGTTCACCAATTTTATAGCTTGAGAAGATTTTTGAGTTGATCGAAGATGAGGGAGAAGAAAAAAAATTATGGTTCTTAGAAGAAATTGGATCGGGTGTTCTTTAAGAAAGAAGACCGTTAGTTCGTGTTTTTAACTTAAATTTGATTTTTTTTAGTTAAATAGGTCATTTTTGCATATAACACGCCTAATTGTGGTGTAGAGCATGCGACCTGGGATGAGGTGCGAAGGGTGGAAAAATAATTCACTCCAAAGTAGTTAAGTAGGGTATATAATTATAAGTTAAGTTTAAGTGCAAAAGTAAGTTATCGAGCCAAGTTTTGGGGGGGTTATATATTTCTATATATATATATATATTAAAAAATTATTAACTAGGAAAATATAGATAGTATAACTACTCAATACAACTATAGTTTGAAAAAATTACACAGGTCAACAAGAGTTTCTCTTTTTCTGAAAAATTCTCCTATTAAGATACACTTTTCACTCACCCTCTATTTTATATCCCAAAATAAAACCTAATTTCTTTTCATTTATAGTCCCCGCCGCCGCATCCACATTCCTCTCTTTATTCTCTGATCTCAAATTTCCTCTGGTCCCTTATTTCCCTGAAGAAGACAGAGTACCTTCCAGATGGTAGCTGTTCAAATGGTGGCTTTGAACGCTGACCTTGAACCTTCTCTTCTCCACTGACCTTGAAACTTCTCTACCTTTCAGATGGTGGCCACGAGAGAGGAGGCAGTGGTGTAGAAGAGTGGACGCAGTGAGAGAGAAGCGGTGGTGTAGAAGAGTGGAGGCTGCGAGAGAGGGGGGTTGAGAGAAAGAGGGGTGATGATGGCGGTGCAGCTGGTGTTCGTCGGTGTAGTGGAGTTGCTAGTGGCTTTTCCAGGGTAGGTGGTGGATAAGAGATGGGCGGCGGTTAATGAGGCAAGGTTGAGAAAAAATTATACCAGATACATGTATCAGTTTTTTTGATACTAGATACATGTATCTTTGATATCAGATCTATGTATTAGGAAAACAAATTCTCCTTCTATTGAAATATATCGATACAATTAATTGTATGTATTTATGTATCAGAAACAATTATATGCGTATCCAAAAAATTGATAGAATTGTTAAAAAATTGTATCTGCGTATCAAAAAATTGAGAAATTGATACATTTATTATTAACAAAAAATTGTATCTTAAAAATGTGTTATATTATATAAATATTAAAACTATTGCTAAGCTACATAATATAGTCCTAAACTATTACCTTTTATGAAATTTCCTCATATATATATATATTCTTTATATAATATCGATAAATTAAATTACATAACTATTTATACGACATCCTACATTATATATACATTACAAATATATGCGGTCATTTTGTTGAAAAACAATTTGTCACCTGTACAATTATGTAAGAAGCCCATTAAGTAATTATTGTTGAGGGTTTGAGGTGTGAATAGGAAATGAGAAAATGCACCTTTTGGATTAAACCAAAAGGACACCTTTTGAATGGCACCTCTCCATCAAGGAACCTTTTGGATTGAATCAAAAAGACACCTTTTGGATGACACCTTTCCATCTCACCTTTTCATTATCTTTTTTTTTTTACAGAAAAATCTTCATTCCTGGGAAGAAGAAGAAGCAGATAGGACAAAGCCCTTCTCTTTCCGTCCGCTCTTCTGACAGTAAATTGGTTGATACTATACGAATGTTCCTAATCGCAAATGGAAATAAGCCTTGCTTTTCATTGAGCTAGGCCCATAAACTCAGGAGTTCCAAAGATGACATAGATGACCAAGAGCCCTTTTATATGGAAGTAAGTTAGGTTACTTTTCCCCCTCTCCTCTATGGAAGTAATCTTAAATATATTTCAGTTCCTCTATTTGTCTCTATCGCCCTATTCTCTCTCAATTGCCTATCCTTTCTAGATTAGGGGAGTCCCTTATCAGTAGCTTCCAACACTTAAGATTTACCTCCTCAACAAATATGAATGTTTTTTGAATTTCATACGAGATTACTTACTTACCTAAAGTTCACTTTTGGGTTACCAAAAAAGTTGACTGAAGAAACTGACCTAAGCATAGCACTCTCTCTCTGTCAAATACAAATGTCAAGAAAGGGATTCCTTGGATAAGTGGAAAATTGCTCAAAAAATCCTTTCATTTCTCTTTGCCTTTGTCCTGTTTATGGTATCAGTTCTACAGTCTATATTTGTGTTTTTATTAACCAAGAACACATGCACTTTGTTGGAACCTGCAAGATAGATGAATGCATAAATTAACTAATCAACATATGTTCCACATAGATTGAAAAGAGAGCGTCCATTTCACTGGGACAAACAACCCATTTATAATCAGGATCCCCAGCAACCACCCAGGTTCTAGACGCAGGAGTCAATTTTCTCGTATGAGCATTCAGTACATGTATCAGTATGTGGAAGTGGGAAAGGGTCACCACTACTGAGGATCCCCCCTAATCTTAGATAGGTCGTAGGAGGGTTCTTCATGGTTTATTATTGTGCTTACACACAAGGCTACCCTTTTTGAAAGCTCTACAAGACCACCTACCACTAGTCTACATCCGGAGGGATTTATTGCATAAAAAGGCCAGAGTGTAGGCTCCCAAAGAGAGAAGCCCAATGAATTTCAGATGGAGATTCTCAAAAAATCCAAGGTCATGGGTGGCCAAGTGGGCCCATTCAGAGACTTGAGATATCAGCAGGAAATGCGAAGGATGCAACAAGCCGGCCGGCTAAAGGGAGTCAACTCGTTTAGTTTTGATCTGAGTAGACTCATAAGAGGTAATACCCTAACCCTGGAAATTAGGAATATTACTTTAAAATCTTCTTAGCCCTCTTACATACATAAGACTGTAACTCAGACACACCTGAGTCAGATAAATTAGAAACTAAGACTCACATATTTGACACATGATGAAGCCCTAATCTACGATGCCATAACTCAACTTTATTATAAGAAGAAGCATTCAAGGCATGTGTGGAGAACATAAGACCAGAAGTATCAAGTTAAGACACTTATCGAGCCTCCATTTATAGAGTGCTAAAGTAATCTTTCCATGCAACACGAATTTGATGGTAGGCACAATTTTGATGAGTTTTCTAGAGTTGAGTACTATCATGACTCTCCCCTTCAATATTGCCCACGTGTTAGCTTGCTTATACTATCGCTCACCTGCCTGACCTACTTTCTGTCTAGATTCATTATGACAAGTGCTACCCTAACCTAGCTAGCACTACATCTTACTATTTTCTCAAAAAAGTCAAAATGATATGACTTATGATACCAGATTCAGGTAGAATAGAAATATACACCTCTAGATGACCGAAGAACAAAAACAGATGTTGGTATAATATGGGGTCTCCCCCTCCAGCGGAATCCAGAATAATTGCAATGAGACACATCAACACCACTACTTTGAGGTGGAAAGGTAGGCGGTCAGAGGATGACAGAGAAATCATGCCCTACAAACTCAGAGGTCTTGCCTCAAATTTATACATTGAATATATTGAAAACCTGAAATTCTTCTATTCTTCTTCCTATATGATTTTCAAATAAAACTAGTTGTCGTGTGTTTTATCTATTTGTTGAGTTCATCGGCTTTTGTAATTTGCATTGCCGCTATTATAAAAATATTTTTTCATTCTATCCTGGGAGAAAGTAATCCAAAACTTTAGCAACAGTGAGGGGGTTATAATTTCTTAAGGACAGACAAACAACTTGTGGGCTCGGAATATTTTTTCTCTTTTTTCTATTTATCTAATTTATTGTTTGAACACAAGATATCAAAAAAATTAAGAAATTATAAATTTCATTCTATGTTTATTTTATGTTCTGCTTGTGCTGTCTCATGAGGTAATATATAGAAAAGAATTTAGAACAAATATGTGTTTATTTTAACTCCGTATGAATATTTCTTTATTACCAACTACAGTGAGTTTGGAATGATTCATTATGGACATAAATACAAAAAAGGCATTGAAGAAAAGAAAAAGGAGAAGAAAAGTGAACATTATATTTTTTTCAAAAGTTGATCTCTTAAAAATGACAACAAAATTGGTGTGGCTATTGGGATCATGGTTGATGCCAGGGGCGGCTCTATGCCTTAGAAAATAAAGCACTCACCTTACCCCCCCCCCCCCCAAATTGGAGGGGCCTCATTTTCTTTAAAAGCAATAATAGAATTATTATAAGTTTTATTTTAAAAAAAATTATACTGCCCATTTCAATTTATTTATCTTATCTTTTTAGTCTATTTCAAAAAGAATTTTTTTTTCTTAACTCTGTAGTTTTAACTTTCTACATTGCATGTCTAAGTTCATAAGATTAAAGAATATTTTAATCTATCTTATATATCTTTAATTTAAGATTACAAGATTCAAAAGTGTTCTTTACTTTCTTAAATTTCAAGCTCCGTATCAAATTAAAATAGAGAAACAAATTAAAATAAAAGGCATACTATTTATAAAAAAAGTAAAAAATTCATATATATAAAAATAACTTTGCATCTCAAATATTTTCATAAAAAATATATTAACAACTTTTCATCTTAAAAAATTTAAAAAAAGAGACTTTAATTAAAAAAATATTAATTTTAAAAAAAAATTTAAGGCCTTCAATTTGTTTTTGGCTTTAGGCCCCAAACAGACTTTAGCTGCCCCTGGTTGATTCTCACTATCCAAAAACATGGAAGGAGAGTAGCTTTTATATTATTGATTTTGTTTGATCTCTCTTGATCAATAATTAATTTGGTTCACAATTTGTAACCCTATAAAACAATAACTTTTTGAGAAATGGTGCATCTAGTGAAATTCATTTTGCTTGTTTCACATATTTGTAACGATTCATTCCGTCGTTATTGAAAATATCTATGATAAAGGCATAAAAATGTTAATTTTCATAGGTGATAGGGTCAATTCCTTATTGTGGGAGTGCATTCGATATGATTAAAGGTCGTATAAACCCCCTAGCACAAAGTTGAGTTTAAAACGTTCTTATCAATTAAGTTTTGATATACGTTTTTACTAGGGTCAACTTCAAACACCCCTCCTAGAATATGATGAGTTATGAGGCTCAAGAGCAACCAAATTAAAGTTCTTCGAATCTTCTTTCCAAAGCCACCAACCATTTGTTAATCCGGTTCCAGAGTAAGATGTTATGGTCATTTTACTGAAAGGTATACGTGCTGATAAGTTGAGGTCCGCTACAACAGTGACGACCAGTGATTTAAGTTAATTTTGATAGGTTTTAGTTCATAAAATCAATAACTTCATTCCAGATCCCTAGAGGGGCAATTTTCTCAAGGTTAGGGTGGAAATTCTTCATTGAGGTAAGATTATTACTCCCTTTTTACATTGATTTAAATTAGGAGCTCTTAATTAATGTGTTAATACTTAATAGCTTATATGTGTATGTGAATAGTGTCAGACCTTGTACAATTGACATAAGATTGTTTGATTTACCGAACCAGTTCTTGTAAGTCCTTGTGTTGTGGTATGAAATGATATTTTAATGAGAATTATCTTAGGAAGAAGAATCAATTAAGATTAGAGTTTGACATGTAATAAGGGAAAAGCGATGTAAGGTTGTGTGATCCACAAAATATGGATGATTTATCCTATAGTGGCTGACGATGGAGTACTTATGGGACTTAATAATAAGAAGGGTGAATGGCATGATTAAATTGGAAGTGAGACTTATTCTAGTGCATTTATGTGATTGAATTATATGACTTGTGATAGGTCTTTGGACATGTTTGAATGATGATTATTTTCATGTTGTGCTTGAATGACTAAGTTGTATGTACATGAAACTGAATAAAGAATTTGAAATAATTAATGTACGTGAAATTAGTGCAATGTGATGTATCCTAAGAGATAGATTTGGAATCATAGGTTCACTTGGGTTAGTTGAATTAGGTACCATGAGTCGGTATGATTAGTGTTGTTGACTATAGTTAGTTGGATCAGGTACCACGAGCCTGTATGAATTTGATATTGTTCTCTTGTTTGGATCGGGTACCATAAGCCGATATGGATATTTTTGTTGACCACGGTTAGTTGGATTTGGGACTACGAGCATGTATTATTTTGATACAATTCTATTATTACGGATCGGGTACTACAAGTCGGTGTGGCACATGAACCCTAGTGCGTCCCCTACAGGTCATGTCAAGTTGGACAGAAATAAGACCCTTTAGCATGTTGTAATGATCGGGTTCATCATTAGGGGTAAACACTTCATGCCAAGTTTTGAGTTAGAAAATTTCTGAGTTTGGGAGTTAAAATTTTTAGGCTAGGCTAGTCTCAGACAGTTTCTGAGCAACGTATGGTCTAAGGAAATCCGGGTAAGGATTAAGTAATGAATCTTGTAGTGAGCTAGCTTTTTTGTTACCTAAGATATAAAGGAGTCCAGAGGACTTTTTGGAAATGAATTTGGGTAAGTAGAACTTCCAGTATCGAGGTTAATGTGAAGGGGTTATTACGGAACGTCGGGGAACTAAGGTGTGTTGTAAAATGGACCTTTTTGGGTGAAATCTCCAGTTTCTATCTGTGATGAGCGCGGTCACTGCGCGATAGCAGATACCACTAGCAGAATAATTTTTGCTATAGCGAAAGTCAAACTTGGTCAGCACCGCTATAGCGGTAGGTCCCGATATGGCAGCGGTGCTATAGCGGTGTACGAAATGCTATAGCAGACCGAGTCAGGATCTAATGTCAGAAACTTCCCTAAAACATTTAGTTTTTTCTCAACTGTGTTTTGGAGAAGGGTTGGGCAATTTTAGGTGAAATTACTCCATTTTCATCATTTTCATCCCTAAGGTAAATATTCTACTCCTCTAACTTGATACTATCTTTCCTACGTCGTAGAATTGCTAGTTGTGATCTTGGGGGAAGGTTTGGATTGATGTAGGAATGGTAGAATCCAGAGAAAAAGGGGATTCTAGGGTGTAGAAGTTCTTAGGTCTTGTTTATTATTGTTGGGTTATGGTTAATTAGCCTTAATTCTCTAAATGTATCCGTAAAGATGATAGACTTAGGTGAATTAATGGTTGGAAAGCCCAGGAAGGGGTGGAATGATTATAGTTTGGCATGGGGTTTGGGATTTTGCATTATCCGGGTATTTTAGGCCAGTAAGTTGATTATAGTTATTGTATGTCTATTTTTAGACCAAGAACAAGCAAAAACATTGGAAAACGAGAAGGCTCCGGTCTAGTAGAGCTTTTAAATAATTTGAGGTAGGTGATGGTTTTTTGTTTACCAATGTGCAATGTGTGTTCATGTACTAATACTTAGTATTGTATGAGTGGCATGTTTAGGGAATGGTTTATGAATATCTAATTATCCTATTATCAGTCTTGTGAAATAAACTAGATGTTGTTGCTTGTTGGTTTACAAGTATGTTTTGTGAATGATTTGTTGACTGTTGGATTGTGTTACATTCGGTTGGCTCAGGTACCGCACCTGGTATGGGAATAATGTTTGTTGGCTCGGGTACCATACCTGGTACGGGTTATATATATCGATTAGCTCGGGTACCACGTCTAGTATGGGTCAATTTATTTGCATCAACTGTATTTTTTGATGGTTCCATGAGTAGACCGGGTTATATTCTTAAATTTTGATTATCGCATATGGTCCATGAGAGGTCGGGTAATTGTATTTAAATGTGAGATTGGTCTTGGTGTAGACCGGGGTGACATATTTAACACTTAGGTAGTGTTAGGGGGATCCTTGGTGGGTCCGTACTAGGTGGAAAGGATATATGTTATTGTCATTGAGTGTTGTCAATGGTTGTTAGCTGGTTTTATTTGGTTAAAGGCTAAGGAAGAGACTGGTGGTCTAGTTATACTGTTGCCTTGTTTACATGTTTACTTTGGTTTACTTAGTGTTGGTTTACTGTTTATATTTTGTTTATTGGAGCTGGACGATGATCGTACCAGTACACGATGGTTGTGTACTAATTATGCACTTGCTTTTCTTTTTGTGAGTACAGGCAATCTTCCGGCGGCTGACACGCAACCTCACTTGTAGTCCCAGCGGTTCCAGATCTCAAGGGTGAGCTGATTCGGTCGAGCTACCTTATTTTCTTCTCTTAGTTGTATCCCACTTGTTTCAGGGTTAAAATCTATTTTATTTTGGGGTTGAATCCCCGTACTCTAGACTTGGTAGATGTTTTGGTACGGTGACCTTCAGGTTCTAGGGAGGCTTTTCCGCATATTTCTATTATTTAGTATTTTGAGATGTTGAATGTTAGTTTATTTATGCAAACTGGTTTTGAGCTGCTAGGTTTGTTAAGTGTTGGACTAATATTCATTCACTCATCTGGGGTTTTTAGGTGGGTGCCACTCACGGTGGGTTGGGGTCATGACAAAAATGGTATCAGAGCTCTAGGTTTGTTGATCTCGTCGTACCAAAATGAGTCTAGATGAGTCTTGCAAAATGGTACGGAGATGTCTGTACTTATCACCGAGAGGCTATAGGAATTTACGAAAAATTATCTCTTCTTTCTTCCTTCACATGCGATAACCTGATTCAAATTTGTATATGGTGATACAAATTGGTTTCTAATTTCTTTCACTCTTCTATCCGCAGAAGGTTAACACGAGAAATAATGGAGCTAACGCGGTAGTCTCAGTAGCGGGCCCAGCGGTCAGAGGTAGGGGAAGGGGCAGGGGCCTGGGTAGAGGAAGAGAAGCACTGCCAAGGGTGGAGCTCAGGCAGCCACAAGAGTGAGAGAAGCGACCCCTCCCCCACCCCAAGATCACGTGGAAGAAGAGGTTAAGTTTTTTTTTTTGAGAAAGGCACTGATCAGGCGGAGGTGGCACCGGCTGGAGGTGCAGACCTTCCCCCTATTTCACCTGAGGCATTTCAGCAGGTCTGGTCATTTCTGAGTCAGCTGGTTGGTGCAAAGCCAACTCCATGGGTACAACAGATCAGGTTCCAGACACTCAGCCAGCGGTTATTACAGATCCTAGGATAGATACGACGTCTGGCACTAACGACTTGTTCCAACCAATGCTAGGCCTGGTTATGACAGGGATTGAGCATGAGATGCTGACTAAATTTCTGAAGCTGAAACCTTCTAAGTTTTAGAGAACTGAGAAGGAAGATGCTTATGAATTCATTTTGGATTGTTATGAGAGGTTGCACAAGCTGGGTGCGATGCTAGTGGAGTGGAGCTAGGAGCAGTCCTAGGCCAAAGATATGAAAATACTCTTCATCCCATCTACTATGCTTGCAAAATGATTAATCATGTTCAGAAGAACTATACTATGACAGAACAAAGCTACTTACTGTGGTCTTTGGATTCGAGAAATTCAAATCTTATTTGATTGGCACTAAGGTGATTGTGCACACTGACTATGCAACTCTTAGGTACCTCATGGCAAAGAAGGATGCAAATCCTAGACAGATTAGATGAGTGTTGCTTCTACAAGAATTTGACTTTGAGGTCCAAGGACCGAGAGGGCATAAAAAATTAGGTAGCAGATCACTTGTCTAGATTAGAGGAAGAAGTGATGCTGAAGCTTAATGATGAGAAATATATTGATAATTGGTTCCCAGAAGAGCAAGTGTTAGTTGCCACCCAAGATCTAATTCCATAGTTTGCAGACTTTGTTAACTATTTGGCAAGTGATGTGGTACCTCCTGATATATCTATCCACCAACGAAGAAAGTTCATGTCTGATGTTAATAAATTCTTCTAGGAGGAGCCATTATTGTTTGGTGTATGTGGTGATACCAGGATATGTAGATGTGTACCTGAAGCTGAGATGATGGAGATATTAGAGGCTTTCCATTCATCCCGGTTGGGGGGCATCATAGTGTTATCCGAAATGCTCACAAGATCTTGCAATGAGGCTACTATTGGCTGACCATCCACAAGGACACCCATGATTTTGCTAAGGCTTACAGTAGGTGTTAGAAAGAAGGTGGTATATCAAGCAGGCATGAACTTCCTCTCACTCCCATCCTTGTGGTTGAACTATTTGATGTGTGGGGTATTGACTTCATAGGTCCCTTTGTGATGTCGAATGGGATGAGGTACATATTGGTGGTTGTTGACTATGTATCTAAATGGTTGGAGGTGATTGTGCGTCCTATTAATGAAGGCAAGTGTGTCGCAACATTCTTAAAAAAGAACATCTTCTCCAGATTTGGTACGCCACGGACAATTATTAGTGATGGAGGCTCTCACTTTTGCAACAAGTTATTTTGTGCTTTGCTTGAGAAGTATGAAGTGAAACTCAAGGTTGCAACCCCCTATAATCCCCATACTAGTGGGCAAGTTGAGGTTTCCAACTGTGAGATAAAGTTGATCCTGTCAAACACTGTGAATGCAAATTGAACAGATTGGTCTAGGAAACTAGATGATGCTTTGTGGGCGTACCAGACTGCGTACAAGACACCAATAGTTTTGTCACCATATCAGCTTGTGTATGGGAAAGCATGACATCTACCGGTTGAGCTTAAGCATAAGGTCATGTGGGCATTGCATAAGTTAAATCTAGATTGGTCTGCAGCATTATTTCAGCGGCTTGGGCAGTTAAATGAGTTAGATGAGTTTTGCCTCAACGCCTATGAAAGTTCAGCCTTGTACAAAGAAAAGATGAAGTTGTACAATGACCAAAAGATTGAGAAGAGAGATTTCCAGCTGGGTGATTTGGTCCAGCTGTTCAATTCCAGACTTCGCTTATTTCTTGGAAAGTTTAAGTCCAACTGGATTGGACCATTCAATGTGGAACAAGTATTCACACATGGTGTCGTAGATCTTGAAAATCATGAGGACAACAGGTTCAAAGCAAATGGTCAGTGTATAAAGGCTTATTTGGGAAATGCAGAGGAGCTTAAAGAAAATGATGATTGGACCCTTGGTGAATTCTTAGTAACAAAGGAACTTGATGAAGTCTGAGTAATCAAGTGACCTTCATCGTGCCGTGATATTAAATCAGGTGCTGCATGGGAGGCAACCCATGAGCAAACTTGATGAAGTATGAGTAGTCAAGTGACCTGCATCGTACTTCGATGTTAAATCAAGCACTGCTTGGGAGGCAACCCCAGACTAATGTTTGTTTTATGTGCAGGTGAAAAGAAAAGAATACCAATGCAGGAATCTCCAAAAATCACGAATGGGTTCAGAGTCCGTGAACATTTTATATGGACCGTAGACCAACTCATTGTTTCTGGAGCAAAATTGATAAGCCTATGATGGAACAAACTATGACTCACAGGGCGATCCGTGCTTTCAAATGACGTACCGTATTTACTGTCGTCATTCTTAGCTGCAGGTAAGTCCAGAACACAGAACCACGAGTGGGACTATGGATCACATTTCAAATAACAAACTGTAGTTTTCACTCGTAGGTCCCAAGTACAATAAACAAGCCGGGCCGCGGGTCGGCTAAAAATTTAAAATAATAACCCAACACGACTTTGTTTCTTCTTCTCCCCTCCACCTAAGGAAACCCGCCATTTTTAAAAAGGAAAGAACAAAAAATACTCCCTCTTTCACTCCTAATTGAACTCAAACTCTTCTATATATTCAATAATGTAATCCTACCTACTGCACGCACGAATCCATCACTTCATTCTGCTCCTCTGAAAATTAAAAAATTCAAGCATCAAGGGTAAGTTCTCTTTCCTCCCTCTAAGTTCTCTTTCTTGAATTAAACGGAGGCTAGGGTTCATATTTTGACTAAAACTCGAAATTATGGAACCCAATGAATGTGTGATAGAACTGTTGTGTGTAGTAGGTAGGAACTTTTATAATTTGGAGGTTTTGGTTGAGGAATTGAACAAACTATTTAAAACTAAGAAGGAGGAAGTTTTTTATCAAATAAAAAATTATTGCTCAGTAATTATGAGTAAATCTACGAACCATAATTCATTTTATGGACCATAAATCCACTCGTACAATAGATCTCCCATATGTTAGCTTTTGATAAATGAACCATAACTCCCAGGATGAAACATAGTTCCAAACTACATCCTGTCATATGACTCATGGTCCCTGGAACTAAAAATGTAAAAATACTTACCCACAGGATCAGAACCACGACTCACAAGATGGATCTATGGTTTTGAACCATGGCCCATCAAGTAGGTCTTAGTTTCTAATGCTAAAGATTGTAACTGAAACCATAAATTAGTTTATGAGCCATAGTCTGCTTCTACTGGCCGTGGACTATTACGTTGATTATGCCTGCAACATCTGAGTTCTGTTTGCTTTGATCATCAGTACTAACAAATTCTACCTCGCAAGTACCATGCCACAAAAGAACAACCTAAAGAAGGTAGCAACACAAGACTCAGAGGCTGCCATTAGAAAAACTCGGCAACTTCTAGATGAGTCCTCTGAGTCGGAGGAAAGTGGATCTGAGGAAGTATACACTACACTTTGATCCTGATGCGGTACCTGAGATCACTGGACAAAGAGCAAAGACTCAGGCACATACCACCCCTCCTCAGTCTGAAGAGGGAGAGGGTGAGTCTGGTTCATCACCTCAGGCGAGCGGTACCGACAAGTTTGAACCTGGAGAGGATAAAACTTTAGGAAGTAAGAAAGATACAGGTTCAGGGTCAGCCTCAGAAAATACAACTTCGAGCAACAAGAAAGATGCAGGTTCAGGGTTAGCCTCTAAAAGTGCTAGCCATAGTACTAGTGAGAGTGCTCGAAAATTCTGCAATGAGGGTCTTACTGAAACAATATGTCAACCTGATGTGCCTATTTCCATTTTCCCTACATTTAGATGCAAAACCACTAGAGTATGGGATAGAGTGAGATGGGCCATAAAGGGCACTTCTCGGTTATTTAATAAGGGCTTGGCATTAAATGAGAAAGGGCACCTATGACGCGGTATACATAAAGAAGTTGAGGTGAGATCTGTTGCCTTGAATGATATGGCGGACATTAAAGAGCTGTATGATCACTATGGGTTCCAATAGATGAGTCAGCAGGGTAGTCCTTACAACTAGGTTCTTGTCCGTGGGTTCTATGCGGCTTATGCTGCCACCTTAATGAATATGTGCAAAAAGGGGAAGAATCAAAAGTTGCAGCCAACATTGGATAGAGTTTAAGTACGAGGGATGCAAGTTGATATCTCAAAGCGCACCATTCAGCACTTTATATATGGCCCAAACTATATGGCACCAACAGCTCAGCCAGACCTGGATACCCACTTGGAGTAGCACAAACATAAGCAAACACCTCTTAGGTGGATTGCTTTAGTTTTTACTGATTGAAACCCACCGTGGCTAATGGTTAAGATCTTTAAAATTACAAAAACATCATTTAGCATGGCAGGCAAGTTTTGGTAGTCTGTTGTTTGACACCGGTTGGTACCGACTTATGATAACAACACATTGACTCCAGACCATGCAATTTTGGTTACAGATATCATGTCCCGATATAACATTATTATTGCCTGTATGATTACGGAGGATCTCAAGGAGCGTACTTTGTGAGCATCGACATCCCTTCAATTTCCTAGCCTCGTCACTCAGTTATGTCAAACAGCCGAGGTGCCCAAAATTATAGGAGTTGATAGGATCTTACATGCTATACATTTTTAGTACATTGCTCTGATTTAAGATACGGCTAACCCTGTGGCAAAAGGTAGAGCCCATTCTACCGCGTTCGGAAGTATTATTTCTCCAAAGACAAGTGGAGATGTGATGGATGATGCTTTGGTTGTGTTTGATGAGACTGTTGATCCTACTTCCACTCCTTTAACCAGTTCTCCTGGCCCGTCTACATTAGCTCATTCTACATTATCCAGCGAGCTAGGTCCCTCTTTCCTCTTCACTAGCGAAATTTTTAGCTAGGTAGCTAAAGCAACATTTCATATGGATGAGCAGATTAAATAATTCTCCAACTCCGTGAAACCATTGATCCAAAAAGAGATTGCTGATGCAGTTGCCCCTATTCGGAGTTTGATTGATAGCATAAATGCCCGTATGGATGGGATAGTGATTCGGGTGAATGAGCGGCTATGAAATCTGACTGTTTCAAACATTACTGCTATATTGACTGAGCTTGCAAAAGCTTGAAATGGCATTGAGATTTCCTCGATTAGGGATGCAGAGGATGATTCTTTCATTCACATGCTTGCACATTCCCCTTCTCATGACGAATGGAACTGCTTTTGATAAGGGTAAGGATGACATTAAGCTTCTCGAAACTGAGCCTACAAAAAAAGAGAAAGAGAAAAAATAAGAAGGTTTGAGAAGAGGGAGATGATGCCCCATTGATCCCAAAATCATTGAAGCTAAGAAGATAGAGTCGAGAATAAGAGGAGGAAGAAAGAAACAGAGGTGCTTTAAAAATCACGATCCATCCAGCAAATTGGCATTGATGTTATTGGTAATGGTGGATCAGGAAGTGGTGTTGCGGGTGCCACGGAAAAAATTTCTTCAGATCCCATTGTGGGAGAGACTGTTGATAAAGCTGCTCGAGCAGATTTTGATATTGAGAGGACTGCCGAGACAACCTATGTTGGTGAGAAAGAAGCAGGCACCGATCTAGCAGGCTCGACTATTATATGATGACCACGCTTAGGCGCCACAAGTATGTCTTGCCTCCTTTGTTTAAGATTTTTTAGTGTATTAGGGACAATGCACATCTTTTTGGCGGGGTGGGGTAGCTAGCATGTATGGTTTTGATTGGTGAATTTGGCAAAGTCTGAATAAACTAGACAACCCGCATCGTGCCGCAAAGTTAAATCAGGCGATTCTTGGGAGGCAACCCAAGAAGGTACCTTATTGAGGTATCCAAATCCTTGGGGTTTTCTTGATGTGTTCTTTCCCTGAGGATAATTAATTTCTATTGAACCAGTATATTTAGATAGGTTGTGAGTTGTAAAAGACGATTAGGAACTTAGCGCAGTCTGTGGTCGGATTTTAAACCTAATTTTAACTGAAAAATGGAGACCCCTCCATTTTTGTGTGACATTATTAGTCATTTTTGATAGTCGACTGCTACAGATCTGTGCATGATATTATGATTATCGATATGATGAATGGCTTAAGCTAGGGAATAAACCTGATAGTTAGCAATTGGCTGTTTGACTCTATGCGATGTGTGTGTGAGCTACATTTGCACTATTATTGCATTGTGTGCCAATCCAGAACTTGCCCAGTTAGTCTTGCCTAGGCTGTAAGATAGTTAGTTAGGAAAGGATCATAGGCCATTTTTGAAATAGTCCACTTATCCTAAATAACCGTCCAAATGAAGTGAATATCCTTTGATCCCTGATTTTGAGTAAAAATTAACCCTTTTTGTTGGTTAGCCTAATCACCTTCGGGGTGATTCTAGACTAGGCAGGGTTGTGTGCTAGAACTATTTGACTTACTGTTTTAGACCTGGATACCCTCCAGAAATCTTTACTTGGGAATTGGTTTGAGATTGTGGGGCATCTAGTATGTTTGTTGGGGGCCTCCATGGACCTTGCCATTCCAGACCAGAGGCTGCAAGCTGCGGTTACCGGAGTAGGGGTATATGGAATAGTAGGGGTATATGGGTGGGACCTTTAATGGATCTTGTCTTCTGGACTTTATAGGACGCCGGAAGCGGGTAACATATGGTACTGTTCTGTTTGTTACCACATTTTTATCTTATATGTGCCAAGTCGGCCTATGATACCTACTGGGTACCTTATAAATCACATTTGGTGCTCATACTGCACTCTGAATCTTCTGTGCAGATCCTAGTGTGGACCATCATCATTAGCTCATTGGAGATTCGTGCGAGGAGCTTCCTTTGTGATATTCCAGACTGAGGGAGAGCCCTTGACGGCCAGAGCTTAGCCTTAGTTTATCTTTTGCTTATGTACTCTATTATTACTTTGAGACATTGGTGTATATTTTATTTTGGATCCTTTCGTAATCCTTATATGTAGATCTGGCTCTATACTGTGATACTAGATTTTGGGTTTAGATTTCGCATATGTATATATATCCATGTTATGTATTTCCTTCATCTTTCTCCCTTGCTTCTGCTTATTAAACTATTCTTCCGCTTAAATTATTAGAATGTAGCCCATTACTAACTGTTCCGAGCTACGGGGATTGGTTTGCCTACTAAGAAATCGGGTCGTGACACAGACCTATAACCTATAATAGAGATAATTAGGAGATTGGATTGAAGGAAGGTTTGGAAATGCGTGACATACATAAGAAATAATCAGAGAAGACATCTATATTGGATGATTTAAATTTCTATGAGAAGCATGAGAAACAGCTCATGGCTAAAATGAGTTCAAAACCATCTATTCAAGCTCCTGTATTAGAGAAAGCTGATTCAATTAAGCAATTCAAAGGAGGAGACTAGGTACTTGAGGAGGAGCTCAAGATCAACTTGGCTGATCGAACTGCATCTCTCATTTCACTTAATTAGCTTTGTTGATGGGTTTTTTGGATGACTTTACTTACTAGTCACTTTGTTAGTCTTTTCATCTTTAAGGAAGGAAAAGGGTTTTCTTTTAAAATAATAATATACATAACATATATATATATATATATATATATATATATATATATATATATATATATATAATAAGTTCCACTCTCTCGCTAACGCATCTACATTTCAGGTTTCATTCTCTCACAAGGTTTGTATTGTAGTAATATCCAGAAATCTCACTATTTTCGTAAATTTGCTGTATTTTCCTGTATTATTCACCGCTATTTTTCTCTTCCTGAAGGGTCCATTCATAAATACATATATATATACTAGTTAATGTAGAATATTTATGGGTGCACAGTTAGAATACTTTTAGAAATTTTTTACTTTATCCTTTAATTTATATTGTTTAGTTCTAAAATACATTTTATAAAAATCTAATGAGATTATTCAATAGCTTATACTAATTAAATGATTCAGGATAGTTGTGCAAAGCACGTGCCATAAAACTAGTAACTAAGATATTTAATATAGTATAGGAGTACATTTACCACTTCCCCAAAAATGAATTATTCTTTTTTTATTTTTGTGTCACGACTCGATTTCAGGTCATGATGGCACCTACAACCCTCCAGTAGGCGAACCAATTCCCGTAGCCCAAAAAGGATAGTAATAGGCTACTACCTAATCAACACGCACAATATAATTAGAAACAAGCGGATGAGCATACAAAATAGAACAACGCGGAAGCAACAATATCAATAAATACAAAAGGAAACTACACCAACCCAAAGACCTAGTATCGAAAGTACATGAGCATCTAATAGAATACAAGTACTAGATATGACATAATAGTAACATCTATCTCCGAATATACAAAGAGTAACAGTGCCAAAAGATGAGATGTGGTCAAGCCCCAGTCAGAAGGAGCTCGCCCTAGTCTCGAATATCCAAAGTTGCACGAGTCTCCACGCAATCAATGGTGAAAGCTCACACTTATATCTTCACCAGAAAGATGCAGAAGTGTAGTATGACCACCAATTGCTAAGCATTGGGTAACCAGTAGGCATCATCGTCCTACTGAGCGCATATAAGATATAAAAACAGTAATATAACAGATAGCAAATAATCAGCCACAGAAGTTGTACAGAAAACACACAAAAACTAGTACGAAAAGAGATCAACAAGAATTACAAGCATACTATGCTACTCACAAAAAGATATATATATATATATATATATATATATATATATATAACACAAAATCAAGTTAAGGAAACAAGAATGTACCTGGATCCTTGCAACAACAATATATATAAAAAGAGAGTTTAGAAAAAATGGCGGTATACTAGTAACCTCAAGTAGAAAGGGAATGAAGGAAATCAAGTAAACATAATATAGCTAGAAGCAATGTAACTACCGGAATCATGCTTAAACACTATTTCAAGATCAGAAAAATCAGATAGCAATCTCAGAATTAACATCCTAGGATAGGATAATCTACACCATAAGGAAATAGAAAAGTTGATGTGCCATGGATTTACGACACTTTTGAGGCTTAATACTTAGGATTAGTGCATGTTCTTTAGCATTATTTTGGTAGATTTGATGGTTTTTTGTTAAGTGTGAAGGAGAACAGGTTCCATATACAAAGTGCTGAAATCTGTACTGAAAGGTTGATGGCTACAGGGATTACGGGTGTATTAAAGGTCTGTGGTTCAAGACCACAAACCTATCCCGTGATCATGGAAAAAGTCTAGCAGGAGTGCAAATCATGGGTTAAAAGTACGAGTCAGTGTATGAGTCGTGGTTCCAAACAATGACCCATCCTATTGCTCGTAGATTATATGAAATCCAGACATGCAAAAGAAGAGCAGGAAGCACGAGTCACTTCATGACCCATAGTTTCATACCACGGAACTGTAGTGCGAAATCGTGGTAATGTATCAGAGGGATGAAATAATGAAGTCTAAAATCATGAGTCGGTCGATGAACCATATAATGATTTTATGACCCATGGTTCCTCCCATGGTTTCTCACAACCAAAAAGGCTTACTTTTCAGGAATAAGGTTGACTTCACCAAACCATGAGCCATCATATGAAATGACGAGTCATCAACCAAGTCCTGATCCCTATCGATTCTAGTTCTCCTAGTTTGTTTATGATATGATTTGTGATTTCTATAAATACCTTTACTAGGTTTCATTTTACGTTTTTATGCCATATATTTTGTACGAAACATATTCATAAACTCTTGGTATTGATTTGTTCTTGGTTTTGGGAGATTAACAAGTTCATTAATTCTTGACTCTTGATTCTTCTTCAATTATTCAAGTTTCCGTCTTTACTTCTACTTATAAGTATATGATCTTGAATGATTCCACAAATTTTGATTGTTTGCTTATGAACATGAGTAGCTAGATCTACAACTAGGGTTGTGGTAACCATGATGGATTAACAAAGTAAGCAAAGTACTTAACAATTCTAGGACGGTGTTTATGCATATATTGTTCTTCCCATCGCTTTGATTACTTTTTAACGATTGCAAATGTTAGAACTCACCTTATTCTTACTTGCCAGACCAAATAGGTAACGAATGGGAAAATGGTTGGTTACAACAGAGATTTGAGGCAATCAACCCTTATCTAATAGCTTGACCTTGTCCAGGGAATAGCTAATTTGGGATCAAAGGTAAGGGTTAGTAATGTATACACCCGTAGATGGACCAAGTTGCGTGGTGAAGTTCATCTATCTAGGGACCAACCATTTAGGTGAACCTTACTTACCGATCTTGCATGCTAATCACCAGAATATATTGCTAGTATAATGCCTACAAAGATATGAACTCATGGAGAACACAGTCCTAGTCCATCTTCTCTCTGAATCATAGCAATATTGATAGTTGCGGACTAATTGTTACTTAATAATTTACAAACATTTATTGTTACATAAAACCACCTATTCGAGGGAAATAAACTTCTAAGAGTGCGAATAAATATAGTTGACCATAGTCCTATCATATTCCCTATGGGATCGACCCTAACATTCGTTGAGTTTAATATTTGAACATAGACCACTTTATGCTTCTAAAAGGAGGTGTAATTTGGGCATATTAAATTTTGGCGCCATTGTCGGGGAATACAGTTTAGGAGTAAGAGAGATTGTGTTTATTTCACTATTAGACCTTATTTCTTGATTTTACTTTTTCTATTGTTTTTGTTTTTGTTCTACAGGTTTCACACTTGTGCATGCCCAGTAGAAGGAGTCAAGGCAATCCCCTGATTTCATTTGATCCCGAACTCCCACAAACTCTCACAAACATGGTTAAGCAGGGTGTTTTTGAGAAACCTGAACATATTAGCACAGATGTTGGCTGAAGAATAACAGAGACAAAAGACAGTGGAAGATGCTCAAATTGCACAAGATGTGCATGCAGCAGAAGCACTTGCTCAATATAATGTTCAAGCTGACCAAGCACGAAAAGGTAGACAAGAAGCTGCTCGTCAGGCCACACTAAATGCTCAAGCTGCAAGAGATGAGGCAACCCAACGCAATGTACCTCAAGATCCAGTTACACCAATATTGAATAGAGGTCGACAGATATAGCAACCTTGACATGTCCGTACAATCTTGATAATTATGATGCTGATGACACAGGGACAACATGCCCCATAGTATTGCCACCACGCCCGATGGTACAAAGTTTGATATTATGAGTACTATGATTCCGCTGCTGAACCTGAAGGGATTATTTGCTAGAAATCCTATTGAAAATGCACATCTACACGTGATGAATTTTATGGGGATATGCAAAGCTTATAATATACCAGGAGTGGGACAAAATGCTATTAGACTGAGGCTATTTCCATTCTCTTTGACTGGAGAAACAACTCTTTTGCTTACTAATTTCCCTGATAACTCAATTTACACATGAATTGAAATTCAGAGTCAGTTTTTGGAGAGGTTCTTCCTTCCATCAAGGATGTTGCAGCTAAAGTAGGAGATCTATAATTTCAAGCAGCTTTCCAAGGAGGCACTATATGAAACATGGCTTAGGTTCGATAAAAAGCTGAAACATGTACCGAATCACAAAATCCCTGTGGATTATCTGATGCATATTTTCTACAGAGCACTGAATGCAAACACCAAAGTAGTAGCTGATACAGTCACTGGAGGAGCGTTCATGGAAAATACTTACACCAAAACTTTAAATACTCTTTGAGAGATTAGTGAGCTTGCTTAAGCTTTTGCTTGTGTTGAATTTGGAAAGAAGGGTTGCTTGGGAATCTAATTCCCTTGAGGTCTTTCTAATAGGTTAAGGTGCTATCTTGAACAATTCAATAGAGGTCTTTACTTTTTAGTATTGGTTGCCTTGATTTTTCAATTATATGTCTACCTTTCTATCTCTTTTCTTCTTCCTTTTAATTCCTTTTTCTTGTTATTCCCTTTTCTTTACTTAGAATTGTATCAGCGTCTCTTTAAAAGCGACGGACAGCGACGCAAATGAAAAAGCGACATTTTTTTCTTTTTTCCAGAAAAGCGACGCAATCCATCGCTTTGTTCTTGAACTTGAACAACAAAGCAACGGACAACGTCACTTTTCCTGGTAAAGTTTTTCCAAAAAAGTGACGATGTCCGTCGCTTTTTTGCATTTTTTCCAGCTGCAAAAATCTGCATTTTCAATATGCACCACCTGCCATTTCAAAAACTAATTCAATACAGCCCAAACCAGCACTAATTGTTGCCACAACATTTATAAAACAATTACAACAAAAAGCCTCCTAACTGCCTCCTTTAAAGCACATCGGGGCTCTTTCATGGGAACCAACCTCTAAAGAATATAATAAGCATATCATCAAGTGATAAATAATTAATTAATATGAAAAAACAAACTTATCAATTAATTAGAAAAAAACTTACGATGATCCATCAGAGTAAATCATGACTCTACCAATGACGTCCTTCTCGCCGGGTCTCAGATTCACATCATCTTCCTCCTCAGAAAGTGCTGATGAAGGTAATGGCGGAAGTCTATAATGTCACTGAGTCAATGGGGGAGTAAAAGTATGTTTGTCAGTCTCAGAGCTGGTATGATCTCTAAGTCGCAAGCCTGATAATTTGGGTGAAGAAGAATCACGTGGGGATGGCATACCAGATGATAATCTGGTAGTCCCGCTGCCATGTAGCGGAGGCATAATGGGTGTAGGCATGAAAGTCATGTGATGATGAGAAGTAGTGGGTCTAGGACCATGATAATCAGCGGGATTCCCAGTGCCATAGAGGACATACACTGGTGGAGTAGAGCGAATCTATGGCGAAAATGAAAGATGGCCTGGAATATCGTCATTCTCTATAGGCCTCCAAGAGCTCTTCCTAGACTTACTAGACTTGCTAGTACTTTTACAAGGATGACCTCAATCACCATCACCTGATGACATCTGTATGCATAACCCAAAACTAATTCAAAATATTCAAATTCAAGAAACTAATTCAAAACTAACACTAACCTAAAGTTGAAAACTAATAGCAAGCATTAACCTAAATTAAGGTTCACAAAGACTAATAATTTAAACTAACAATGTTAACTTAAAAAAGCTTAACTTATAAAATTTTAGATTCAAGAACCTAATTCAAAAGATTAAAGTTAAATGCTAATTCAAGATTCTAAAATAAAACCCAAAAATAATTCAAGAACCTATTTCAAATTCAAAGTTCCCAAATTCAAGTTAATAATCTAATTCAAGATAGTAATTCCAAATTCAAGAACAAACCTAATTCTAGTTCAAAAAATCATTCCTAAAGTTGAAAACTAATTCTTAACTCAAAACTAAAAATTTAAACTAACAATCTTAACTTAAAAAAACTTAGATTCAAGAACCTAATTCAAAAGGTTAAAGTTAAATACTAATTCAAGATTCATGTTTCCCTTGGAACTTCCATTGGATTGCCTCCCTTAAGGGGAATTGAGCACCAAATTGACTTCATCTCGAGGTCACAATTGCCAAACAAACTGGCTTATAGATCCAACCTGATGGACACCAAGGAACTTCAACGACAAGTGGATGAACTCCTTGAGAAATGGGTGGTACGTGAAAGCATGAGTCCGTGTGCGGTCCCGATGATCTTGGTTCCAAAGAGAGATGACACATGGAAAATATGTGTGGATTGTCGCGCCATTAATAAAATCACGGTAAAGTATCGCCATCCCATTCCTCGACTTGATGACATGTTAGATGAATTAAATGGTTCATGTGTATTCTCTAAGATAGATCTTAGGAGCATTTACCATCAAATCCGGATAAAACCCGGTGATGAGTGGAAAATGACATTCAAAACCAAATTTGGTCTATATGAATGGTTAGTGATGCCTTTTGGTCTCACTAACGCTCTTAGTACTTTCATGCGCTTAATAAATCATGTGATGAAACCTTTTATTGGAAAATTCGTGGTTGTGTATTTTGATGATGTGTTAGTGTATAGCAAGACCATGGATGAACATGTTAATCATTTGAAATGTGTGTTTGAAGTGCTTAGACAAGAACAACTTTATGCTAATGTAGATAAATGCTCTTTTGGTGTTGATGAAGTTGTCTTCTTGGGTTTTGTTGTGAGTTCAAGGGGCATAGAGGTTGATGAATCTAAAATAGACGCGATTAGGAATTAGCCAACTCCTATATCCATTGGTGATGTTCATAATTTCCATGGATTGTCTAGTTTCTATAGGCGGTTTATTAAAGGATTTAGCACCATGGCCTCTCCCTTGACCAAGGTAATCCATAAGGATACACCTTTCTCTTGTGTTTAGGAGAAAGCAAAGGCATTTGAAACCTTGAAGAAAATGCTTAGCTCCGCACCATTGTTGCAATTGCCCGATTTTGATAAGATCTTTGAAATTGAATGTGATGCTAGTAAGGTAGGTATTGAGGCTGTTTAAATGCAAGACTCAAAACCCATTGCCTATTTTAGTGAAAAGCTTAAAGGTGCAACATTGAATTACTCCACCTATGATCTTGAGCTTTATGCTTTGATTAGAGCTTTGGGTAATTGGCAACATTACTTGTGGCCTAAAGAGTTTGTCATTAGGACCGATCATGAGTCCTTGAAACACCTAAAGGCCCAAGGGAAGTTGAACAAATGGCATGCCAAATGAGTTGAATTCCTTGAAACTTCCCCTTATGTAATCGAATACAAAAAGGGGAAGGATAATGTTGTAGCGGATGCCTTGTCTAGAAAACATGTTTTGATTACTACTTTGACTTCCAAATTGATGGGTTTTGAAAGCTTGAAAACATTGTATCCCAGGACCCCATTTTTGCTCCAATTTATCAAGATTGTGAAGCATGGGAAAGGGACCATGGGCTTAAGGATAAACCTCCTACCTCTTTTGCTAGATTTGATGGTTACTTGTTCAAGAACAAGTGACTATGTGTACCAATGAGCTCTTGGAGGGAACTCCTAGATAGGGAGGCACATGATGGGGGTTTAATGGGACATTTTGGTATTGATAAAACCTTGGGGATTCTTGAAGAACAACTTTTTTGGCCAAAAATGCGTAGTGATATTGCAAAACTTTGTGGTCAATGTGTTGAATGTAGTAGTGCTAAGTCTAGAATACTTCGCCATGGTTTGTACACCCCACTTCCCACTCTCCAAAGACCTTGGCTTGACATTTCTATGGATTTTGTGTTGGATTTGCCAATGACTAGAAGGGGAAAAGATAGCATTTTTGTGATTGTTGACCGATTCTCCAAGATGGCTCATTTTATTGCATGTCATAAGTGTGATGATGCTTCTAATGTTGCATCTTTGTTTGTTGAGAATGTGTTCAAGTTACATGGCATTCCTAAAACAATAGTGAGTGATAGGAACCCTAAGTTCCTTAGCCACTTTTGGAAGGAGTTGTGGGGTCGACTTGGAACAAGATTGTTGTTTTCCACCTCTTTTCACCCCCAAACTGATGGCCAAACTGAGGTTGTGAATAGAACTTAGGTTCTATGCTTAGGGACATGGTTAAAGGAAAGCTAACATCTTGGGAAGACCAATTTCCTTTAGTTGAGTTTGCATATAATTCTGTTATTTATAGTACTATTGGCATCAAAGTTCTCAAATTCAAAATTTTCAAATTCAAGTAAATAATCTAATTCAAGAACACAATTCCAAATTCAAGAACCAACCTAATTCTACTTCAAAAAATCATTTCTAAAGTTGAAAACTAATTCTTAACTCAAAACTAACAATTTAAACAAACAATCTTAACTTAAAAAAGTTTAACTTAAAAAAACTTAGATTCAAGAACCTAATTGAAAAGGTTAAAGCTAAATACTAATCAAAGATTCTAAAACAAAATCCAAAACTAATTCAAGAACCTATTTCAAATTCAAAGTTCTCAAATTCAAGTTGATAATCTAATTCAAAAAACATAATTCCAAATTCAAGAACCAACCTAATTCTAGTTCAAAAAATCATTCTTAAAGTTTAAAACTAATTCTTAACTAAAAACTAACAATTTAAACTAACAAACTTAACTTAAAAAAGCTTAACAGAAAAAAACATAGATTCAAGAACCTAATTCAAAAGGTTAAAGTTAAATTCTAATTAAAGATTCTAAAACAAAACCCAAAACTAATTCAACAACATATTTCAAATTCAAAGTTTCCAAATTCAAGTTAAAAATATAATTCAATAACCTAATTACACATTCAAGAACCAACCTAATTCTAGTTCAAAAAATCATTCCTAAAGTTGAAAACTAATTCTTAACTCAAAACTAACAATATAAACTAACAAACTTAACTTAAAAAAGCCTAACTTAAAAAAACTTAGATTCAAGAACCTAATTCAAAAGGTTAAAGTTAAATACTAATTCAAGATTCTAAAACAAAACCCAAAACTAATTCAAGAACCTATTTCAAATTCAATGTTCTCAAATTCAAGTTAATAATCTAATTCAAGAACATAATTCCAAATTCAAGTACCAACCTAATTTTAGTTAAAAAAATCATTCCTAAAGTTGAAAACTAATTCTTAATTCAAAACTAACAATTTAAGTTAACAATCTTAACTTAAAAAGCCTTAACTTAAAAAAAACATAGATTCAAGAACCTAATTCAAAAGGTTAAAGTTAAATACTAATTCAAGATTCTAAAATAAAATCCAAAACTAATTCAATAAGCTATTTAAAATTCAAGTTAATACTTAGATTCAAGAACATAATTACAAATTCAAGAACTACCTAATTCTAGTTCAAAAATCATTTCTAAAGTTGAAAACTAATCCTTAACTCAAAACTTACAATTTAAACTAGCAATCTTAACTTAAAAAAAGCTTAACTTAAAAAAATTTAGATTCAAGAACCTAATTCAAAAGGTTAAAGTAAAATGCTAATTCAAGATTCTAAAACAAAACCCAAAACTAATTCAAGAACCTATTTCAAATTCAAAGTTCCTAAATTCAAGTTAATAATCTAATTGAAGAACCTAATTTCAAATTCAAAAACCAACCTAATTCTAGTTCTAAAAATCAATCCTAAAGTTGAAAACTAATTCTTAACTCAAATCTACCAATTTAAACTAACAAACTTAACTTAAAAAAGCTTAACTCAAAAAAACTTAGATTCAAGAACCTAATTCAAAAGGTTAAAGTTAAATACTAATTCAAGATTCTAAAACAAAACCCAAAACTAATTCAAGAACCTATTTCAAATTCAAGTTAATAATCTAATTCAAGAACATAATTCCAAATTCAAGAGCCAACCTAATTCTAGATCAAAAAATCATTCCTAAAGTTGAAAACTAATTATTAACTCAAAACTAACAATTTAAACTAACAAACTTAACTTTAAAAAGCTTAACATAAAAAAAACATAGATTCAAGAACCTAATTCAAAAGGTTAAAGTTAAATACAAATTCAAGATTCTAAAACAAAATCCAAAACTAATTCAAGAACCTATTTCAAATTCAAAGTTCTCAAATTCAAGTTAATAATCTAATTGAAGAACATAATTCAAATTTCAAGAACCAACCTAATTCTAGTTCAAAAAATTATTCCTAAAGTTGAAAACTAATTCTTAACTCAAAACTAACAATTTAAACTAACAAACTTAACTTAAAAAAGTTTAACTTAAAAAAACTAAGATTCAAGAACCTAATTCAAAAGGTTAAAGTTAATTACTAATTCAAGATTCTAAAATAAAACCCAAAACTAATTCAAGAACCTATTTCAAATTCAAAGTTCTCAAATTCAAGTTAATAATCTAATTCAAGAACCTAATTTCAAATTCAAGAACCAACCTAATTCTAGTTCAAAAAATCATTCCTAATGTTGAAAACTAATTCTTAACTCAAATCTAACAATTTAAACTAACAAACTTAACTTAAAAAAACTAACATTGAAGAACCTAATGCAAGTTAATAATCTACTTCAAGAACCTATTTCAAATTCAAAGTTCCCAAATTCAAGTTAATAATCTAATTCAAGAACCTATTTCCAAATTCAAGAACCAACCTAATTCAATAACATATATAATTCAAGTTCAAAAAAGAACCTAAACTAAGGTTCACAAGCTAATAGCAAACATTACCTAAACTAAGGTTCACAAACCAATAGCAAGCCTAAACTAAGGTTCATAAACTAATAGCAAGCCTAAACTAAGATTCACAAACTAATTAGTAAGCCTAAACTAAGGTTCTTAAACTAATAGCAAGCCTAAACTAAGGTTCACAAACTAATAGCAAGCCTAAACTAATTAAAGTTCATAAATTAAGAATATAATCTGAAAAAGGAAATTTTCACTATGAATTTTTTCATATATCAATTTTCACTATTAATTTCTCAAAATCCTAGTTTAGAATTCAACAAAACAACAATCACATATACAACCCTAGTCTAGAATTCAACAACAACAACATACCCTAGTCTAGAATACACTATCAATTTTTGAAACTAAAAATACCCAAATTAAACCCTAACCTTCAAATGAACAAAAGAACTAACCTCAAAATCGGAGGAGGTTGGAGGAAGGAGGCTGATGGTGGAGGGAGCAGCGGTGGAGGGACCGGCGGTGGAGGGAGTGGGAGAGAAAGTGGTAGAGGAGAGGAGGAGAAGAGGAGAGGAGGAGAGAAAAAGAGAAAGAGAGAAATGAAAGAAAGAGATCCGACGGGGTCTCTGTATAATTAAAGAAGCGATGGACAATGTCACTTCTGTCCGTTATTTTTTTAAATGAGTTGACCAGGTATCGACCAAAAAGTAATGGACAAAAGTGACGCCGTCCGTCGCTTTATTTTTTTAATATAAATTAAATTTTAAAGAAAGCGACGGACAACTTCACTTTCTTTTAAATTATTTTTAATTTTTTTAATATTTGCGACTTTGTCCGTCGCTTATAATAAAAAATAAAAAATAATTATTAGTAAATAATTTTGGCGCAAAAATCTGCCAAAAAGCGACGAACATAGAGACGTTGTCCGTCGCTTTTTTAAAAAAATAATTTTAAATTAAAAAAAATTGAAAACCAACGGACAGCGTCGCTTTTTCCGTCGCTTTTCAGCAGCGAGGCCGTCCGTTGCTTTTCAAGAGAGACGTCGTCCGTCACTTTTCTATCTATCCCTTTTTGAGTTATTTTTAGTAGTGATTCTACCATTCCTAGGTCAATCCAAACCTTTCCCCAAGATCATAACTAACAATTCTATGATGTAGGAAAAATAGTATCAAGTTAGGGTAGTAGAATCCTTACCTTAGGGATGAAAAATGATGCAAAATGGAGTAAGTTTGCCTAAAATTGCCCTACCCTTCTCCAAAACACAATTGAGAAAAAACTGAACGTTTTGGGGAAGTTTCTACATTAAATCCTAACTTGGTCTACTATAGCGGTCTGTACACCTCTATACCACCGCCATAGTTGAACCTACCAATATGGAGGTGATGACCATGTTTGACTTTAGCTATAGCGGTAGCCACTATCGCGCAGTGAACGTGTTCATCACGGATAGAAACTCAAGATTTCACCCAAAAAGGTGTATTTTTGTAATGACCAGGTCCATCGTTATGTGTAGTCCAAACGTGCCAAGTTTTAGAGTTAGAAAACTTCGAGTTTGGGAGTTTAAAATTCTGGGCTAGGCTAGCCTCGACCAGTTTTTGAGCGAGGTGGAGTCTAGGGAAATCTGGGTAAGGATTGGTTTATGTGTCTAGTGTTAAGCTAGTCTTCCATGTAGCCAAGAGATAAAGGAGTCTGGGGGACTTTTCGGAATTAAATATTGGTAAGTAGAACTCCCGGAATTGCGTTTGACGTGAAGGGGTTATTTTGGGTCGTCGGGGGAATCAAGTGTGTTGTAAAATGGCCAAATGTGGGAGATTTCCAGACATTCTGTCCGTGACAAGTGCAACCATCCGCGGTAGCGGCCTCCGCTATAGCGGTGGAAAATACTGCTATAGCGGTGGTCAAGGCGGTCAACACCGCTTAAGTCCGCTATAGCGGGAATGGTATCGCAGAGCGGGGACCACTATAGCAGAGCAGGGACCTCTATAGTGGGCCGACGGGATTTTAATGCAGAAACATTCCCCAAAATATTCAGTTTTCACAACTTCGTTTTGGGAGAAGGGCTAGGCGATTCCAGGCGATTTTCCTCCTTTTTCCTTCGAAATTCTTCCCTAAGGTAAGGATTCTACTCCCCAATATTTGTACTACATTTCCTATGCAGTAGAATTGCTAGGAGGGAACTTGGGGAAAGGTTGGAATAACCTAGGAATGGTAGAATCCGGGGTAGGAAGGAGATTCCAAGCATGAATATTCTTGGGCATTATTAAAAGTATGTTATTATGATCATAGGTTCTTAAATTCTCTATTTTTATCCGTAAAAATTATAGAAGTAGGTGAATTAACAGTAGAAAAGCCTCGAAAAAGGGTGGGATGATCATGGGTGCCCTAGGGTTTGAGGATTTGGTGTAATCTGGGTATTGTGCAGGCCTTGTGTGTTAATTGTATATACTTGTGTGTTATTTTAGACCAAGAACGAGAAAGAAATCCAAAACACGGGAAAGCTCGGGTTGAATAGAGTTTGGATCATTTCGAGGTAGGTAATGGCTTACGATTTTTGTGAATGTTGTATATTCTTGTACTCATATCTAAATGTTTGTATGAATTACCTTCCTTAGGGGAGTTGTATAGAATGTCTAAGGTTCTTGCTTTACAGTCTGTGATTGAAGGGTGTTGCTTGTTGGTTTACAATTTGTTTGATCATCTATTTGACTGTGAGTTGTTGAAATTTGGTTGGCTCGGGTACCACACCTGGTACGGGTATAACAAATGGTTGGCATGGGTACCACGCCTGGTACGAGAATACTAATGGTTGGCTCGGGTACCATGCCTGGTACGGGTTTACTTTTGTTGCATCATTGCATCTTTATTGTTGTGTTCCATTGATTGATATTGGTTCCGTGAGTGGACCGGGATGATTATTGAAATGTGTTATTGGTTTGGTGGTCCTTGAGTGGTCAGGAATTTTTGTATAACTATTGTGTTGGTCTTGGTTTAGGTCGGGTTGTTAATTGACACTTTGTGTGGTCTAGAGGGGATCCTAGGGTGGGTCCGGGCTAGAAGGGAAGGTATAGTTATTGGTATATCATTGTGGCTTAGAGTATAGGTGGTGAATTTCATGCGGTAACAAGCTAAGTAGCGACTTGTAGTCTAAGTGTGTTTGTTAATATTGTTGCATGTCTTCCATACCTTTTACTTGATATTGTCGTACTGTTTATTTGATACTGCAGTGGCTGAGACGTGACCTCATCTATAGCACCAGTGATTTCAGACTTCAAGGGTGAGCTGCTTGATCAAGCTACCTTGGTTTTATCTCTAGAGTTTCAGCCCACTTGATTTGGGTTAAAACTACTTCAGAATTTCTTTTTGGGGTTGCATCCCGGTATTCTAGATATTGGTAGTAATGTTTGGTACTGCGACTTTCAGTTTCTAGGGGGATTTTCCGCAGGATGATATTAATGCTATAGTTTCTTATTTATTTAATTGCTAGTTACTTCTGTTTGCTGGTTTTAGGCTGTTAGTCTAGGAAAAGGGTGGAACTCTATTGGTTCGCTAATCCGAGGGTTGGGTGGGTGCCACTCACGACGGTCTGGGTCATAACAAAGATGGTATCAGAGCCTTAGGTTCATTGATCTCGTTGTACCAAACAGGATTAGTAGAGTCTTGGGGAACAGTGCGGAGACGTCCGTACTTTTCTTCGAAAGGCTATGGGTCTTTAGGAAAAACTATCTCTTCCTTCTTTCCTTCGTGCTATAACTTGATTCCAATTGGTATCTGGTGATACAAATTGGCATCTAACCTCATTCACTCTTCTATTCGCAGATGGTTACTACAAGGAACAATGGAGCAAGGACAGCGGTCCCAGCAACGGGCCCGATAGTTCATGGCAGAGGTAGGGGAAGGGGTAGGGGACGAGCTGGAGCCGCACCCACTAGGGGTAGAGCTCAAGATGCTGATGAAGTTTGTGACGCGACCCCTCCCCCACCTCAGGATCATATAGCGGAAGAGGTGGAAGTGATTGAGGAGGATGAAGGGGTACAAATGGAGGTGGCACCGATTGGGGGTGCAGGCCTTCCTACTATGACACCGGAAGCTTTTCAGCAAGCAGGGAATATTCTTAGTGGGTTGGTTAGTGCTGGATCAATACCCGCGGCTTATGAAAATTAGGCCTTAGATACTCAGCCAGCGGGTACTATAACGCCTAGGATGGACGGAGCTTCGGGCATGAATGATTTCTTCAGGCCAATGCTAGGCCCAGTGATGACAGGAAATGAGCATGAGATGTTTGATTAAGTTCCTTAAGATGAAACCTCCGACGTTTCAGGGTACAGACAAAAAGGATGCATATGAGTTCATCCAGGATTGCTATGAGAGTTTGCACAAGTTGGGTATTGTACGTCAGAATGGGGTTGAGTTTGTCACTTTTCAGTTGAAGGGTGATGCCAAGCAGTGGTGGAGGTCTCATGTTGAGTGTCGGTGTTCTGTTTTACCTCCATGACTTGGGAACAGTTCCACGCATTGTTTTTAGAAGAGTACGTCCACCATACATTGAAGGGCTGGAAAAAGGATGAGTTCTTGAACTTAGAAGAGGGTGGCATGTCGGTCTCGGCTTATGGGGCCAAGTTCCATGACTTGTCTTGCTTTACTACACAAATGTTGGGGTCCGAGGAGGAACGGGTCCAGTTGTTTGTCAAGGGTCTGAATAGTGACTTGCAGTTACTGTCAGTGCATATGACTTCTTCAGGAAAGGGCTTTAATGATGTGCTGGACTATGTGAAGAAGTTAGAGGGAATTAGGATAGTGGGGCAGGCTAAGGATTTAGCCAAGAAGCCCTGGAATGAGGGAAACTATGGTGGTTCATACTCCAAGGGACAGAATCAACATGCTTACTCGGCCCATCCTATTCAGTCCGCTCTACCAGCTACTACAGGTGGTCATCAGGGAGATCAATCTTCAGCTCTTAGAGGCCAATGAGCATCTATACATCAGCTAGCAGTCCTGCACTTTACCATGGTTGCTTCCATTGTGGTGATCTGGGCCACTTTAAGAGGGAGTGTCAACATAGGCAGGCATGTAATCAGGGTCAGCAGTAGACTAGATCAGTGGTCCTGGCAGGCAAAGGCGGTAATGCTAGGGGTCGTTCATAGGGTGGGCGAGATAATTTTCAGGGAGGCTGGGGAGACAGGGGGAACAACGGTGCAGGCAGGGGTGCAGCACAGGTGGCCCGGGAAGTTGTCCGGATTGATGATTGGGCTCATTGCTATGATTTTCCAGGGAGGACCAAGGCGGAAGCCTTAGATGCGGTGATCATAGGTACCATTCTTGTCTGCGATAAAATAACTTCGGTATTATTTGACCCAAGTTCTACATATTCTTATGTATCTGTGAGTTTTGCTTTGGGACTGGATTTGATTTGTGATATCCTTGATTCCCCCATCCATGTTTTCTACCCTGGTTGGAGAGTCTGTGATTGTGACTCATATATATCGTGATTGTTCTGTTGTGTTTGTGGGGTTGCATACTTGGGTAGACTTGGTAATTCTGGATATTGTTGATTTTGATATTATCTTGGGTATGACCTGTCTATCTCCTTATCATGTTGTGTTGAACTGTAACACCAAGACTGTGGCTTTAGAGATTCCGAGTAAGGATAGACTATAGTGGGAAGGAGTGTATAGGCCTAAGCCAATTAAGATAATATCATTTGTTCGGGCTAGGAAGCTATTGGGGAGGGGGTGTCTAGCCTTCTTGGCTTATCTCCGAGATGATAGTTTGGAGTCCCCGCCTATTGAGTCAGTTCCAGTGGTTTCTAAATTTTTAGTGGTACTTCCAGCGGACTTGCCTGGTATGCCTCCGGACAGGAATATAGATTTTTGTATTGATTTGGATCCAGGCACTCGTCCCATTTACAATTCTCCGTATCGTATGGCTCAGGCAGAGTTAAGGGAACTTAAGAATCATCTTCAGGAACTCCTAGATAAGGGATTTATACATCCCAGTGCTTCGCCCTGGGGTGCTACAGTCTTATTTGTAAAGAAGAAGGATGGTAGTATACAAATGTGCATAGATTATAGGCAGTTGAACAAGGTGACCATCCAGAATAAGTACCCTCTACCCCATATAGATGATTTGTTTGACCAGCTTCAGGGTGTATTAGTGTTTTCAAAAATCAACTTGAGGTTGGGGTACCATCAGTTAAAGATTCGTCCTGAGGACATTCCAAAAACTGCTTTTCAGACTCGGTATGGACATTACGAGTTTCTAGTAATGTCATTTGGTTTGACAAATGCTCCGGCAGCATTCATGAGTTTGATGAATGGGGTATTTAAGTCCTACTTGGATTCCTTCATTATCGTGTTTATCGATGATATTTTGATCTACTCTAAGAGTAGGGAGGATCATGCTAATTATCTTCGTATTGTGCTAGATATCTTGAGACACCAAAAGCTTTATGAAAAATTCATTAAGTGTGAGTTTTGGTCGACTTTCATGGCATTCTCGGGGCATGTAGTGTCAGAAAGAGGGGTGATGGTGGATCCACAGAAAATTGAGGCAGTCAAGAGTTGGGTTCGGCCTAGCTCTGTGACAGAGGTGAAGAGTTTTGTTGGGCTCGCGGGGTACTACCAGAGGTTTGTTAAGAATTTTGCTTCTACTGCAGCACACCTGAAAAGGCTGACACAGAAGGATGTACAATTCGTGTGGTCCTACAAGTGTGAGGAGAGCTTCCAAAATCTCAAGACACTTTTGACCACAGCCACTATTTAGTCCTTGCTGGTTGAAGGTAAAGACTTTGTTGTTTACTGTGATGATTCACATTATGGTTTGGGCACTGTGTTGATGCAGGATAGGAATGTGATAGCGATGCATCTAGGCAGTTGAAGGTGCATGAGAGGAATTACCCGACTCACGACTTAGAGTTGGCAGTGGTAGTGTTTGCATTAAAAATTTGGAGACACTACCTTTATGGTGTCAAGTGTGAGGTATTTACAGATCATCGCAATCTGCAGCACGTATTCACTTAGAAGGATTTGAATTTGAGGTAGAGAAGGTGGATAGAGCTATTGAAGGACTATGATATGACCATTCAGTACCATTCGGGTAAGGCTAATGTGGTGGCAGACGCATTAAGCTGTAAAACAGTTAGCATGGGTAGCTTGGCTTGTTTGGGGGTGTCCAAACAACCACTAGTAAAGGAAATTCGGGATTTGGAGGCCAAGTTCATGCACTTGGGTGTTTCAGATCAAGGTGTGTTGTTGGCCAGCATTGAGGTCAAGGCCACCTTCATAGAGGAAATAAAGGCGAAACAATTTTAGGACCCAAAACCTAGTAAGTTGTGAGGTAAGGTAATATCAGGGGAGACCAGAGACGTCATGTTAGACTCTGGTGGAGTGTTGCATTTCAGGGAGAGGATTTGTGTTCCTCGAGTGTATGATATAATTCAGAAAATCTTTGCAAAAGCTCATGGTTCATGGTACTCAATTCATCCGGGTGTGACTAAAATGTACAGTAACTTGAAGCAGCGTTACTGGTGGCCCGGGATGAAAAGGGACATGGTTGATTTTGTGTCCAAATGTTATAACTACAACCAGGTAAAGTATGAACATCATAAACCTACAATACTACTTCAGAGAATGCCAATTCCAGAGTGGAAATGGGAAAGGATAGCCATGGATTTCGTGGTGGGTCTTCCCAAGACATTGAGAAAGTACGACTCAATTTGGGTCATTGTTGGCTGGCTAACCAAGTCCGCTCATTTCATTCCGGTCAGGGTAGATTACAATTTGTAGTAATTGGCTAAGATCTACGTGAAGGAGATTATGAGACTGCATGGGGTACCACTTTCCATCATTTCAGACAGAGGTACGCAGTTTACTTCTAAGTTTTGGGGAAAGTTACATGAAGAGTTGGATACTCAACTCACTTTTAGCAAAGATTTCCATCCTCAGATTGACGGTCAGTCGGAGAGGACGATCTAGGTATTGGAGGACATGCTGAGAGCATGTGTGATGGACTTCGGGGGTCATTGGGATCAATTTCTATCATTGTGCGAATTCTCGTACAACAATAGCTACCACTCAAGTATTGACATGGCACCGTTCTAGGCATTGTATGGGAGGAACTGTAGATCACCAGTTGGGTGGTTTTAGGAAGGCGATGTAAAGCCTCTGGGAGTAGACTTAGTGAAGGAAGTGCAGGAAAAGGTAGGGTTATTCAGACCAAGTTGTTGGCTGCTCAAAGCAGGCAGAAGGAGTATGCAGACCGTAAGGTCCGGGACATGGAATTTCAGGCTGTTGAGCAGGTACTATGAAGGTTTCACCAATAAAAGGGGTTATGCGGTTTGGTAAGAAGGGAAAGTTTAGCCCTTGTTTCATCGGTCCATTTGAAGTTCTTGAAATTGTGGGGACAGTGGCTTACAAGTTAGCACTGCCACCTAGTTTGTCGAGCGTCCATCCGGTATTTCATATATCCATGCTTAAGCGATACCATGGGGATGGGGATTACATCATCAAGTGGGATGAGGTACTTTTTTAGAAGCATCTTCGTTATGAAGAGGAACCAGTTTTGATTCTTGCTCGGGATGTCCAGAGGTTGAGGACAAAAGTGATTGACATGGTAAAAGTTCAATGGAAGCATCGTCCGGTTGAGGAAGCCACTTGGGATGTCCAGAGGTTGAGGACAAAAGTGATTGACATGGTAAAAGTTCAATGGAAGCATCGTCCGATTGAGGAAGCCACTTGGGAAACCAAGGAGGACATGCGAGACAAGTACCCTCAACTGTTTGAGGATTCAGGTACTACACTTCCCTTCTTTTATTTCTGTAATTTTGAGTTTGATCATTCGGGGATGAACGATGGGTAAATTGGTATCTGTTGTAATGACCGGGTCCATCATTACGGGTAGTCAAATCATGCCAAGTTTTAGAGTTAGAAAACTCCGGGTCTGGGAGTTTGAAATTCTGGGCTAGGCTAGCCTCGGCTGGTTTTTGAGCGAGGTGGAGTCTAGGTAAATTAGGGTAAGTATTGGTTTATATGTCTTGTGTTAATCTAGTCTTCTGCGTAGCCAAGACATAAAGGAGTCCAGGAGACTTTTTAGAATCGAATTTGGGTAAGTAAAACTCCTGGAATCGCGTTTGACGTGAAGGGATTATTTTGGGTCATCGGGGGAAGCAAGTGTGTTGTAAAATGGCCAAACTAGGAGATTTCTGGACATTCTGTCCATGACGAGCGCAACCATCCGCGGTAGTGGCCTCTGCTATAGCAGTGGAAAATACCGCTATAGCGGTGGTCAAGGCGGTCAACACCGCTTAAGACTGCTATAGCGAAAGTTGTTCCCTATAGAGGAGAGGGGACCGCTATAGCAGGCCGATAGGATTTTAATGCAGAAACATTCCCCAAAATATTCAGTTTTCACAACTTCGTTTTGTGAGAAGGGCTAGGCGATTCCAGGTGATTTTCCTCCTTTTTCCTTCGAATTTCTTCCCTAAGGTAAGGATTCTACTCCCCAATCTTTGTACTATGTTTCCTATGTGGTAGAATTGCTAGGAGGCAACTTGGGGAAAGGTTGGAATAACCTAAGAATGGTAGAATCCATGGACAGAAGGGGATTCCAAGAATGAATGTTCTTGGGCATTGTTAAAAGTATGTTATTATGATCATAGGTTGTTAAATTCTCTATTTTTATCTGTAAAAATGATAGAAGTAGGTGAATTAACGGTGGAAAAGCCTGGGAAAAGGGTGGGATGATCATGGGTGGTCTGGGGTTTGGAGATTTGGTGTAATTCGGGTATTTTGCAGGCCTTGTGGGTTAACTCTATGTACTTGTGTGTTATTTTAGACCAAGAACGAGAAAGGAATTCGGAACATGGGAAAACTCGGGTTGAATAGAGCTTGGATCATTTCGAGGTTGGTGATGGCTTATGATTTTTGTGAATGTTGTATATTCGTATACTCATATCTAAGTGTTTGTATGAATTACATTGCTCAGGGGAGTTGTATAGAATGTCTAAGGTTCTTTCTTTACAGTTTGTGATTAAAGGGTGTTGCTTGTTGGTTTACAAGTTATTTGATCATCTATTTGACTGTGAGTTATTGACATTCGGTTGGATCGGGTACCACGCCTGGTATGGGTATAACAAATGGTTTGCACGTGTACCACGCCTGGTACGGGAATACTAACGGTTGGACCGGGCTGATTATTGAAATTTGTTATTGGTTTGGTGGTCCTTGAGTGGCTGAGAATTTCTGTATAACTATTGTGTTGGTCTTTGTATAGGCCAGGTTGTTAATTGACACTTTGTGTTGTCTAGAGGAGATCCCAGGGTGGGTCCGGGCTAGACGGGAAGGTATAGTTATTAGTATATGGTTGTGGCTTAGAGTATAGGTGGTGGATTTCATGCGGGAACAAGCTAAGTAGAGACTTGTAGTCTTAGTGTGTCTATTAATATTGTTGCATGTCTTCCATACCTTTTACTTGATATTGTCGTACTGTTTATACACTGTTTATTTGAAAACTGGCTGATGATCCTACCAGTACACAGTGGTGGTGTACTGATACTGTACTTGCTTTTCTTATGGTGAGTACAGGAAATATTCCAGCGGCTGAGACGCGACCTCATCTATAGCACCGGTGATTTCTGACTTCAAGGGTGAGCTGCTTGATCAAGCTACCTTGGATTTATCTCTAGAGTTTCAGTCCACTTGTTTCAGGTTAAAACTACTTCTGTATTTGTTTTTGGGGTTGCATCCCTGTATTCTAGATATTGGTAGTAATGTTTGGTACTGTGACTTTCAGTTTTTAGGGGGATTTTCCGCATGATGATATTAATGCTATAGTTTCTTATTTATTTAATTGCAAGTTACTTTTGTTTGTTGGTTTTAGGCTGTTAGTCTAGGAAAAGGGTGGAACTCTATTGGTTGTATCATCCGGAGGTTGGGTGGGTACCACTCACGATGATCTGGTTCATGACAATTTTACAACACATCTTTGTTCCTCGACGTTCTGGAACAACCCCTTCACATAATCCTCGATACTGGGAGTCCTACTTACCAAAATTTATTTCCAAAAAGTCCTCCGGACCCCTTTATGTCTTAGCTAACGGAAAATCTAGCTCACTACAAGATTCATTTCCTAATCCTTACCTGGATTAGCCTAGATCATACGTCGCTTAAAAACCGTCAGAGACTAGCCTGCTCAAAATTTTCAACTCCCAAACTTGAAAATTTTCTAACACAAAACTTGGCACAAAAAGTTTACCCATAACGATGAACCCGGTCGTTAAAACAAATATTAATTTACCCATTGTTCATCCTCAAATGATAAAACTCGAAAAACACAAAAATAAAATAGGGAAATAATATAGTACCTGAATCCTCAAACAAGTGAGGGTACTTGTCCCGCATGTCCTTCTCAATTTCCCAAGTGGCTTCCTCAACCGGACGATGCTTCCATAGGACTTTCACAGATTTGATATCCTTTGTCCTCAACTTCTCGACATCCTGATCAAGAATCACAATTGATTCCTCTTCGTACTGAAGATCCTTGTCTAGTAAAATCTCATCCCATTTAATAATGTATTCCCCATCCCCATGGTATGCTTCAACATGGATACATGGAACACTAGATAGACGTTGGATAAAGTAGGTGGTAGTGCTAACATGTAAGCCACTGGCCCCATAATTTCAAGAACTTCGAATGGGCCGATAAACCGAGGGCTGAGCTTGCCCTTCTTGCCAAAATGCATAAACCCCTTCATTGGTGACACCTTCAATAATACTTGCTCACTAACTTGAAAATCCATGTCTTTTTCCTTGCGATCCGCGTATTCCTTTAGCCTTCTCTGGGCTGCTAGCAACTTGGTCTGAAATGCCCCTTACTTTTTCCTGTGCTTCCCTTACCAAGTCTATGCCCAGAGGATTCACATCGCCTTCCTCAAACCACCCTATAGGTGATCTACAACCCCTCCCATAAAATGCCTCAAATGGTGCCATGTCGATACTGGAGTGGTAGCTATTTTTGTATGAGAACTCACACAATGGTAGAAACTTGTCCCAATGACCCCCAAAGTCAATCAAACATGCTCTCAGCATGTCCTCCAACACCTGGATTGTCCTATCTAACTGACCGTCTGTCTGAGTATGGAATGATGTGCTGAAAGTGAGTTGAGTGCCCAACTCTTCATGTAACTTACCCCAGAACTTAGAGGTAAACTGCGTACCCCTGTCTAAAATGATGGAAAGTTGTACCCCATGCAATCTCATGATCTCCTTCACATAGATCTTGGCCAACTGCAACGAATTATAGTCCACCCTGACCGGAATGAAATGAGCTGACTTGGTTAGCCTGTCCCCAATGACCCATATAGAATCATACTTTCCCAAAGTCTTAGGAAGACCCACCATGAAATCCATGGAGATCCTCTCCCACTTCCACTCGGGAATGGGCATTCTCTGAAGCAATCCTGTAGGCCTTTGGTTCTCATACATTACCTGCTGATAGTTCTGACAGTTAGACACATAATCAGCTATGTCCCTCTTCATCCTAGGCCACCAATAAAGTTGCCTCAAATCCCTGTACATCTTGGTTACGCCTGGATGAATAAAATCCCGCGAACCATGAGCCTCTATCAATACCTTCTGAATTATATCATTAATATGAGGAACCCAAATCCTTCCTCTGAAATTCGTCACCCTGCTAGCGTCCAATGTGGCATCCCCGGACTCTCTTGATATTACCTTGCTTCTAAGGTTATTCAGCTGCGAATCCTGAAACTGCTTGGCCTTTATCTCTTCTATGAAGGTGGACTTGACCTCAATACTGGCCAACACCCCACCCTGTTCTGAGATACCCAAGTGCATGAACTTAGATTTCAAAGCCTGAAGCTCCCTTGCCCATGGTCGTTTGGACACCCCCAAACAAGCCAAACTACTCATGATGACTATCCTCCGGCTTAATGGATCTGCCACCACATTAGCCTTATCTGGATGGTACTGGATGGTCACATCATAATCCTTCAATGACTCTATCCACCTCCTTTATCTCAGATTTAATTCCTTTTGAGTAAATACATGATGCAGACTGCGATGATCGGTGAACACTTCACACTTAACACCATAAAGATAGTGTCTCCAAATTTTGAGTGCAAAAACCACCACTGCCAACTCCAGGTGGTGAGTTGGATAATTTCTCTCATGAACCTTCAACTGCCTAGAATCATATGCTATCACATTCCTATCTTACATTAACACAACACCTAAAACCAAATGTGAAGCATCACAATATACAATGAAATCCTTACCTTCAACCGTCAAGGATAGAATGGGAGCTGCTCAACACACTCCTCCCTACTCTTGGAGTAGATCAAAATGTCATCAACAAACACAGTGACAAAAGAATCCAAATAGGATTTAAATAGTCCATTCATCAAACTCATTAATATTGCCGGTGCATTGGTCAACCCAAATGACATTATTAGGAACTTATAATGCACATACCGTGTCCAAAAAGCAGTCTTATGAATCTCGTCGGGTCTAATCTTTAACTAATGATACCCTGACATTAAGTCAATTTTCAAAAACACAGACACATTATGTAGCTGGTCAAAGAGATCATCTATACGGGGTAGATGATATTGTTTTGGATGGTAACCATGTTCAAGTGCATGTAATCTATGCACATCCACATACAGCTAGCTCCAAGTCAATACAAAAATCAATGTCCATGTCCAGAGGCATACCATGCAAATCCACTGGGAACACCTCTTGAAACTCTAAAACAATCGGAACTGATTAAATAGATGGGGACTCCACACTATCATCCCGGAGATGATCCAAGAAGGCCAAACACCCTCTCTCCACTAGTTTCCTAGCCCAAACAAATGATATGATCTTAGCCAACTTAGGCCTTTACACACCTTGCCACTCTAGCCTATCCTTACCTAGAATTTCTAGAGCCACTGTCATAGTGTTACATTTCAATACCTCATGATAAGGGGACAACCAGGTCATGCCTAAAATAACATCAAAGTCTACCATATCCAGAATAGCCAAATCTACCCAAGTCTGCAACCCCACAAATACCACAATACAAGTACGATAAACATGAGTCACAATCACAGACTCCCCAACCGGGGTGGAAACATGGATAGGGGAATCAAGGATATCACAAATCCAATCTAGACCCAAAGAAAAATTCACAGAAATATAAGAGTATGTAGAACCCGGGTCAAAAACTACAGAAGCCATCCTATCATAGAATAGAATTATACATGTGATCACTGCGTCCCGAAATCTCCTTAAAACTTGTCAGGAGAGCCACCTTTGCCTTTGTCTTAGGGTTCTCCACCCTTTCACTCCCTTCTCTGACTCCATTGTCTCTACTACTACCATCCCCACCCTTGTTTTTCTCCTTCAACTCTCGCATCTTTTGGTATACTTGACTAACTTGCACCGGTGTCAAAGGATATAAGACATGTTTGTGCCCTTCATGCTCAAAGGAATTTCGATTGGTTCTACCATCATGATTTGAGGCTCTATCATATTGACACGGTCTCCCAAGCAAAACATGACAAGCTTCCATTGGTACCACATCACATAGGATTTCATCTTGGTATTTACCAATCTTAAACTTGATCAAGACTTGTTTATGCACTCTCAACTCCTCACATTCGCTCAACCATTGAAGTTTGTATGGAGTCGAGTGTTTGGTGGTGGAAAGGTGGAGAAAATCTACCAATGTAGTACTTGAAACATTGGCACAACTCCAACTATCAATTATCAAGGAACATACATTTCCCTTGATGAGGAACTTAGAATGAAAGAGGTTCTCCCTTTGACTCGGGTCATCCATAGCCTTGCTTATCATGTCCCTTCGCACTACATAGTTTGGCATGGTAAGCTCCCCTTCTTGAGGCATATCCTTGATTACCAAGGCCCTCATTGCTAAACCACAAGGCATGACAACATCTCTATATTGGTCACCCTCCTCATCATCAACATCTTCCTCTTCATGGGCACCCTCATTATCATCCCCCTCAAGAAATTACACATCATCATCACTATAAGCTTCTTCCATCATTACAATGAATGCCCTCCGATTGGGGAACTCACTCATCTTATGACCAAAACCTTGACATTTATAGCATTGAAGAGGTCTAGAAGAATTACCTCCTTCCTTTGGGGGAACTTTAGGAATCATCTTCTCAACTTGATTGCCTTGGACAAAGGGCTTCTTTGAATCTTGCATGTTTCCGTTGTTGCGATGCCAATTGGAAGAGGAATAAAACCCTTCTTTGTTGTTGGTCCAAGAACCCTCGTACCCTCTCGACTTGTTGATATTCTCTTCTTTGAGCCCCACTTCTATCTCAATAGCCTCTTCAAGAGTTTCATCAATATCACTATAATGGTGGAGTCTCATTTGGGAAGCAATATCTTTACTCAACCCGGCACGGAACCGAGTCATAGCATTTATAGGATCCTCTTCAAAATCAATCCTCATCTTCACAAGTTGGAACTCATCATAATATTCTTCCACACTCTTGGTGTCTTGATGTAAAGTGTAGACCATCTTGAGTTGCTCTTGCAAATACTGTTCGGTTACATATTTGTACCTCAAGAGAGCCTTTAGCTCTTCCCAAGTGGGAGTGAGGGTCAAACCATGCAATCTCCTTGCCTTCACTTGAGTTTCCCACCATGTAGAAGCAAACCCCTCAAATTAGGCAATAGCATAAGACGCCTTTCGCACTTCGGACATATCATTAGTCAAGAAAATTCTATCACATTGCATCACATAATCAAGGAACACATCGAGATTGCTTCCACCCTTGAAGGAAGGAAGAGTAACTTTGATGGAGTTAAGACTCGTGTATCGACCCCCAATATTGCCATGGTGTCCATTATCTCCATACGGATCATCTCCATAGTTGTCATCATGATAACCTCGACCTTGGTGGATGACTCGCCCATGAATACCTCTTTGCCTACCCTTTGAGGGGTATGACCATGTCTTGCCCCTCTCCCACGATGACGACTTTGGAATTGCATGTGTTGCCCTCTCATTCGATTGTTAAATTCATTGGCTACCTCTTCTAACTCCTCTTCGAGCTCTTTGGGGAGCTCATCACCAATTGGTTGGACATTTCAGAATGGTTGGACATTTCAAAGTGGTTGACGGATATTTGGTGGAGGTGGAGGCACTTGTGGGTGTGGTTGAGGAACTTGTGGTAGAGGTTTATGGGTAATATATGGTAGTGGGGTGGTGAAAGTGGGGTAGATCATTCGGTGAAGAGTTCTAGGTGACATCGGGAAAGAAGAAGCTTGGCGAGATCTACTTGTGCTTCCATGGTAATGAATGAGAGGAGTTGAAGAAGAATCCCTATTTGTTGCTTCAATACCCTCCATTCGAGTATCAATTCGATCCATCCGTTCACCCATTTGGATAGAGAGAGCGGAGATCATGTTCATCACTTTGAGTAGAGCGGGGTCCCTGGTGGTAGCCCGAGTCTCATCACAAAGATTCGACATTGGTACCTAGTGAAGACACTCAAACAAAGAAAGCAAACATGTTAGGTTAGTCAAAATAAATAGCTCACAATCACTCAAGGATGCACACCTTTGATTGCCTCACAAATTGCATTGGCAATTGATTGTATCTTGTTTAGTCCGATGAGTTGCAAGAGTCCAATCTCTACTTGAGGTCAAGAATGTATTCTTGTTTGACTCTAGAAATAAAACTCAAGGCTAACGGACGAGAATCAAGAAGGTTCAACGGAAATAAGCAAGAAAAGTTGGAAAAAAAAATTGGCAAGAAAAAAAATTCAGACTCAAGAACTAATCAACAAAAGTAGAAGGAATTACTTGTTGTTAATTAGTTGTAAGAATCAAAGAAATTAGATGAAGGTGAAAAATTTTGGGGTGTTAAAAGTTTCAACACTTAGAAAATTTTTGAGGTGTTAAGATAATCATCTCTCTGAAGTTGAGCTACACTCTCCTGCAGGTGAGAGTGGGGATTGACGCGCGCGTGGCAGCTTGTGGCTGATGTGTCCGGTCCACATGGATTATTATTTTTATTTTTATTTTTATTTTTCACTAGTGGACCCAACAAACACCTTTTGTCAAAATTCAAGAGAACTTGAAGATCAAAGATACTTTTGTAGCATCTTTTTCTTCAAGAACACTTGAAGATCCTCAAGAACACCAAGTTAAAACCCTTTTCCAAAGCTTCACCAAATTTCTTCAAATCTTAGGACTAGCTCCCCCTCGGCCTAGAGAACAAACCCCAACAAATTTTAACCTCAATTTCAACCAACATCAACAAGACCGACTTGAATATGTTCAAGTCTTCAAAGCTTCAAGACTCTTTCATGGTAGAATCTTCTCCACAACTCAAAATGACTTGAAACTTCAAATTTAGACTAAAATGATACTAGGAAACAAGAATCTAGCATCAAAAATAATAAAACAAAAAGAAAAAAAATCGGATTTTTTTTATAATATCAAAATCCCAAATACTAGATTTGTTGGAACAAATCTAATCCAAGCTCTTGATACCAATTGATATAATTCTAAGTAAAGAAAAGGGAATAACAAGAAAAAGGAATTAAAAGGATGAAGAAAAGAGATAGAAAGGTAGACACACAATTGAAAAATCAAGGAAACCAATACTAAAAAGTAAAGACCTCCATTGAATTGTTCAAGATAGCACATAAACCTATTAGAAAGACCTCAAGGGAATTAGATTCCCAAGCAACCCTTCTTTCCAAATTCAACACAAACAAAAGCTTAAGCAAGATCACTAATCTCTCAAAGAGTATTTAGTCAATATCAATGTCATCTCCCTAGGGAATTAAGAAATCTACTACTTATACTAGGATAAAGAAAGGAAGAACTAGATATTACAATTATATCTTTAATGAAGTAAGGACCTTGTTTGATTGTCTTCCTTTGGTTGAATTCATGATAATTCATCAAATGGTGATATTGCATGCTTAGCCTATTTCCTCACTAACATGGCCATCTTGTGCCTCTTTCTTCTTTTCATCTCCCCAAGCTATCATCAAGATGTGGAACCCCCGAGAAGGCTCCATAATGCACTCAAGTGCATCTCTTTTCATGAACAAGCTTTATAATGCTTGAAGCTCACGTGCTTGACTTTTTGTAAAAGGTCTTGAGGCAACCTGAATTTCATCAGACGCTGCTCTTCGCTTTTGGAAAAGCGACAGGATATTTTTCCACGGGACTGACACCATCGCTTTTTCGTTGCTTTTGGCTAAAAAAGCGATGGCCAATGTCCCTTTTGGCCATCTTTTTTTGGCCTTTTTTTAGTAATGAATCTGGGGGAAAAGGGGATTCTAGGGCATAGAAGTTCTTGGGTCTTGTTTATTATTATTGGGTTATGGTCAATTAGCCTTAATTCTCTAAATGTATCCGTAAAGATGATAGACTTAGGTGAATTAATGGTGGAAAAGCCTGAGAAGGGGTGGAATGATCATAGTTTAGCCTGGAGTTTGGGATTTTGCATAATCTGGGTACAAAGGGTACTTTAGGCCAGTAAATTGATATAGTTATTGTATGTCTATTTTTAGACCAGGAATAAGCAAGAACTTTAGAAAATGAGAAGACTCCGATTTAGTAGAGATTTTGAACAATTTGAGGTAAGTGATTGTTATTGTTTCCCAATGTGCAATGTGTGTTCATGTACTAATGCTTCATATTGTATGAGTTGCATATTTAGGGAATGGTTTTTGAATGTTTAATTGTCCTGTAATCAGTCTTGTGAAATGATCTAGATATTGTTGCTTGTTGGTTTACAAGTATGTTTTGTTAATTGTTTGTTGACTGTTGGATTGTGTGATATTTGATTAGCTAGGATACCACGCCTGGTACATGTTACATATTGGTTGGCTCGGGTATCACGCCTGCTACGAGAATAATATTGGTTAGCTCGGGTACCACGCCTGGTATGGGTTATATATATCGGTTTGCTCAGGTACCAAGCCTTGTATGGGTTGATTTACTTGCATTAACTATATTCTTTCGATGGTTCCATGAGTGGACCGGGTTGTATTCTTAAATTGTGATTATCGCATATGGTCCATGAGAGGCCGAGTATTTGTATTTAAATGTCAGGTTGGTCTTAGTGTAGATCAGGATTGTATGTTTAACACTTAGGTAGTGTTAGGGGGGTCCTTGATGGGTCTGGACTAGGTGGAAAGGATATATATTATAGTCATTGAGTGTTGTCAATTGTTGTTAATTGGTTTCATGTGGTTAAAGGCTAAGGAACAGACTGGTGGTCTAGTTATACTGTTCGCTTGTTTACATGTTTACTTTGCTTTACTCGGTATTGGTTTACTGTTTATATTTTGTTTATTGGAGTTGGCCGATGATCGTACCAGTACGCAATGGTTGTGTACTGATTTTGCACTTGCTTTTCTTTTTGTAAGTACAGGCAATCTTCTGGCAGCTGACACGCGACCTCACTTGTAGTCCCAGCGATTCCAAATCTCTAGGGTGAGCTACTTCGGTCTAGCTACCTTATTTTCTTCTCGTTGTAGACCACTTGTTTCGGGCTTAAACTTTGTTTTGTTTAGGGGTTGCATCCCCATTCTCTAGACTTGGTAGATGTTTTGGTACCTTCAGGTTCTAGGGAGGCTTTTCCACAGATTTCTATTATTTAGTATTTTGAGACATTGAATGTTAGTTTATTTATGCAAATTGATTTTGAGATGCTAGATTTGTTAAGTATTGGACCAATATTGGTTCGCTCATTCGGAGGTTTTGGGTGGGTGCCACTCACGGCGGGTTGGGGTCGTGACACATGTGTGTATATTTTTACATTTATTTTGTTGATACTGTGAGATAAGGCTGAGGTTAATGAGCTATGTATAAATGAGATGGGTAGGCCTTGATATGATCCTTGAGATGGGTGAGATGCAAAAACTATAGGCCTGAGAGATTGGATGGATATGAGATCCACATTGTCTTGTGATTGCATCAGATTGAGTATTTTATGTGATTTGATATATATTGGTGATTGATTGTCTTGAATATTATACTTGATGACTGTTGGTGACTGATATGTCTTTTGTTGTATATTTGATACCTATGGGTGACTCCTTGTTAATTATCCTTGATATGATCGTGAATAATTATTGTGTCCTTGATTATTGTTTTAGCTTAGCCTGAAGAATAGTTTAAATGTTTAATTGTGTTGGTTTCTGGGTTTACTTGGGAAGTGGATAAGAATTTATAATAATAATAATAACAAATTGAGTACGAATGAGTAACTAATGTTAAGTGTAGGTCGGAAGAGAACATATGTAAAATGGGATACCTTGTGACTATGTTAAAGGGTTATAGATAATTGTTAAGATTAATCAGAAGATAAGGGAAGTGACGCTATGGGTAGTAGTAGAGTAAGTATGAGGTGTGTGGTTGGTGTGTGTCGAGTTAGAATATGTTTTTTGAGTAATGATATTGAGATTATCTTTTGTGTGTTAATTCTTATACATGTAGTATGTGATCTAATCTTAGTAGGCCGACGATACCTACCGGTATATGTGGTATATTGATACTACTCTTGCTAAACCTTTTTGAGTGTAGATGTGTGATAGGTTGACTAAAGTCTCATTGTATGGATTGAAGAGTCTCTACCATCAGCTTTTGTATTCTCCCTCCTCAGAATGGAAGTTGTGTCATACTTTTATTTGTTGAGTCTTTCGTTAGTAACTCTTGTACAAGTCTAGACTAGATTTTGGGGAAAAGGTTGTATTCATCATCTTCTAAATAGTTGTATGGTTCAATTGTATTAAATTATGATTTTGAAATATTAAATTGGTTATTATTATGTTACTATTTTCAAAGTCCTTCACTTATCTTGTTGGGTAAATAAGGGATTCTCCTATTGAGTTAGAATTGAGTAAGTGCCTGCATGACCTACCATTATTTTGATTGTGATAGTTGGTATCAGATCCCAGGTTACAAATCTCACAAGTAAAAAAGTGATGTCAAGTAGAGTCTTGCGGATTGGAGTTTTGACGTCCACATCAAATCCTCGGAAAGCTATGAGGCATTTAGGATTTGTTCCCTTTCCTTCTTTCCTATCGTGTTGTTCCAGTCTGTTGTCTACCTTGATTGAGTATAATTGATATCTAGTTGATTTCAATTGGTATCTTGAGGAGTTCGCAATTGGAACTTAGTCATTTTTAATTGGTATCTGTCAACAAGAGCCAGAACTCATAATTGTCAGGTGAATTATAATGAAATTGCTTGGTTGTAACTTTATTTGGTGTATTATATGATTTGATTGTGATTGTTTCTTGTCTTGATGGTAGTAACTATTTATTGATTAATACTACTCGTTGTTGTTAGGATACTTGTGTATTGGCCTTATTGGCTTCAGAATTACTATTGTCATTGTGGTTATTGTATTAATTGTAGTGTTGAGTTAGTTGATTGCTTAGTCGAGCCATTAGCCGGGCACATGTTCTCTAAGGAATAATGTTAGTGATTGGTTTAATGGTTAGTGAAAATTTTCCTAATGGAATGTAGAAAGCGAAGTGAAATTGATAGAGTTAATTGAATTAAGAAAGACACCTGGAAACTTCTGAGATTGTTAAGGGTCACAATAATGAACGAGAATTCTATTTTTTTGAAGTGGTACTTATGATGTAGTAATTATTAAGGGTAATGGGTTATAAAGGGTGCCCGTATAAATGATATAAGGAGCATTTAGGCAGGTACCGATGTCATATTATGGAAATTGTATAAGAGTAATTATTAGTTAATAGTATCCCTTGAGTGTGGTATGACTAAACTGCTAAAGTTTGTGAATTAAGTGAACTTGATTATGATTAATGATCCTTAGTTGTAGGATCGATTGAGGAACTAGAGTTATTATATATGTTTGTGCATATTCATACCACACTCATTATTGCATGATAGTTATTGGTTGATATTGCAAATTGAGTTAATTGTAAAGTCATATTCTTATTGTGCCAATGAGAAACGGTTGTGACTAGTGTTATTATTCTGATGGGAAATAGTTCTGGCGAGTGTTATTAAGCCGATAGGAAATGGTTCTGGCAAATGTTATTGTGACAATGGGAAATGGTTTCGGTCAGTGTTATTAAGACAATGGGAAATGATTTTGGCGAGTGTCTATTTTGAGTTCTAGTACAATTTGAGTGAAACTAATGACTTCTTATGTCTACTTGGTGACTTTCATGTCCTTGATATTTAGACATTGATTTCTTGTTGGTGACTTGCATGTCCTTGATGTTTAGACATTGATTTCCTGTTTGTGACTTGCATGTCTTTAAGATTATGGATTTGATTGGTATTAATGCAATAAAGAAGGTATGTGTTCACTGAATATATCTAACAAAATTTATGATATCAACTCGAATAGACTAATGTGAGTTGTGGTGGAGAATTTATGTATCAATGAAACTCATAGTTGTGTGTCTCTTGGTGTTAGTACTTTAGATGATTTATTCTGGTGTGCTGACCATTGAGGTGTGAAAAGAGTCATAACATAGATGTCTCGAGGGGAAAACATGGTGTAATGTCTGGTTGTGTTGTATTTGTCATACATTGGTTAGGGTGTAAGTACCCGGATAGAATTTCCTCTAAGATGAGAATTGATAAAATCTCTGGATAGGGTTGTTTCCACGAAAATCTGGTGTTGTGCATTTTAAAGATCGTTTGTGTCTCTCGTGGTATAGAGTTTATGGTTGTAGTATGATAGGGTCATATTAGCCTATAAAAACTTTTGGAATGAGAAATGGATTCATAAAACTCCAATTATGACATTTGTCATAATAGAATAAATCTGAGTTGTCATATTTCTAGGTGTGTGTTATGAAATAGGGGAAATCTAGAAGTTTCCCAGAGTTTATGCCAGTCACCACTGCAGCAGATCCCTCACCGTTGTAGTGATACTGTTGTAGTAGTTAGCCGACTGCTATATCGGTGGATGAGGTTATATTTGGGACCGGTGTAGCGGGCCATTACTCATCATAGCGAGCCACTGGTCATCACAACATGATAGTTGTAGCGGTCAGGTGACTGCTGCAACGATCATTGGTAGTTAAATATCCTGATTCCTATTTTTTGGACTTTATTTCTCCCTAAATTCAAGGGGTTCATTCTTTGACCTTTGTGAGAGTAATAATTTAATTTGTGTATAAATGTTTGATTCCGCACCTCCTTATTTTGAAAGGTCTCAATAGAGAGGCCGAGTATAAAATGTTGTTAGTTAATAGAGGAGAGCAAGTGAAGCAGGTAAGGGAGCAGTATATAACCTAAGAATAATGCCCTTCTAATTCTGATTTCTTACTCCTCTTCACCAATGTCCATTCGTGGACGAATGATTGGTAAATTGGTATCTCATGTAATGACCCGTTCCATCGTTAATAAAAATAACTGCAGTAAAGGCATACTAATCTTAATTATTATAGGTGTTAGAGTCAATTCCTTAGTATGGGAGTGTAGTATATATGAATTAAGGTAGTACAAAACCCGTAGCACAAATTTGAGCTGAAAACATTCTTACCAATTGAGTTTTGATATAAGTTTTTACCAGTATTAACTTCAAACGATTACCCCTCCTAGAATATAAAGAGTTACATGGACCACTACCTACCAATTTAAAGGTCTTCAAGTCTTCTTTTCAATGCTATCGACTATTTATTAATCAGGTTCTAAAGTAAAAAGTTATGACTGTTTTATTGAATGATGTCTGTGCTGAAAAGCTGAGGTCCGTTGTAAAGACCCTAGTCTGTTGTAGCTACCATAGATCCTCTACAACGATGACAAGCAATGATTGAAGTTTATTTTGATGGGTTGAAGGTCATAAACTCAAAAACTTCATTGCGGAGTCCTAGAGGGGTGAGTTTTCCAAGGTTTGGGTAAAAATTATTTGTTGAGGTAAGATTATTACTCCCTTTTTACATTAATTAATATGTTCTTCTTCTAGAATCATTAGAATGGGGAATTATGGTGAAATTCTTGGGGGTTAGAACCCTAGGTTCATGAAATGGGAAAAACCTATGGGTATGTTTATTATCACCTAGAATTACTTCTAGATTGTTAACTAACGCTTCCTAGCATGAATTCGTTATTTTATAACATGAATTTTGGTGGTTGGGAACCTTGGGTTCAATAAAGATGGAACCTTTACCATTAAAACTCCATTAATTGACATAATATGAGAATTATAGAACTAGTTAATGATTGTTTGACCCTTGGGTATAGACTGTGAATAACAGTAGAATTAGTGGGTTTTTATTCTCAAAGTGTTTCTTTGAAGAGTAATTGATTAATTACGTTTATAATTACTTATTTATTAAATGATTGAATATTTTGAGGCATGAAGGGAGGGGAAAGAGCATATGTGGTGTGACTTGCTTGTCCCAAAATTTTCGGTTGAGATAGGTTATGGTTAACTTGTAGTAAGACTTTGATTTTATTAACATAATTATTGTATAGTGGTTGGCGGAGATAATATAGTTAGGCCTTCGGGCATGGAGTTTGGATAAAATATATTAGATTAAATTGATAAGAATCTCTTGAATAAACATGTTCATGTATGTGTATCTAGATAAATGCTATGAGGTAATGACTAGGTGAGTGATGATGCGTAAATAATGTGGTAATTGGGTCTATAGGCATCGAAACATTAATGCTAGAAAGTGGGAAGGAATGACGAAGTTAGTAAACTTCTAAAAACATCAGCCCTTAATTTATGTGTCAATACTTAATGGCTTATACGTGAACTCTATCAGACTTTGTATGAATGACTTAAGATTATTTGATTTAACGAACTAGTTCTTGTAAATCTTTGCATTGTGGTGTGAAATGATATTTTAATGAGAATTATCTTAGGAAAAAGAACCGGTTAAGATTAGAGTTTGAATTATAATAAAAGAAAAGCAATTTAAAGTTGTGTAATCCACATATTATGGATGAGTTATCCGATAGTGGCTGATGATGAAGTATTTATGGAACTTAATAATAAGAAGGGTGAGTGACTTAATTAAATTGAAAGTGAGACTTGTTTTAGTGCATTTATGTGGTTGAATCATATGACTTCTAATTGGTCTTCAGACATGTTTGAATGATGATTATTATATGTTGTGCTTGAATGAATAAGCTATGTGGACATGAAACTTATAAAGAACTTGAAATGATTAGTGCACATGAAATTAGTGCACTGTGATATATCCTAAGATATAGATTTGAAACCATATATTTACTTGAGTTAGTTATATAGGATACCATGAGCCGGTATGGATTTGATATTTTTCTCTTCTTTGGATTGGGTACCACAAGCGAGTACGACTATTATTGTTGACTATGGTTAGTTGGATTGGATACCACGAGCTGGTACATCTTTGATATTGTTCTCTTATTATGAATTGGGTACCATGAGCCAGTATGGTACCTGGACTCTGGTGCATTACATGTAGTCCATGGATAGTTGGGCAGAAATAAGACCCTTTAGCATGTGTGTACACCTTTACATTTATTCTGTTAATACTGTGAAATAAGGCTGTGATTAAAATGAGATATGTATGAACGATATGTGTAGGCCTTGATGTAATTCTTGAAATGGGTGAGATGCAGAAACTATTAGTCTGAGAGATTGGGCGGACATGAGATTCACATTGTGTTCTAATTGCATCTGATTGAGTATTTCGTGTGAGTTCACGTATATTGGTGATTGATTATCTTGGCTGTTATACTTTATGAATGTTGGTGACTGCTATGTATTTGGTTATGTATTTGATATCTATGAGTGACTGTTAGGTCCTTGGTTACTATCCCTGATATGGCTATGAATAATTATTGTATCCTTGACCATTGTTTTGACTTAACTTAAACAATAGTTTAAATAGATAATTGTGTTGGTTTCTGGATTTACTTGGGAAGTGGGTAAGAATTTATAATAATGTGTAATGATCCTCTAGGTTATTTTATCTATTTTCATGTATTTTTAGTATTTTGAGCTTTTCCACAATGATTATACGTCATTTATGACTTGCCAGGACAATCGATTCGATTCTTGGACAGTTCGTTTGTGTTTTAAGCTGATTTCCCTATTTTGGAGCTTTTTGAAGTTGGAAAGTTGACTTCAATTAAAACTTCTAGTAAACATCCTTGGATGAGAATTTTGACAGTTTCTTTAGCTCCGGAATGTGGATTTTGGGCTAGGGGAACCTCTGGTTGGGGTTCTGAGGCTTCTAGACTCATTTTGGGCTGTTGATTGATTTTTTGTTAAAAATGGATGCTTAGGTGTGGGATCCACTTTTCACCAAAATGATCTCCATTGGAAATTTCATTGATTTTGTTGAGTCTGAAATACCATTTCTAGTTGGGTAGCATATCCGGTTTGTGTTCACGGTATTTTGAATGAATTTTGAGGGTCCATCTAGAGAGTTTTTGAACTTGTGTTTATGCTGGTTTTTTCAGCTGCTGGTGCAGGCCACTTCTTTCATTGCTATCACGATGAGGTCCTCGCAATCGCGAGGGTCTGACCAATTGACCATTGCGTTTGCGAGGTAGACCTTCGCAATCAGAATTAAGGGGTTCGATGGAACATAGCCCTTTCCTTCTCTGTGATTGCATAGCTGGTCACTGCAATCACGATGACTTGACTAAGGGGGTTCTGAAATACGGCAGAGGTCCACGTGATCGTGATGAAGGACCCTTGATAGTATATAATTTTCAAACTTCTTAATTTTAATCGAACTTGATCCCTCTTGAACTGGGAGCTTAATCTTTGAATAGTTCTTCAACTACAATCGTTTAGAGTAAGTTTCTTGTGCTTACCCATGTATTTTTTTGCTAGTAATTCACGCTTATCCGTCCTTAGATTTGGTTAATTCTCTAGTTTAATTCTTGAGAACTCGCGCTTAAGGGCCGTAGAGTAGAATTATGCTTTGGAAACCTTAGTTTAGGTAGTTAATTTCCTTTAAGACTTGGTTTAGTATGTATAGTATCCTTGAGATTAGAATTGATAGCCTTAGCTTAGTTTTGGTTAGTTGCTTGCCTTAGGTGGAGTTCCCTAGGTATTTATAGTTAGTGTAGAATTTCCTATAAGTACCGACCCTAGTATAGTATCCTTTCTCTAGTACGAGGACCTTGGATTTCTTTACCACGGTATAGTTGGATTTGGCAGCCATCTTTGGCTTGGTTATTTACTTTGTTTCTTGTGCTTTTGCTATTTTTTGTCTAGCAGCGATCTTCGGCTTGGTTATTTACTTTATTTCTTGTTCTTTTGCTATTTTTGTCATGACGTATTAATAACATGGCATAAAACATAATTTTCAGCTCAAAATGGAATTTTGGGAATACTCCAAATGGATATGGTTTTCTTAAAGGAAAATGGACTATTTTAGTTTCGGTTCGAGTTTGAGTATGCACATCTACTTATTAAGCCCTAGTTTGAGTCTGGACATGCATATTTACTTATTAAGCCTCGATTCGAGTCCATACATGCATATATATTTATTAAAGCCCGGTTTGAGTTTGGTCATACATTATTGCTGATTTATATTTGGAATTTTGGTTTGAGTCTAGCATGCATTATCACGCCACTCATCTCATATGGCATATCATGACACTCTTCTGTATTTATTTACTATTATATTTGGGTTATAATTAGTATTACTTGTTGTTTGCATCCACCGTACTTATGGAGGCTAGAATATTACTTTACTCTTTTGGAGTTATTTACTTATACTTTCCTTAATTTTTTGGCTTTGACCTGTTACTCTTTTTTCTGACCCTTCTTTTCTTACCCTTAGTGTATATTCGCATCTTATTATACTTGTATCTTATTTGAACTCAATTAGCCTATGATGTTGTTATGACCCTTCTGGTTATTTTTGCATTTTTTCTTTATTTGCATTGTTAGAGCTTACCTGTAGCGGCCCCAAGTCATTTATGACTTGCAGGAATTGGTGGTTCGGTGCCCAAACTATTCGTTTGGTCTTTATGACCCTCTCCTTATTTTAAAACTTTAACTTAGGAAATTATTGACTTTAGTCAACATTCTTAGCAAGCGTGCTCGAAATTGAATTCTGATAGTTCTGTTAGCTCCAGAATGTGGATTTTAGTCTAGTTGAACCTTTGGTCAGAGCCTAGGAGCTTTTGGTATGATTTTATCTCACTTTCTGAGATTTTAGGTAGTTGGGGTTGGAAGTTTGACTTTGGACAACTTTTGATGATCGGAGTGTCAGATTCAAAATTTGATGGTTCTATCAGCTCTGGAACTTTGAGTTTGGGTTAGGTAGATGGGTTGTTCGGGTCTCGGGTAAGTTGGGGCAATTTTAGGTGTTTGATTAAAATTTGTAAGTGTTGACTTGGTTTGACACTTCATTGAAATGACCTTATATGGAGGTTTTGTCAATTCCGTTGAGTCCGGAATTTTATTTTTGATAGGGTAGCATAGTTTGTTTACACGCGCACTGTAACACCCTAGAAACGTATCCAGGTTTTAAACTCAGACTTGCAGAAAAAATTTGGGCTTCCAGGGACCACGGGTGAGGTCCACAAATCGTGGAAGGTTCCACAAGTCGTGGAAGTGACTTGTGATTCTAGTCCTGCGGACCATTCTCAGGTTTGAGAACCACGAGTCAGTTTCACAACTCGTGGAACCAAACCGTGGAACTCAGACAGAGAGTGGTCAAGTTCCCTGAGTTCCACGACTCATCCCTACGACTCGTGGAAGCTTCCACAAGTCATCCTGTGGGACCGTAGGAAATATCCAGCATCCTGGAATTTTGGCTCAGGAACCACGACTCCATTCCACGAGTCGTGACTGGTTCTACAATTTATGGGAGGTACCCGTGGAACATAAAGCCGGGTTTTTAAGTCAGTTTTTCTAAGTTAAATCCCTAGGGTATTTTAGTCATTTTTCACCCTTTTAACTCCTAACTGAGGTTGTTTTGACTACTTCAAGAAGGGTTTTCACCCTTATTACCCTAAGTTCCTCCTATACTATTCATTTATTTCCCAAAAGAAGAAAAGTTCTTCGTCAAGCTTCAAGTCTCCAAGCTCTAAGTCAAGTCTCCTAATCTTTTTCATTGAAGTGGGTAATCTTCATCCAAGGTATGTGGGTCTTGAACAATGGGTTCCTTTCACCCTTGTGCCCAAAATCCCCAATTCTTATGTTGAATTATGAACTTATGGAACTAGGGTTTTGATCTAAACTTTGGGGAAAGCTTATGAAATCACTTCTTATGTTCAAATTCATGGTTTCTTATTGATTTTACATGATTTGATTATGGCTCTGTTATTGGTTTTGAAATCCTAAGCATGAAAGTTGATTTCTAGCATGAAACTATAAATTTATATGTTTTCAAGAGAAAGTTGGCATGATTAGATATCATGGCCTCTATGTATTTATGAAATTGCATGCCTAATTCTTTAAGTATGAATATAGCAAGAAAAACATGTTTTGAATTATGGCTATGCTAAGTCTATATATTTATGAATTTGAATTGCATGACATTAGATATGTCTTATTGCTTTTCGAACAGTTTTGGCATCAGATATGTCACCAGTTATAACCAGCTTTTACATCAGGTATGTCATTAGTTATAAACAGTTTTGACATCAGATATGTCATCAGTATAAAATGTTCTGGCATCAGATATGCCCAGTATTATATGAGTTATATGTATGTTTTGGGAGTAGTATTAGCACCGATTTGGACAGGGTGAGAGTACGCAAAAAGGTCCCAGAACTACGTGCTCCCGTAAGTCTTAAGTCCCCTCTGTTGGGCATCAGTTTTAGTGATCACACAACAATAATGCCTTTGTACCCTGGCAACGTATATTGGGTCCTCTCGATGGGGAGTATACATCAAATTCCATATAGCTCACATGGTCTATGTCGGTTAGAGAACGTCCCATAGAAAATAGTTTATGCTTTTAAAACTTGCATTTGACTCTTCTTCAGATTTCAGACTTATTACTTATGATTATGTTTTAGCTTATAGAATGTATTAGAGTCATTGCGCTCAGTTTATCTTTAAAAACATGATTTAAGTTACTTAAGTATACTTGGCATGTTTTCATCATGTTCATGCATTTCTCATATACTTAGTACATTCCATAGTCTAATGCATACTGCGTTGCATCCTTTGATGATGAAGATTCAGGTGTCCCTTCACAGCTTCGTGGCCAGAGTTCTCGGCCACACATGCTCAGCTTTGGTGAGTCCTCATAGTATGAGGACTAGACTTTATTCTAGCTTTTCTATGTTTCCTTTCCTTCCAAATTATTGAGTTAGTTGGGATATTGTCCCATCAACTCCTTATGCTAGTAGTAGAGGCTTTTCAGACATAGTGTCATCTGGTTCTATTGTATGAATGTATCTCTCGATTCGACTTTCTATTTATGATATTCTGAGTATTTATCTATGATTGATTCCACTTATCTTTTGTTATGCTTGAGAATGCTATGACCAAGGGTTAGCTTGGAATCCTTGTGGTTCCAAGTCTCATGTTACGTCTAGGGGGTAACCTCGGGGCGTGACAAACTTGGTATCAGAGCATCAGGTTCAAGATTCCTAGGATGCCTGAAAGCCACATCGAGTAGAGTCTTTTTCATGTGTGTGAAGTGCGCCACACATATGAGAAGGAATCTATGAGATATTTTTAGAAACACTTCACTTATTTCATGATCACGTCGTGCGATAGAGCTTAACTTTAATGTTCATCTAATCCTTATCTTATGTGTTTCAGACTATGCCTCCTCGATGTGCTATGCCTCCCCGAGCCACTCGGAATGCTGCTCCTCAAGTTTCGGTTCCCGGTGTCATGAATGATAAGTTTAGGAATGCTATTCACTTGCTAGCCTAGACTTTGGCTACTCAGGCCAATTAGCCAGCTCCTGCCCCCGTCCATCCTTAAGGAGGGGTAGCGGCCCGAGTTCGTGACTTTATCTGTATGAACCCACCGTAGTTTTGGGGTTTTAAAGTGAGTGAGGACTCCCTCAACTTTATTGATAAAGTGAAGAAGATCTTTGAGGTTATGCAAGTGGTTGGGGTTGATTATGTTGAGCTTGCATCCTATCAACTCAAGGATGTGGCTCATATTTGGTTCACGCAATGGAAGAAGGCTAGGGTGAGGGATGCGATCCCCACGACTTGGGAGTGTTTTGAGAGAGCCTTTCTTGATAGGTTCTTTCCTCGTGAGTTGATGCAAGCGAAAGTGGAGAAATTTGTGAACTTTAGACAGGGTTCGATATCGGTGCAAGAGTAGCGGACCCGCATGATCAAATGAGCAAGTTCATATATGGGGTTTCTGATGTGGTGAAGAAAGAGTGTAGGTCTGCTTTGTTGTTCAGTGATATGAACATTTCTCGACTCATGACTCATGCCCATTAGCTTGAGGGTGACAAGCTTAGGGAGATGGCTAGGGAGAACAAGAGGGTTAGATCCGAGGGATCAGATTTTGGTCATCACAGGTTCGAAGGTGGACATCGCTCTTCTTTCCAGAAGAAGTCATCAGGATCTGTTCATTCTTCTTCTAGTGCTCCTACTCAGGCTCATAAGCCTCGTTATGATCAGGGTGATGGAGGATCTGGTTCCTATTCCCAGTCTCAGGGTAGTGTTACTAAAGGACCATCCTACCCAGCTTGTGTTAAGTGTGGGAAGACTCACCCCGATGAGTGTTTGGCTTGTAGTGAGGGTTATTTTGGGTGTGGTTAGACTGGGCACCGTGTTAGAGATTGCCCTACGGCTAAGAAGGGGCAAGGAGGTAGTAGGACTCAGTCTACCCCAGCATCTTCAGGTGGCAGACCAGCCCTACAGGGCGCAACTTCTAGTTCTAGTGGTTAGCGCCAGAACCGTCTTTATGCTATGTCCTCCCACCAGGATCAGGAGAGTTCTCCAAATATGGTTACCGGTATGTTGAAAGTCTTCTCTCTTGATGTGTATGCCTTGTTGGATCCCGGTGCCTCCTTATCTTTTGTAACCCCTTATGTGGCTTGTAAGTTCGAGGTTTGTCCTGAATTGTTTTTAGAACCCTTTCATGTTTCTACTCCTGTTGGTGAGTCAGTCCTAGCCGAAAGAGTCTATCAAAATTTCCCTATCTCAGTCCTTCATATAGTCACTTCAGCGAATTTAGTAGAGTTGGAGATGACTGATTTTGATTTTATTCTTGGTATGGACTGGTTGTATGCATGTTATGCCTCAGTTGATTGTCGCACTCGTGTGGTTAGTATCAAGTTTCCTAATGAACCTATCCTAGAATAGCAAGGTAGTCCCTCTTCCTCAAAGGGTCATTTCATATCTTATCTTAAGGCTAGGAAGATGATTTCTAAAGGTTATGTCTATCATATACTTTGGGTTATGGACACAGAGTCCGAGACCTCGACTATTGAGTCTATTCCTATTGTGAATGAATTCCCAAAACTGTTTCCCGATTATTTTCCTGGAGTCCCTCCCGAGTGGGAGATCCACTTTGGGATAGATCTTCTTCTGGATATGAATCCTATCTCTATTCATCCCTATAGAATGGCCCCCTCGGAACTCAAGGAGTTGAAAGATCAATTGAAGGACTTGCTTGATAAAGGTTTCATCAGGCCTAGTATCTCTCGTTGGGGTACCCCAATTTTGTTTGTTCGGAAGAAGGATGGATCTCTTAGAATGTGTATTGATTACCGCCAATTGAACAAGGTCACAATCAAGAATAAGTATCCCATTCCTAGGATTGATTACTTGTTTGATCAGCTTCAGGGTGCTAGTTTCTTCTCCAAAATTGACCTTAGATTCGGTTATCATCAGCTTCAAGTTCGGGAATATGATATCTCGAAGATAGCCTTCAGGACTCGGTATGGTCATTATGAGTTTGTGGTGATGTCTTTTGGTCTAACGAATGCTCCTGCAGCTTTTATGGATTTGATGAACCGTGTGTTCAAATAGTATTTGGATATATTTGTGATTGTTTTCATTGATGATATCCTCATCTACTCTTGGAGTAAGGAGGAGCATGCAGATCACTTGAGGGTTGTGTTGCAAACTCTCAAGGATAGATAGTTGTTTTCTAAGTTTAGCAAGTGTGAGTTTTGGATGTAGTCTGTTGCTTTTCTGGGTCATATTGTGACTAAAGATGGTATTCGGGTTGATTCTCAAAAGATAGAGACAGTAAAGAGCTGGCCTAGACCTACTTCTCCGTCTGATATTAGGAGCTTTTTAGGTTTGGCTGGTTACTACAGGAGGTTTATGGAAGGTTTTTCTTCCATTGCTGCCCCTTTGACCCGATTGACACAGAAGAAGGTGAAATTTGTGTGAGAAGAACTTTTAGGAATTGAAGACTAGATTGACCACCGCTCCAGTGTTAGGTCTACCCGAGGGATTAGATGATTTTGTTGTGTATTGTGATGCTTCTAGGATTGGTTTGGGTTATGTTTTGATGCAGCATGGTAAGGTGATTGCTTATGCTTCTAGACAGCTTAAGACTCATGAGAAGAACTATCCTACTCATGATCTTGAGTTAGCAGTCGTGGTCCTTACTTTGAAGATTTGGAGACATTACTTGTATGGTGTGCATGTGGATGTATTCACCGATCATAAGAGTCTACAATATGTGTTCACTCAAAAGGAATTGAATTTGTGACAAAGGAGATAACTTGAGCTACTTAAGGATTATGATATGAGTGTGCTTTACCATACGGGTAAGGACAATGTTGTGGAGGATGCTTTGAGTAGGTTTTCCATGGGAAGTGTAGCTTATATTGAAGATGGAAAGAAAGACTTGGTTAAAGAATTTCATAGGCTTGCTCGGTTGGGAGTTCGCCTTGAGACACGACCGAAGGTGGTGTGATTGTGACTAATGGTGCCGAATCATCCTTGGTGGCTAAGGTGACAGCCAAGCAAGACCAAGATCCCATTCTACTTTAGCTTAAGGGTGTAATTCATTAGCAAAGGGTTGAGGTTTTCTCCCAAGGGGGAGATGGTGTGCTTCATTATCAGGGTCGCTTATGTGTACCAGATGTTGATGGGTTGAGACAACAGACTTTGTCTGAGGCCTACAGTTCTAGATACTCCATTTATCCAGGTGCCACTAAGATGTACCATAACCTACGGGAAGTCTTTTGGTGGAATGGTATAAAGAAGGATATAGTTGGGTTTGTGGCTAAGTGTCCCAACTGTCAACAGATAAAGGTGGAACATCAAAGGCCAGGTGGTATGCTTCCAGATATTGATCTTCCCACTTGGAAGTGGTAAGCAATCAATATGGACTTTATTACGAGTTTGCCTCGTACTCGAAGGCAGCATGTTCCATTTGGGTAATCATTGACCGGATGACCAAGTCATCCATTTCTTGGTTGTTAAGACTATGGATATAGCGGATGATTATGCTAGACTCTACATTCCGGAGATAGTCTGATTGCATGGTGTTCCTTTGTCTATCCTTTCTGATAAAGTCCATCAGTTTACATCTCAATTTTGGAAGTCATTTCAGAAAGGTCTTAGTACCAAGGTAAAGGTTAGAACAACCTTTCATCCTCAGACAGATAGACAAGCAGAGCATACTATTCAGACTTTGGAGGATATGTTGAGAGCGTCTGTGATTGATTTCAAAGTTAATTGGGATGATCACTTGCCTCTTATCGAGTTTGCCTACAACAACAGCTTTCACTTTAGCATCCAGATGGCTCCCTAAGAGGCACTTTATGGCCGAAGGTGTAGATCTCCTATTGGTTTGTTTGAGGTTGGTGAGGCAGCCTTGATTGGTCAAGATTCTGTGCATGAGACCATGGAGAAAGTTCAGTTTATTCGGGAGAGGTTGAAGACTGCTCAGAGTCGACAAATATCTTATGCGGATGTGAGGAGAAGGGAGTTGGAGTTTGAAGTTGATGATTAGGTCTTCCTTAAGGTGCTACCCATGAAGGGTATGATGAGGTTTGGCAAGAAAGGAAAGCTCAGTCCCCGTTTTGTAGGTCCTTATTGAAATTTGAGAAGAGTTGGTAGTGTTGCTTATGAGTTGGAGTTGCCAACAGAGTTGGAAGTGGTTCATCCAGTTTTCCATGTTTCCTTGTTAAAGAAGTGTGTTGGTGATCCGAGATTGATTGTTCCTTTGGAAGATGTGGGTGTGAAGGATAGTCTCACGTATGAGGACATTCCCATGGAGATCCTTGATCGTCAGATTCGGAGGTTGAGAAACAAAGAAGTCGCTTCGGTAAAAGTCCTTTGGAGGAATCAGCTTGTTGAGGGTGCTACTTGGGAAGCGGAAGAGGACATGAAGGACAAATATCCTCATCTCTTTCCTTCCGATTCCATTCCAGCTTGAGGTACTAGTTTCCTCCTTAGTATGTCCCTCTGATTCTACTCCATTAGTTCCTCTCATTATTTTAGCATGCACCCATGTTTTACGAAGTTAGTTTATCATGTTTTCAAGTTGAAAAGTTCAAGTTTTATGATTACTCTATGATTTCCATGTTTTGATGTTTGGTTGGGCTGTTTTCCCCTCAGTTTTTCCTTGTTTAGTCTCTATTTGATGACGAATGATCCCAAGGGGGACATATTGTAACACCCCAGAAACGTATACATCTTTTAAACTCGGACTTGCAGAAATTTTTTGGACTTCCAGGGACCATGGGTCAAGTCCACGAATCGTGGAAGTGACTCGTGATTCCAGTCCTGCAGACCATCCTCAGGTCTGAGAACCACAAGTCAGTTTCACGACTCATGAACGTTTCCACGAGTCATGGAACCAAAACCGTAGAACTCAGACAGAGAGTGGTCGAGTTCCCTGAGTTCCACGACTCAGCTCTACGACTCGTGGAAGCTTCCATGAGTCATCCTGTGTGACCGTAGGAAACAACCATCAGCCTCTAATTTTGGCTCAAGAACCACAACTCCATTCCATGAGTCATGACTGGTTCTACGATTCATAGGAGGGACTCGTGGAACCTGAAGCCAACTTTTTAAGTCAGTTTTTCTAACCTAAATCCCTGGAGTATTTTAGTCATTGCCCACCCTTTTAACTCCTAAGTGAGGTCATTTTGACTACTTTAAGAAGGGTTTTCACCCTTGTTACCCTAAGTTCCTCCTAAACTATTCATTCACCTCCCAAAAGAAGAAAAGTTCTTCCTCAAGCTTAAAGTCTCCAAGCTCCAAGTCAAGTCTCCTAATCTTTTCCATTGAAGTGGGTTATCTTCATCCAAGGTATGTGGGTCTTGAACAATGGGTTCCTTTCACCCTTGTGCCCAAAATCCCAATTCTTATGTTGAATTATAAACTTATGAAATTAGGGTTTTGATCTAAACTTTGGGGAAAGCTTATGAAATCAGTTCTTATGTTTAAATTCATGGTTTCTTATTGATTTTACATGATTTGATTATGACTCTCTTATTGGTTTTGAAATCCTAAGCATGAAAGTTGATTTCTAGCATGAAACTATGAATTTACATATTTTCAAAAGAAAGTTGGCATGATTAGATATCATGGCCTCTATGTATTTATGAAATTGCATGCCTAATTCTTTAAGTATGAATTTAGTAAGAAAAACATGTTTTGAATTATAGCTATGCTAAGTCTATATATGTATGAATTTGAATTGCATGGAATCATATATATCTTATTGCTTTTCAAACAGTTTTGGCATCAGATATATCACCAGTTATAAACAGCTTTGACATCAGATATGTCATTGGTTATAAACAGTTTTGACATCAGATATGTCATCAGTATGAACCATTTTGGCATCAGATATGCCCAGTATTATATGAGATATATATATGTTTTAGGAGTAGTATTAGCACCGAGTTGGACAGGGTTAGAGTATCCACAAAGGTCCCAGAACTACGTGCCCCCATAGGTATTAAGTCCCCTCTATTGGGTATCAGTTTTAGTGATCACGCCACAGTAATGCCTTTATACCCTTGCAAGGTATATTGGGTCCTCTCGATGGGGCGGATACATCAAATTCCATGTAGCTCACATGGTCTATGTCGGTTAGAGAACCTCCCATAGAAAACAGTTTATGCTTTTAAAACTTGTATTTAACTCTTATTCAGAATTCAGACTTATTACTAATGATTATGTTTCAGCTTATAGAAAGTATTAGAGTCATTGCGCTTAGTTTAACTTTAAAAGCATGATTTCAGTTACTTAAGTATACTTAGCATGTTTTTATCATGTTCATGCATTGCTCACATACTTAATACATTCCATAGTACTAACATATATTGCGTTGCATCCTTTGATGATGCAGATTCAGGTGTCCCTTCACAGCTTCATGGCAAGAGTTCCTGGCCACTCACGCTCAGCTTTGGTGAGCCCTTATAGTACGAGGACTAGACTTTATTCTAGATTTTTTATGATTCCTTTTCTTCTACATTGTTGAGTTATTTAGGGTATTGTCCCATAAACTCCTTATGCTAGTAGTAGAGGCTTTTCATACATAGTGTCGTTAGGTTTCATTTGATGATTGTATCTCTCGATTCGACTTTCTATTTATGATATTCTGAGTCTTTATCTATTATTGCTTCTGCTTATCTTTTGTTATGCTTGAGAATGCTATGACCAAGGGTTAGCTTGGGATCCTTGTGGTTCCAAGTCCCGTGTTACATCTAGGGGTTAACCTCGGGGAGTGACACGTACGATCCTGGATGAACCCGTGGGCCCATTTAGTGAATTTGCAACTTAAGAAAGTTGTTGGTTGCTATTGCAGGTGCAGGCCTCAGGATGGCCTTTCTCTTTGGGCATCGCGACCGCGAGGTCTCCTTCACGCAATTATGATGAAGGGCCTATGGACCCGACACCCATTTGTTCATTGCAATCGCAAGGGCCTTTCTCGCAATAGTTATGAAGGCCCTACTGCTTTGTTCTTCGCGATCACATGGTTGACCTTCACGATCGCAATGGTCGAGACAGCATGGTCATCATGACTGTGTGGGGTCCTTCGCGACTGCAATGAAGGAACCATGGCATATATATACCATTCTCCTTTGTTTTTAATCTTTTAAAATCGTTTTTCCTCCATAGTCTTAGAGATCTAAGCTAAAAATTCACTATGGGTTCATCATAAAGTGTTTGGGTGGTATTTTCCTTCTCTTTGGTTGCTTTCCTACCATCGATTGTAAGTTTTCCATCCCTTTTTCCGTTAATTCTTCGATTGATTCTTAATTTGTTTTGTTTATGGTTATTTTAGGCCCTTTCCTTACTGGATTTATGCTCAATTTTTGAGAATGAGTTCCTGGCAGCCTTTGAAAACTCGTAGTAAATTCCATTTTTTATCGTAGGGCCTATGGGCCAGTTTTTGAACTGGATGTTTGACCCAGATAATTATTAGCATTATGGTATTGTTAGTTATGTATTGATTAGTAGATTGTGTTTTTGGCAGTTTAATTATTGTTCGGGGCTTCTCGAAGCAGTTTGGTTTGAACGGCATCTTTCTAGTGGGTTTTCATCGGACGCCAGGTAGGCTATTGGTTACCGATCTTAGACTTGGCCTATATAGTGTAATTTTACTATTTAGCTCATCCTTGGGTTAGTATTACTAGGTTGGCACCCCAAACCTTGTCCGCTTCCTTTTTCTCCATTCTTATTTCTTCTGTTTCAGTATTTGAGCTAGTACGGTAGTATTATCCCTTATGTCCCTGAGTGGCCTTTGCATATGGCTTTGTACCATAGTTAGTGGGATATTTGGGAAGTGTCTGTGAGTCCCGAACATTGATTCACAATTTCTAGCTAGTTATCTGTGTTATAGAGCGGATTGAGCCTGTGTAGGGCCAGTAGGTTAATATTGAGCTGATGGTTGTATTTGAGCATATCATCATCATGAAAAGAGCTTTTTCTACATTGGTTTACTACTACTATAGGGTTGTACCTTTCATGGCCCCGAGGGTTCATTTTCAGTTATTAATAGCTAAATTGACTTAAAAATTAGTTTAATGGATCTTCTTGAAGTAAAAGGGACTAAATATTAGTTTTTCATACTGATACCTGATATGATACTAGACTCAGCTAGGCCGAGCGCTAAACATAGTTTTATTACTGATTCTACCAATTTTATACCCGGATAGACTCCGAGCACGCGTGATGAGATCTTAAGAGTTGGTATGTGGTTGGGGAGACCTCAATAGACCTTGCCAATCCAGACTAGGGAATATGAGCTGAGAGTGCCAGAGGAAGGGTATACATCGGAGTAGAGGTATATGGGGGAAGCCCTTCCATGGGTCCTACCTGCTGGGCCTACGGGCACCAGAGGAAGTGAATACAGTACCACTGGCCTTCCATATCATATCATTCATTTACTGCATTTTTCCACCCCTTGTTTATTGTTTGCTGAGTGTACTCTCAAGTAGTATGGGATACCGATACGGTTTGTCTTCACTTGTATGTATTCCTCGTGTGTATGGGTGCTTGTTGGGATTGTAGGTAGATTAGTGTTACTTTCTCCTATTATAGTTACCTGCTAGTTTACTTTTTGATCATCCTTGCCTTGTGAGTTGTACTATTAGCAAGTTTATGTTTAGTTGATTTCCTCTCTCTCCCTTTATTTGAGATTAATGGTACACCACCCTATTCGTTAATCTTTCCTTATTTACTATTATTGCAAGGACTCATGTGCATTCTCTACTCTTACATCTGTGTTCTGTGATATATCTTATGTGGCTAGCTTAGTACACTTGTATTCTTTTATGCCTTCGATCTGTTGCTAGCTTTCATGTACTTCACTCTATTTGCTTCTGTGAGCCCTTTTCTTCCCTTATCTGCTATTTGTTGCTTTTACATTTTATATGTGCCTAGTCGACCTATGATGTCTACTGGGTACCAGTTTCTTATGCAATTGGTGCTCATACTACACTTCTGCATCTTCCTGGTGCAGATCCTAGTATGGGCCATCACCATTAATGAGAAGATTTCATGCAGCTTTTAGGACATCCGAGACATAGGGTGAGCTCCTGGCGACTGGGGCTTGGCTATATCTCTTCTTTTGGCATAATTGACTCTTTTGTATATTTAGAGATAGTTGTATATTTCACTTTTGCTCTCTCTTGTACTCGGTATCTTTAGTAGTGGCTCATGTACTTATGATATCAGTTCGTGGGATAGTGTAGTTTTATGTATATATTCGGGTCGCTTTCCTGTTGCTTTGCCTTCTTTACCTTCTTTTGCTTATTATCCTTATTGTGCATGCTTTACTTAGGTAGTGGCCCATTACTAACCATTCTGGGCTACGAGGATTGGTTCGCCTATAGGGGTTTGTAGGTGCCATCATAACCTGATAAATCTAGTCGTGACAGCTTCGTATCAGAGCCTAGGTTCATCGATGTCATTGGTATAGGAGCCAATGTCTAGTAGATTCTTACGGATCGGGATGGAGACGTTCGTACCCTATCTTTGAGAGGCTATAGTGACATTTTAGGAAACATGAGTCTTCTCTTGCTTCTATATCATGCAGTTTATCCTAGATGGTTTCCTGGAACCTCATTTATTCCGTTCACTCTCTCGTAGATGGTTCGTATAAGATCTTTAGCAATGGATGAGGGAGAGCCTTTAGTACCAGCACCTCCGTCTCCAACTAGGGTTTGGGGTAGACATATAGGTAGAGGTCGAGGACGTGCCCGAGCAATGACACCATTTCGAGCTTCTGAGGTAGAGTATGAGCCTGAGTCAGTTCTGGGCCAGTAGCACATGGACCAGGGAGCAGCTCAAGTTCCACCAGGCCTAGTAGCAGCATCAGTATCAGCATCAGTATCAGCACCAGCACCAGCTCCTTCGCCAGATATCCAGAGTATGCTTCTTCAGTTATTAAGCATGGTTGGGAGAGCCTTCTGATATGGCCCATACATCCGCTCAGGGGCCAGCCCTGGGTGTTCAGAGTTTAGGAGTGCAGCCTGCTACTGCAGCTCCCCGTGCACAGGTCCTTTTAGTGCCTATTATTTCTCTTCCTCTCGCTCCTTGCCTGGTTATGACAGAGTCAGAGCATAAGGCTTTGGGTCGGTTCTTGAGACTATCCCTACTGAGGTTCTCTGGTGCTCCTGGGTAGGATGCCCATGATTTTACTTCTACCTGTGAGAAGATGCTTCATCACCTTGGTCAGTTGGATGCCCACGGAGTGGATTATACCACTTATCAGCTGAAGGGACTAGCTAAGCTTTGATGGAGGGCCTAGGTAGCTTACAGGCACCATGAGACTCCTCAGTTGACATGGAGGAAGTTCTATGAGGCCTTTATGGCTAAGTTCTTTCCGCAGTGTGACCGTGAGCGCCATAGGGATTAGTTTGCCCAGCTGATGTAGGGATCTATGCAGTATCTAAGTACGAGACTCGCTTTCACCAGTTGGCTCCATTTAGGGCTATGATTGTTCCTACAAAGCCAGACCGGATTCTTTGATTTGTTTAGGGGATAAGGACTGAGCTGTATCAGATTGCAGAGATACTAGTTGCTAATGAGCGGCCATTTCAGGCGATAGCGGACCATGCTCGCACTATAGAGGATTTGCATCACTAGGACCCTGAGGCCAAAGATAAAAAACCACGCCATCAGGGCAATTACAATGGTTCTTACTCTAGCGGTAGAGGTTCAGGTTCATAGGGAAGAGGATATCAGCCACAGCAGCACCTGGGCTAGTCTAGCTGGCTAGTTCAGAAATCACTTCAGGCTTCAGGTGGGCCTCAGTTTGATCATGGGTATGGTAGTCAACATGGTTACAGTGGTCAACATGGGTTCAGTGCGCTGAGTTTAGGTCAGTCATCGAGGGGTACATCATTTGGGGTATCAGATCATGCTAGCCATACATGTTTAGACAATTTTTCATGCCAAGAAGGGCCGTCAGGGCCTTGCTATGAGTGTGGTATTCTTGGTCACTTTGTCAGATAATTCCCCCAGTGGGGTATAGTTCAGCTAGTCGCTTAGCCAGCTCAGCCTCTAAGAGTAGTGCAGTCATTGGTCAGAGGATGTGGTTTCTAGGGTAGGGGTAGTTCCAAGGATGGAAAGTCAGGTGGTTGAGATGTCGATCAGTTTGGTGGAGGTCGGCGTCAATTTTATACGCTCCTTGGTAGACTGGAGGTGGTGGCCTCGGATGTAGTGATCATAGATATGATCTTCGTTTACTGTCAGTCAGCCTTAACATTGTTTGATCCTGGTTCTTCTTGTTCGTATGTTTGTGCCTACTTTATTCCTTGTTTGGGGTTGGCTAGTTAGCCATTATCTATTCCCATATTTGTTGCTACCTCGGTAGGTGATTCTTTAGTAGTGGATCAGATTGTCAGATCATGCTTGGTAGTTGTTGGTGGTCTTGAGACTTGGGCTGATTTGATGATATTAGATATGCTAGACTTTGATGTGATTCTATACATGGACTAGTTATCCCCTCATCGAGCAGTTTTTGATTTTTATGCCAAGTCCGTTACCGTAGTCGTTCCCGGCGTATCCCCAATTGTGTGGTAGGGTTCCATTGGTCGTGCACCATCTGGGATCATTTCTTGTCTTCAAGATAGGAAGTTGATTTTGCGTGGGTGTTTGGCTTATCTAGCATATGTTCGAAATGTTAGCATCAACGAGTTTTTAGATGTGTTTCTGACCGACCTACCACACCTTCCAACTGAGTGTGATATAGACTTTTCCATTGAGTTAGAGCTAGGCACCAGGCCCATTTCCATTACTCTATATCGTATGGCTCAAGCTGAGATGAGGGAGCTTAAGGTTCAGATTTTAGACATGTTAGCTAAGGATTTCATCAGGCCGAGTGTGTCGCCTTGTGTCACGCCTCAAGGCTACCCCATGTAACACGGTGCTTAGTGTCACAAGTAACCCCAAGCTAACCCATGTCTGGCATGACTAAGCATATCTGGAGAAACTGCTAACTGTGCGGAAGCTAAACTAATTTAGACAAACAAGTCTGGGAAATAATCCAATAGTTATCTAAATATAAGAGAATATAATAAGTCTAAATAGACACGGACTATAAAATCTGAATCTAGTTTTGTGTCTGAAAGTCTCTAACTGAAGTGAGTTGCTGGGACAAGCCCCCAGCTAACTCTAAGAGTCTGAAAACTGAAATATAAGACTGAAATAGGTAAGAATAATTATCATCCTTGAACTATGATGACTCACCAATGAGCTACTGAGTAGGACTGGAGAATCACACTACACGCGGTCCGGATATTGAGTGCCTGAACCTACATCATGATAAGATATAGCACAAAAGTATGCGTCAGTACTTCGAATGTACTAAGCATGAGAAATATATGCAAAACTGTAAACATGAAAGATATACTAAACATGAAAGATATATTGAACATGAAATTTAAAGGTAATATGATGCAATGACCAAGTATTGAACATGAACTGTAACATGCTGAACTGGATAACTGAGAAACTGAATACAAGGTCAATGCAATGTTGAGTCTGACTGTGGGAGCTACTATTTACCGACATACCCCAAGCAGCGCTAACTATGGGGCCAACCTATAACCCTGGATGGGAGGATGTTCATACCTTGCAAAGGGTACAAATGAATCTTACATGGATCCACGAAACTGATGTCCACAAGGGACAAGGGTGTCAAGCCTAATCTGATGAGTGACCCCTTTAGAACCTACGGTGACGCCATAGTTCTGGGACTTAGGGACTTCTACTAAAGGTCTTAGCCTAAACTAAGGTATGAGACTTCATCCCATAGTCAACTCGGTGCTAAGTCTACTCCAAACGGAATGTACAAGCAATGAACACAACTTCTATAGATGTTGGATCGCTTAAATACTGATAAAACTGATAATGCACAATAATCCTGAAAACTGCTATGGCATTCAAATCGTGAGGCATGACTGACTGAATTATCTGACTAGCAAGTAGGAATTTTAAGTATTGAAATTAACGCATGCTGCGGTTACTGAATTCTGAAGACATGACTATCCTAGATTCCCAAGAAAATATGTAATGAATTTCATACTAACAATGATACCTGAATTGCAATGATTGCATAAAGTTTAGGAACCCTAGGTCTGAAGAAACTAACTGAAAAGCTGAGAACTTAGCTAAATCTAAGGACACAATGGGTGAAAGGGACACATTGATGAAATCCCACATACCTGGAAGAGAATTCTACGGAGAAACCCTTGGATTTTGGGGCTGAACTTGTAAGAACCTTCTGCTTGTTCTTGAGAGGGAGAAGCATTCTTTTTCTCCTAACTTTGCTAAGTATCGATTTTAATTTGAGGGAATGAGGGGTTTTGGGCAGTTTTAGCCTTAAGACCACGTTTAGGATAGTCAAAATGTCATAGCTTAGGCTTTAAAAGAGATAGGAAAAGACTAAAGTACCCGTGAGAATTTAAAAGAAAATTGCTGAAAAATTTGCAACTCAGGTTCCACGGTCCGTGGATGCTTTCATGACCTGTAGAACCATGTTGTGGTCCCTGGGTCTCTTTTGTAAAGCTACGGGTTTGAGATCTACGGATGAGGTTCACGACTCATGGAACCATCCACGATTCATGGAACCTGTCCGTGATTCTTGAGGGATTGATGACCCTCAGGTCTGAGTTTCACGAAACCATTCCACGTCTCGTGGATCGTTCTATGGTCCATGGAAACTGGTCATGGTTTCTGGGGATTTTCTAGGTCTTAGGTCTGAGTTTCACAAGTGTAGTCCATGGCTCATGGACTGTTCCAAGGTCCATGGTTCCGCCTCATGGACTTGACCCCAATTTGACCAGTCTCTGTTATGAGTTCCACGAGCTTAGTCCACGACTCGTGGACTATTCCACGGCTCATGGATATGACTCGTGGATCTAACTAATACTTAGTCAGATTTGTTTCCTGATCTTTCTGAGATGGTTCGAGGCTTAGAACTTTTGGGGTGTTACAATATCTCCCCTTTGGGATCATTCGTCCTCGAATGAAGATTGAACAAGATCAATTTGGAGGGACGAGCTGCAATCCCTACCAGCTTAGTTCTAAAAGTTGATATCTAACTGAATTGGATTCTAAAGATATGAAAGTATGCTGAAAATGCCAGATTAGCTACAGAAATATGATACTGAGACTGAAATGCATGAGATTAAACTGGGAAACTAGAGAGTGATTATTACCTCATGCTAAAGCTGGATCAAAAGAAAAAAGATGAGGGTACTTGGCCATCATAGCTTCTTCTGCTTCCAAAGTAGCTCACTCCACGGACTGATTCCTCCAAAGTACTTTCACTGAGGCAACCTACTTATTTCTCAACCTACGAACCTGAAGGTCAAGAATCTCAACTGGAACCTCCTCATAGGTGACGCTATCCTTCACAGCCACACTCTCTAATGGAACAATCAACGTCAGATCACCAACACACTTTTTTAGAAAAGAGACATGGAAGACCGGATGAACCATTGCTAGCTCTACTGGAAATTCTAACTCTTAGTCACATTACCAGCCCTTTTCAAGATCCTTTAAGGACCTACATATTTGTGAGTGATCTTCCCTTTCTTGCCAAATCTTATCACACCTTTCATGGGTGACACTTTTAGGAAAACTCAATTCCCTTCTCCTCACATCTGTATAGGACTTCTGATGACGTTGGGTTGTCTTCAACCTCTCCCTAATAAGCTGAACTTTCTCCATAGCTTCATGAACAAAATCTTGTCCAATCAAAGCTGCTTCACCTGCTTCAAACCAACCAACCGACAATCTGCACCTACGCCCATAAATTGTCTCATATGGGGCCATCTGAATGCTAAAATGGAAATTGTTGTTGTAGGCGAACTCTATGAGAAGTAAGTGATCATCCCAATTACCTTTGAAATGGATCACACAATCTCTGAACATGTCCTCTAGGTTTTGAATGGTACACTCTGCCTGACCATCTGTCTGCTGATGAAATATTGTGCTAAGATTTACCTGAGTACCAAGACCTTTCTAAAATAATCTCCAGAAATGAGATGTAAACTGAGTACCCCTATCTTAGATGATAGAAAAGGGAACCCCATGCAACCTGACTATCTCACTGATGTAGAGTCTAGCATAATATTCTGTTGAATCTATGGTCTTAACCGCTAAGAAGTGGGCTGATTTAGTCACCCTGTCCACAATCACCAAAATAGAGTCATGCTGTCTGCGAGTACGAGGTAAGCCTATAATGAAATCCGTGATGATCACTTACCACTTCCAAGTAGGAATGCTAATCCCTTGAGTCACGCCTACCAGACTCTAATGTTCTATATTTACCTACTAACAGTTAGGACACTTGGCCACAAAATCTGCGATGTCCCTTTTCATGCCATTCCACCAATAAACTTTCCATAGTTCATGGTACATCTTAGTGGTACCGGGATGAATAGAATATCCAGAATTATGAGCCTCTTTCAGGATTTGCTGTCTCAAATCACCCACATTAGGGACACATAAATGACCCTGGTAGCGAAGCACACCATCTCCCCCTTGGAAGAAAACCGCTACCCTCTGCTGATGAACCGCACCCTTTAACTAAAGTAAGATGAGATCACTATATTTCTTCTCCTTCACCTTGGCTACAAGAGATGATTCTGACCCATTTTGAACTACCACACCGCTGTCTATTGCGTCCATAAGGCAAGCTCCAAGGTGAGCAAGCCTATGAAAGTCCTTAGCCAATTCTTTCCTTTCTTCCTCAACATGAGACACACTACCCATAGACAGCCTATTGAGGGAATCAGCCACTACATTAGCTTTACCTAGATGGTAGAGCACATTCTTATCGTAGTCCTTAAGAAATTCGAACCATCTTCTCTGATGAAGATTCAACTCCTTTTGGGTGAACACATACTGGAGGTTTTTATGATCTGTGAACACATCTACATGGACACCATACAAGTAATGTCTCAAAATCTTTAGGGCAAAAACAACTGCTGCAAGCTCAAGGTCTTGAGTCGAGTAGTTCTTCTCATGAATCTTAAGCTGTCTAGAGGCATAAGCTAGGACCTTATCATAACTCTGTATGTACCTCTTCCGAGGCCTAAGGGCCCAGTAGGTAGGATCATGGAAGGACACAACCTGTATACCTCAACTACATCGTATACCTCTCCTCTAACACACTCAACATGTAGCCCCTGGTCCAGATCTGCAAAGTTCATGGAGGTCCTAGACTATATACTTACTCTCGTAACCTCACTAGAATAGTCCGGGGTGAATCTGGATCCAAAGTAGTAATCCAATCTCAGAATGCATGCCCAGAACCTATCTTGGTCTAAATCGGTTAAATAAGTCTCAAAATCCCCTACAGGGGTGCCCGGGCATAATCGGGTCTAAAATAATAGTAAAACAAGTCCAGTTTTTTACCCCACCGAGTCTAGTATCAACTCTAATCAACAGTAAAACATGTCTAGCACTCTGGCCTTGCCGAGTCTAGTAGTAATCTTGAAACAGTGATAAAAACCATTTTTTAACTCTCTTACCCCAAGAAAATCCACAAAATTTAGTTTCAAACCATTTAAAACCATTTAGCTGAAAATGGGGCCCCAGGGCCATGCAAAGTTTAGAAAACCAATAATAGTGGCTCGAGGCCAAACCGTGGTAAAACATATGAAAAATGCCTTTATATGCATGAAAATGACATGCTCAATCACAAACAGCAGCCCAACAGCTCACAATCATCCTATCGGCCCTGCATAGGCTCTCATCGCTCTACAGCACAGATAACCAGCTTAAAATTGTGATATCAATATTCAAGACTCACAGACATTCCCATATAACCTACAATCTATGGTACAGAGTCAATACGAGGTTACACAGGACCACAAGGGTAATAATATCATTTATAACAAATACTACAAATAGTGGAGGAAAAAAATGAGTCAGACATGAAGAAACGGTCAAGGTCTGTGGTACCAAGCTAATAAACCCAACCCAAGGATGCCAATTAATAAAATTTAATCCTATATATGCGAAGTTTAGAGGAGTTAAACCATAACCTACCTGTCGTTCGACGATAAGCAGTTGGAACGATGATGTACAAGCCCGAACTGCTCCGAGAAGCACCAAATGGAAATCAAACTATCAAGAACATAAACTTCACATTAAAATAATATTAATGATATCCATATTGCTATAATTATAGCCGGGTCATAATCCGGGTCAAAAGCGAGCCTGCGGGTCCCATAACCCAAAATTGAAAACGGAAAGAAGTACGATGAGCATACTACTCCCGTGAGTGAATGCTCCAAATTTGAGCGAATTTGGACAAGGAAAATGGCATAAAATAGCCCACTCAAAAGAGAATTTAAAGAGAGAAGATTCAAGAGTAAAACCCGAAAATTAAACGAGAGATACTTACCACCACAGAAGAAACAAGCTAACGGACTGAAATTCCCACAACTACGAACAATAGACGCCAACGGACTGCTATAAACCAAGAAAACACAATCTTCATGACTACTCATCAATAGAGGTTTTTCAACAATTGAGAAGAAGCAACTTTGGGGAAGAAGGGACTTACCAAGCAACGAGGAAGCAAGATTTCCTAACAAATAAATGAATTCCCCAAGCTTTAGGACTGATGGGAGCACTTTGGTAGAGAGAATTTTAAGTTTTGAATTGGGAAAATGTAAGAAACAACGCTGTAAAATCGAAAGGGAAAGAATATATAGTAGCTGGATGTTGGTCAGCGCCATTAGCGCTAAAGCAGCACCATCGCACAGGAAGGAGGCAAGTCGCCAAGGCGCCATCGCGCAAGAAGGGCACTGCACGCGTGATTGCATGGTAGGGGATGCCATCGGTGCTGACAGGCAGTCACTGGTCTAGGCGACATAGGTGTTATCCGGGTGCCATCGCACAGGAGGCCTGCAGGCACTAAGGCGTTATCGTGCTGGCCTTGGCACAATTGCGCTGAAGGCTGGCCTACAACAGAAAACCATATGCACTAGAAATTTCCATGGGGTGTTCCGGGCTCGATCAAAACACGATACTCATTCCGGAGAAATGTTGACCTAAGTCAATGCTGACTAAAACCAACCAACTAGCCAAAATTAGCTTGGCTCACCCTGGACCCGAACCAACCACCAACCTAACCCAAACTCATCATTCTGCAGCTAATGGAATAGTTGGATTTTGAATCTGATGCTCCAATCATCTGAAGCTGACCTAAGTGACACTTCCAACTTCAAATGGCCTGAAAATAGAAAAGCAACACAAAACCCACATCGGAAGTTCTCAGGCCTCAACTAAAGGTCCAACTAGGCCAAACTCAGCACTCCGGAGCTAATGGAACTGTCAGAATTCAATTATGAGCATGTTAGCCAAGAATGTTGACTAAAATCAATGAATTCTTAAGTTAAAGCTCTAAAATGGGGAAACGTCCATAATGACCAAACGAATGACCAGGGCACCAAACCGTCGGTCTCAGCAAGCCATAAATGATTTGGGGCCACTACAGAAATTCTCTAATAGTATAAATAAAGCAAAAATGCAAAAATGACAGGAAGGGTCATTACACTTCCACTACTGATACCAGGTATGAGCCACTATTTTCAGCTGGTAAGCGGTTAAGTCTGCACTCTCGACTAGAGTGACACCCATAATCTTTGTAACCTTCTGAATGTCCTCAAAAAATTCTTGTGGATCTTCCTCAAACTTGGAACCATAAAACTCAAGGGGATTCATCCGAGTGAAATCTCGAACTCTAAAAGTTGCGGGGTTATTCTGAGGTGGGGCTAGTGCCACAACCTACTAGTTAACCTGAGAGGTCATGACCTGATCAAGCACCTGAAAGGCAGCCATGAACTCTGCATGAGTGACTTGCTCACTCAGAGGGTCTGCTGGAGCTGGCGGTGCTTGCTAATTTCCGTTTCTGTTTTTGTTTCCCCTTTTATTCGCTCTTTTGGTAGGCATTTTTTGTAACGCATAGAACATGAGTTAGAAGGAGATTAAATAGAGTTCATACTCTATAGCATGAGATAGAAAAAAAGAAGGGAAGTTTTTCCTAATGACATCTCATAAACTCTCCTTCATAAGTGTGGCGCGCTTCACACCCATGAAAAAGACTCTACTCGATGTGGTTTTCAGACACCCTAAGAAACTTGAACCTGATGCTCTAATATTAAGTTTGTCACACCCTGAGGCTACCCCCTAGATGCAACACGGTGCTTAGTGTCACAAGTGACCCCAAACTAACATATGGTCTTGCATGACTAAGCATATTGGGATAAACTGCTAACTGTCCAGAAGCTAAACTGATTTAAGCAAACTAGTCTGGGAAAATATTCTAATAGTTATCTGAATATAAGAGAATATAATAAGTCTGAATAGACACCCACTATAAAAGTTGAATCTGGTTTTGTGTATGAAAGCCTCTAACTGAAGTGAGTTGCTAGGACAAGCCCCCAGCTAACTCTAAAAATCTGAAAACTGAAATACAAGACTAAAATAGGTAAGCATAACTATCATCCTCAAACTATTAGGATTCACCAATGAGCTGCTGAGTAGGACTGGAGAATCGCACAACCACGGTCTGGATACTGAGCGCCTGAACCTACATCATGATCAGATGTAGCACAAAAGTATATGTCAGTACTTCAAATGTACTGAGCATGTGGAATATATGTAAAACTTTAAACATGAATACTGAACATGAAATATATACTGAACATGAAATTTAAAGGTAATTTGATGCAATGTCCAAGTATTGAACATGAACTGTAACATGCTGAACTGAATAACTAAGAAACCAAATACAAGGTAAATTCAATGCTTAGTCTGACTGTGGGAGCTACTATTAACCGACATACCCCAAGCTAAGCTATCTATGGGGCCAACCTGTAACCCTAGCTAGGAGGGTATTCATACCTTGCCAAGGGTACAAATAAATTTAACGTGGATCCACTAAACTGATGTCCATAAGGGATAGGGTGTCAAGCTTAATATGATGTGTGACTGATAACGCTCAAGCGTACTCTCCTATTAGGAGGTATCGATGATCATTAGAGCAAAACACATTTATAGTTTCCAATGGATATTGGGGTCAATCCCACACAGAATTTAGAGCTTAGCCTAAGTGATTATGAAACAGAGTTCACAATGAGACTGAGTAATATAAAAAAGGAGGGAATTGGGAATCTGTCACAATTTGGAAATTCAACAAAATAAAGCAATAAAGTAAAATGGGGTGTAGATAATAGAGAGGAAGACTAGGGATGTGTGTCAAATGGGACTAGAACATGGGATAGAGTGATTTCTTATTCATGCAAATTCATGCTAAATGACATGGGTAACCTTGGTTTTAAGTATGGTTATTTATCTCTCGATTAACAATCATATATCCAATAGTCATAGCTCAAGCACTATTGATTAGGCAATAAAACAATCAAGATATGCTTGGGGAGGTCATACTATTTCTAGCTTTAGACCCTTAAGTTGGTGATTCCATCTATATGAGCTATTTCTAGTCTTAATCTAAACGGAAGCCCAAGTTTCCACTAGCAATTTCACATCCGGAGTTATGAAATCCTCTTTCAAGCAACAACATAACCAAGTTAGGAAAATCAATGTTTGCAACCACCAATTTTAGAGTTAAAATATGGTGAAATCACTAGAACCATGTCAAATAAGCATTTATAAACAATAACTAGCAACACCCACAGCCATTTATCAAGTACCCATCATCATCACATCCCTAGTGTAATTCCTCGAACTTAAGATACGTGTGCAACTCGTAAACATGAAGGAATCATTATGAACCAAGAGGATAAGGCTGTGAATGGATAATTATATAAAATTATACTTATATTAAGCCATTTGAAGTGATATACCAAGTTTAGAGACCAAAGGGAGACTTGAAATAAAAGTACAAGTTGAAGGGTTCACTATGGTAGACTATTTCAAACAAACTCATATAAGGTCTGACTTCTGACGGGTATATCTCCCAATATAAATGGATTTAGAGGACCTGTGAAGTACCAAATTAAATTTATTTGAGTCTAGTTTCCAACTCGACAAACCGCTCATCCATACGAGTTTGTAGTAAAAAGTTATGCGCATTTTACTACAGACGCGTGTACTGCCCAATCACTGCGGGACATGTGGCAGCCTTGGGTAAGTCGGCCAAAAGTTGTGTTTTTATATTGAAAAGTTGGGATTTAGTTTCCCATATCTATCACAACATAAAGGACAAGTTTACTACCAGTTCTCTTCAGTTATTCTTCATCTCAATCTCTCGCTAGCCTAAGGTAAGTGAATTCCTTCAAGAATCAAGTGTATTTTTCATCGTAGGTTGCGGAAACATACTTAGTCAAGTGTTTTGTTGAAGGAAAAGGTGTTGTTATTGAAGGTAAAAAGGGTGCAGGGATTGTATTCTTATTTATAAAGGTATGTCTGCTCTTCTATCCCTATAAATATGACTCTAAGATTTGTTTTAAGTATAGTTTACGGGTAGGACTCACGGGACGGTGATAGAAAGCCGTGAGTCCGTGTTTTGCCCACTGTAGTTGATATTATTGGTGAGAAGGAGGTATGTAGAGGGATGTAGTATTTGTATTATTGAATAAATGAGGTGTGTAGTATTGTATATTGAGGCAGCAAGCTTGCTTCGATAAGGAGGGACGCTAGGTATAGCAAATATGATTTGTATGGCTCTTGCAAGCTTGTCGCTCGTCATGTGTTTGATAAACTTCCTAAATGGATTGGGGATGTTATTTATATGTTATTAGGCTTTCTATCACTGTATTAAATGTTATAATTCTCTTTGAACTTAACCTATGAGCTTAAAGGGGCGTTTAAACGCTACTAGATAAAGAACTACCGAGGTGGTGTTTTGAAGCCGAGGGGTCAAGTTTATGACCTTGTTTGGGATATGGAATGAGCTGTATATTGTAATGAAAGGATGGAGGGATTAATATTGACTTTATAGGTGGTCATAGTTCAGTTGATAAGAGGAAAAGAGAGAGGTGTGGTGATACACCATTTAGTTATCTTATTTGCTAAGCTTGTCGCTCATAAGCTATTATCGTCTTTCCAACCTTGCCATATTTCTTGGTTAGTCGCTTATACTATTGCATATGTTGTTATGTCATAGATAAGGAGTGTTTGAAGTGAACCAACAACATGACATAAATAAGATAGAGTCTCAAAGTAAGGTATGTAAAGCTAAAACCTCTTTCACCATCAAGGCGCGACCTAGATTCACATGTTCCTCCTATAAAGATCGTCATAGATTATATGCTACTTGAAAGCAAAAATCATTACTATTATAGGTCTCTCTTGTGTGGAGTTCTAAACCTATAGAGTTATAGTATTCATTTCTAGTCAAAGAAGTCATATGTTTCACACGGTCGTGCGTGTCTTCAGTTGCAACTCCTAGAAGTTACCGAGCATATATGTCATAAAACATAGAGGAAGTAATTGGCCATAGAAAACACGGACTCATGGCTTCTTGTCATGAAACTATGGGCCTTTACAAGCAAGATGAGATTATATCCTACTCTGCAGCGTGGGGTGGGTATCTTTAGGTCCACTACGTGCGACGCTATTCTATGCACATAATTCAAACAGAGTCAGCTGGAACTTTCTGTTGTAGATTACCCTGACTACACAGGCCTGCGGGCAGACCTTATAGGAGCCCTAGAGGGAGTACCTTGATAGACCATGTTATCCAGACTATGAGATTTCACACATTGTTGTGATTGTTGGCTACAAATTCCAAACAGGTGTCACCGATCACCAACAGTAGGCCATCTTGTGACTTCCTAACAGTTAGTATTACACAAAGAATAGATAATCTATATAAAAGGGTAAAGATGTCACCTAGGTAAATTCTAGGAATTTTGAATATATGTAAATAAGTAATGCATAGGACGTTATATAAGGACCCTTGATATTGGTTATAGTATCAGTTTCAAATTACATTCCCTGTATGTGTATGCTCAGATTTTCCTATTTTTGATATTCAATTCAGTGAGAATTCTTACATGTCTACTTGTTATTCAGTCTTCTTTACATACCCGTACATGTTTTATATGTACTGACATCCCTTTATTTTTGGGCGCTGTATTTTTATGAATGCAGGATCAAGTACTTAGGCTAGCATACATCCACAATAGACCAGTTCCTTCCAGTTGATCAATTGGTAAGCTCCACCTCTCTCTGGAGCTATCATATGCCTAGGTCACATGTTTTGGATTTATGTACATATCATATATTGGGTATGTCAGGGCCCTATCCTGACTAGTTATCAAATTTTCAGTTTCAGACGCTTTAGAGGCTTCTTAGACATAATTTTGTTTCAGTTGTACAGCTAGTCCAATGGGTCCTTCAGTCATCTATATTTCAGTGTATGTAAGCACATGTTGATGTCCATGTTGTTTCCTGTCAGGTTACAACTTTAGAACGAGTTTAGTATATATGATTAGCAGGTGCTCGTATAACTCCTTGCTATCTGCCCCTCCTAGCTAGGAGCGTGACAAACTTGGTATCAGAGCACAAGGTTCAAGTGTCCCAGGGAATCTAAGAAGTCGTGTCTAGTAGAACCTTTCTTATGAATGTGTTGCGTGCCACATTTATAATTAAGGGACTACACGGGCATTTAGGAATCTGACCTTCTATTAAAATCTAGATCGTGCAGTAGAGCTAAGTCATAGAAAGTTACTTCTGACTCACACTCTGCTTATTTGTGATACAGATCATGTCCACTAAAGATGCAGATAAAGTAGGCCATAGGGCCACTACTAGCACTACTCAAGAGACAGCCAGTATAGAGAATTCTCCAGTATTAGTGGATTAGACCAGGTCTCAAGAGGTCTTTCCAAGCCCTACACTTCCAAGTCCTCAGGTTCCTAGAACAAAAGGGCGTACAAGAGTTCCTACACCTCCAGTAGCATCAGCAGCAGTTTCTATATTTCTTGTACCACCACTAGGTGCCTTGGAGCACGATCTTAGAGGACCAATACAATTGATCACCCAGTTAGTAGCTGCTCAAATCCAAGGACAAAATATGTCTACACGTAACACTATTGAGGGAGAGACTACCGGATCCAGAGTTTGTGATTTCCTCAAGATGAATCCCCATGTGTTTACAGGATCTAGTGTGAAAGAGGACCCTCAATAGTTTATATATAAGATCAACATAATCTTCAGGGTTATGCATATATCTGAGACTGAGGCTGTTGAATTGGCCTCCTATCAACTAAATGATGTTGCCATTGCCTCGCATGAGATGTGGGTCAATTCCAGGGGCCCAAACGCCCCTCCAACAGTTTGGGAAGAATTCTTGAGGGCCTTTATGGATCAATTTTTACCTTTATAGCTCAGGGAAGCAAGGGTGGATGAATTTCTATCCTTACGAAAGAATAACCTCAGTGTCAAGGAGTATAGCATGTGATTTACTCAGTTGGTCAGATTTGCTCTAGAGATGGTCAGCACCCAGAGGGTGAAGATGTATTACTTTGTGGGTGGCCTCGGAGATCATTTGGTTGACTCTTGTGCAGTTGCTGCACTTAATAATGATATGGATATTGCTAGACTGATGGCATATGCACCGCAAAAGAAGATTGCATATGTGACTGCAGGGCAGACAGATCAAAAAGAAAGCAGAGTAAGAGGGCCAGGGCAGCTGGCAGATATCAAAGAAGTGACAAGGCTTCCTCTAGCAGATGGCCACCTAGGCATGCTATGTCGACATCCCGCTTCATAGCTAGTGTTCCAGCTCAGTCCTCAAGGTCTAGACAGGATCAGAGTCAGACTTCTAGGGCACCAGGCCCCTACTATTAGAGAGGTACTGGTTGGGGATTACCACCTCGGCCTACTTGCAGATAGTGTGGCCGTTCTTATTTTGGAGAGTGCTTATATAGATCCACCGTTGTTATGGGTGTAGAGTCGAGGGTCACAGGATGCGTTATTGTCCTAGACATAGATCTAAGGGAAGGGGTGATAGATCACCGTCCATAGGCTCTACAGGAGCATCCTCTTCCTCAGCACCGCTTTTACTTTATTATCCTCAGGCATAGACAGGCAGAGGAATAAGTAGAGGTAGATGTAGAGCTTCTAGTTCGGGAGCTCTCCCAAATCGAATGTATGCATTAGCAGGCCGGCAAGATTCAGAGGCTTCCCCAGATGTGGTTACAGGTACCTTATCCATATTCTCTTATAATGTTTATGCATTGATAGATCCAAGAGCGACCCTGTCATATGTTACACCTTTTGTTGCTAAGAAGTTTGGAATAGAGCCAGAGTTATTATGTGATCCATATGCAGTATCGACTCCAGTAGGAGAGTTTATTATAGAAAAAGGGATCTACTATGGGTGCCTAGTAACAGTATATGCCCATAATACATTGGCTAAGTGATGGAGCTATACATGGTTGATTTAAATGTCATTATGGGTATGTACTGCCAATCCTCTTGTTATGCTACAGTTGATTGCCGAGCTAAGATTGCTTGATTCCATTTCCCGGGAGAGCTAGTCTTGGAGTGGAAAGGGAATGTTGTGATGCCTAGAGGAAGGTTTATTTCCTATCTTAAGGCACAAAATCTTATAGCAAAAAGGTGTTTATATCATCTAGCCCATGTTAGAGACCTTGAAGCTGAGGAACATGTGTCAACTCTTCAGTCCGTACCTATTGTGAATGAATATCCAGATGTGTTTCCTGATAAACTTCCTGGATTACCTTCGATTAGAGATATTGACTTTGGTATCGACCTAGATCCCGATACCCAGCCTATATTTATTCCTCTTTATAGAAAGGCACCAGCAGAGTTGAAAGACCTAAAGGAAAAGTTGAAAGATCTACTTGACAAAGGTTTTATTCGACCTAGCATATTGCCTTGGGGTGCTCTAGTACTATTTGTTTGTAAGAAGGATTGCACAATGCGAATGTGTATAGATTACAGGCAGTTGAATAAAGTGAAAATAAACAATAAGTACCCCCTACCCAGAATAGATGATTTATTTGATCAGTTGCAGGGAGCTAAATATTTTTCAAAGATTGACTTAAGATCTGGCTATCACCAGTTGAGGATATGTGAAGTTGATATTCCGAAGATAGCCTTCAGAACTAGATATTGGCACTTTGAGTTCCTTGTCATGTCATTTGGACTGAAGAATTCCCCAGCAGCCTTCATGGATATAATTAATAGGGTTTTCAAACCCTTTCTTGATATGTACATGATTGTATTTATAGATGATATCTTGATATATTCACGTGATGAAGCAAAGCATGCAGATCATCTTAGATCAGTTCTACGGACTCTTAAAGAGCACCAGCTTTATGACAAGTTTTCTAAATGTGAGTTCTGGATGAACTCAGTGGCTTTTCTTGGCCATGTGGTCTCTGGTGAAGGTATCAAAGTGGAATTTCAGAAGGTAGAGGTTGTGAAGAGATGGCCTCGACCTACTACTCCGACAGAAGTATGTAGTTTCTTGGGGCTTGCCAGTTATTACAGGAGGTTTGTGGAGGGATTTTCCTCTATTTCTACCCCACTGACTAAATTAACACAGAAAGAAGACAAATTTTAGTGGTTAGATTCTTGTGAAATAAGCTTTTAAGAGCTGAAAGATAGACTGACCACGACTCTTGTATTGGCCTTACTAGAGGGCACATAAGGGTATGCCATTTATTGTGATGCTTCGAGTGTCAACCTAGGATGCGCCTTGATGCAACATGGTAAGGTTATAGCATATGCTTCTCGACAATTGAAAAAGCATGAACAGAACTATCCCACACTTGATTTAGAGCTTGCAGCAGTTGTATTCGCACTTAAGATTTGGCACCACTATTTGTATGGGGTACATGTTGACATATTTACAGACCATAAGAGTCTACAATATCTCTTCAAGCAAAAGGAGTTGAATTTGAGGCAGAGAAGGTGGCTAGAGTTGCTGAAATACTACAACGTCAATATTCTCTACCATTCCGGTAAAGCTAACATTATAGCGGATGCTCTCAGTCGCGTGTCTATGGGCAGCCTAGCATATTTTCCACCCGCTTAACATGAAGTAGCATGAGATGTTCAAAAAGTAGCTAGTCTAGGAGTTCCACTTCTAGATTATGAAGATGGAGGTGTGGTTGTGCAGAGCACTGCAGAGTCGTCGTTAGTGGCGTTAGTGAAAGAAAAACAATATGATGATCCCTTATTGCTCCAGTACAGAGTAGGGATTCGATAACATAAAATTTCATCATTCGAGATAGCAAGGGATGGTACCTTAAGGTGTCGAGAAAGACTGTATGTTCCTAATGTAGATGGTCTAAGATAGCAGATAATGGCTGAAGGATATTGTTCTCGGTATTCCATTCATCCAGGCTCTATAAAGATGTACCATGACCTTAAAGAGGCCTATTGGTCGAACAAAATGAAAAGGGATAACAGAGTTTGTAGCACAGTGCTCCAACTGCCAGCAAGTGAAAGCAGAACATCAAAGTCCCGATTGCTTAGCTCAGACTATGAGCATTCCAGTGTTGAAATGGGAGGCCATTAACATGGATTTGGGTGATCATTGATCGATTAACAAAATTAGCCCACTACTTACCAGTTAAGTCTACCAGTACCATAGAAGATTATGCCAAGCTATATATAAGAGATATTGTTCTCTTGTATGGAATTCCAATGTCCATTATTTCAGATAGGGGTGCCCAGTTCATCTCACATTTTTGGAGGTCATTCCAAGAGATTTTGGGCACACAGGTGAACCTTAGCACCGCATTCCATTCATAGACGGATGGCCAAGACGAGCGCACTATTCAGACACTCAAATATATGTTGAGAGTATGTGTTCTGGACTTTAAAGGCAATTGGGATGATCATTTGCCCTTCATAGAATTTGCCTATAATAATAGTTATCACTCCAGTATTGGCATGGCTCCATTTGAAGCTCTTTATGGGAGATGATGTATATCACCTATTGGTTGGTTTGATATGGGTGAGACTTAAATATTGGGACCAAATCTTGTCCATCAAGCAATTGAAAAGGTAAATCTAATATAGGAGCGTCTGAAGACCATGCAAACCCGACAAAAATCTTATACAGATATCTGACGCAGATCTTTAAAGTTCCAAGTTAATGACTTGGTATTCTTGAAGATATCGCCCATGAAGAAGGTTATGCGATTTGTCAAGAAAGGTAAGTTGAGCCCTAGATATATTGGTCATTATAGGATCCTAAAGAGAGTTGGCAAGGTAGCCTATGAGGTTGATTTAGCTCCCGATTTAGCAGCAGTGCATTCGGTCTTTCACGTGTCTATGTTACGTAAATGCTTAGCAGATCCTTCTCAAGTTATCCCTTCAGAGGGTATAGAACTCTCAGAAGATTTATCATATGAAGAAGTCCCAGTGGCCATACTAGATATACAAATTAGAAAATTGAGAATGAAAGAAATAGCTTCAGTTAAAGTCCTATGGAAAAGTCAGAATGTAGAATAAGCCATGTGGGAAGCAGAGGCTGATATGAGGGCCAACTATATATCCTCACTTATTCAAGGAACAACTAGGATATTCTTAAAGTCATTACTCCTTTTTTTTAGTATCAATTTTAGTCATACTTGTTAATACGGCTTTATTGATATGCTATATGTTCAGGTACTTGATACGTGCCTATGATTCAAGAGTTCTATGTGTTTCACAGAGTTGATATGTAAATTTGAAGGAGTATAAGGTAAGATATATGAACTACTATAGTTTTCATTCCTATAAGGCCAAGCGGAGCGTCATTATCTGTTGAATATTATTCTCTTGTTGTGACGCTCTATGAAGCATATAGTATGTGCTTTGGTTAGCAGATAGGTTTTGATAGGCCAGTTTATAAGGGAAACTCTGCCAAAAAATTTTGTGAAGAGGTAGATTTAGAATAATTTTAATCTGTATCCTTCATTCGAGGACGAATGATCCCAAGGGTGGATAATGTAATTCCCCGAACTTAAGATACGTGTGCAACTCGCAAACGTGAAGAAATCATTATGAACCCAGAGGATAAGGTTGTGAATGGATAATTATACAAAGTGACACTTATCTTAATCCATTTTAAGGGATATACCAAGGTTAGAGACCAAGGGGAGACTTGAAACAAAAGTTCAAGTTGAAGGTTTCACTATGGTAGACTATTTCAAACAAGCTCGTATAAGGTCTGACTTGTGATGGGTATATCTCCAAATATAAAAGGATTTAGATGTCCTAAATAGTATCAAATTAAAGGTATTTGAGTCTAGTTTCCAATGCAACAAACCTCTCATCCATACGAATTAGGAGTAAAACGTTATGCGCATTTTACTAAAGATGCACGTACTGCCCTATCACTGTGGGACATGTGGCAGCCTTGGGTAGGTCGGCCAAAAGTTGTGTTTTTATATTGAAAAGTTGGGATTTAGTTTACCATATCTATCAAAACATAAAGGACCAGTTTAATACCAGTTTTATTCAGTTTTTATTCATCTAAATCTCTCCCTAGCCTAAGGTAAATGAATTCCTTCAAGATCAAGTGTATTTTTCATCGTAGGTCACGGAAACATACTTAGTCAAGTATTTTTTTGAAGGAAAAGGTGTTGTTATTGAAGATAAAAAGGGTAAAGGGATTTTATTCTTATTGTTAAAGGTATGGATGATCTTCTATCCCTATAAATATGACTCTAAGAGTTGTTTTAAGTATAGTTTACGGGTTGGACTCACGGGACGGTGATAGGAAGCCGTGAGTCCGTGTCTTGCCCATTGTAGTTGATATTATTGGTGATCAGGGGGGTATTTATAGGGCTGTAATGGTTGTATTATTGATTAAATTAGGTGTGTATTGTTGTTTATTGAGGCATAAAGCTTGCTGCGATAAGGAGGGAAGCTAGGTATAGCAAACACAATTTTTATGGCTCTTGCGAGCTTGTCGCTCGTCAAGTGTTTGATAAAATGCCTAAATGGATTGGGGATGTTGTTTATATGTTATTAGGATTCCTATTACTGTATTAAATATTATAATTCTCTCTCAACTTAACCTATGAACTTAAAGGGGCGTTTAAACGCTACTAAATAAAGAACTCCCGAAGTGGTATTTGGAAGCCGAGGGATCAAGTTTATGACCTTGTTTGGGATATGAAATGAGCTGTATATTCTAAGGAATGGATGGATGGATCAATATTGGCTTCATAGGTTGTCATATTAAAGAGATAGGTGTGGTGATACACCATTTAGTTATCTTATTTGCTAAGCTTGTCGCTCGTAAGCTATTATCGTCTTTCCAACCTTGCCATATTTCTTGGTTAGTCGCTTATACTATTGCATATGTTGTTATGTCATAGATAAGGAGTGTTTTAAGGGAACCAACTATATGACATAAAGGAGAGAGAGTCTCAACGTAAGGTATGTAAAGCTAAAACTTCTTTCTCCATCAAGGCACGACCTAGAGTCACATGTTCCTCCTATAAAGAACGGCATAGATTATATTCTACTTGAAAACAAAGATTATTACTATTATAGGTCTCTCTCGTGTGGAGTTCTAAACCTATAGATTTATAGTAATCATTTCTAGTCAAAGAAGTCATATGTTTCACATGGCCGTGCGTGTCTTCAGTTGAAACTCCTAAAAGTTACAGAGCATATATGTCACAAAACATAGAGGAAGTAATTGGCCATAGAATAGCCATAAGTATAGAGGTCACATATAAATGATTTTTCAGCTAAAAGGAAGTAATCAATATTTAGATAATGAGTTATATGATTCATAAGTTACTTACTATGGGCCTTTACAAGAAATATGAGATTATAGCCTACTCTGCAGCGTAGGGTGGGTATCTTTAGGTATACTACATGTGATGCTATTTTGTGCACAGAATTCAGGCAGAGTCAGCTGGAACTTCCCATCATGGATTCCCCTGACTACACTGGCCTGTGGGCAGACCTTACAGGAACCCTGGAGGGAGTACATTGACAAACCACGTTATCCAGACTATGAGATTTCACACATTGTTGTGATTGTTGGCTACAGATGCCAAACATGTGTCACCGATCACCAACAGTAGGCCATCTTGTGACTTCCTGACAGTTAGTATTACAAAAAGAATAGATAAGCTATATAAAAGGGTAAAGATGTCACCTAGGTAAATTCTAGAAATTTTGAATATATGTAAATAAGTAATGCATAGGACGTTATATAAGGACCCCTGATATTGGTCATAGTATTTCAGATTACATTCCCTATATGTGTATGCTCTGATTTTCCTATTTTTGATATTCAATTCAGTGAGAATTCTTACATGTCTACTTGTTATTCAGTCTGCTTTACATACCAGTACATATAAAATATGTACTGACGTCCCTTTATTTTTGGGCACTGCATTTTTATGAATGCAGGCTCAGGTACTCAAGCTAGCAGACATCCACAGTAGACCAGTGCCTTCTAGTTGATCAGTTGGTAAGCTCCACCTCTCTCTAGAGCTATTAGATTCCTAGGTTACATATTTTGGATCATGCACATATCATATATTGGGAATGTCGGGGCCCTGTCCCAACTAGTTATCAGATTTTCAGTTGCAGACTCTTTAGAAACTTCTAACACATAGTTTTGTTTCAGTTATACAACTAGTCCAGTGGGCCCTTCAGTCATCTATGTTTCAGTGTATGTAAACATATATTGATGTCCATGTTGTTGCCTGTTATTTTACAACTTTAGAACGAGTTTAATATATTTGTTTAGCAGGTGCTCGTATAACTCTTGTTGTCCGCCCCTCCTAGCTAGGGGAGTGACACCTAGATAAAAGGTTTAGCTACTCATGCTTAAAGAAAATGGTATACTAAATGCGTAATTCAATTTCCCTTTCATTTCAAGCTAAATTTCTCAATATCCAAGTTCAATTTGTACAAAAATGGTGGTTCTAAGAATTGGGAAGAAGAAATTTGATGAAACCCTCTTCTTGTTCTTAGAAGGGGAAATTTATTCACAAAGTTAAGAAAATTGTTCCAAAAATTCAAAAATATCTGCCTTTATTTATAATTGTGCCTAAAATGGATTTATAAGCATTCCCAGAATGCCACATAAATTTAGACAAAAATGCCCTTAAGGTGGTGTGCAGCGCGACGTGCGGTTTGTGCCTCAGTATGTGCGCGTCGCACACCATTTTTTGTGATCCAGTGACTCAAGATGACTTGGGAGCTTTATGCAAAGCGGGGTGCGGTTCGCACCAGGTAGTGTGTGTGTCGCACAGCGACCGCACCCCTTAACAGATCCTTCAACAACTTCTGGACTTCATGCGGTGGAAGGTGAGTTCTGAACTAAGGCAAGTGCGTGTCACACGAGTGCTACATCTCTCAGCAGAATCTTCGTCTTGTTTGCTCACTTCACACTTTACTCCTTTTTGGCTCTTTTTGGGTCCATTTCCTTATTTTCTATCTTTGATCACAAGTACATGCATAGACAACAATAAAGACCATAAGAACCTCTAAATCTCATCAAAACATAGCAATGATTCATGAGTAAAGGCTCAATAAGTTGGTAGATTACCGATTTATCAAAACCCCAAACCAATAGCCTACCTGTCATCTTATGACTAGCGCGGGAACGACGTCGTCCAGGCTCGAACTTCTCTGGGAATCTCCGAATCACACAAAAAATACTTTCAACTGTATCCCCAAAGGCGTCTCTATGAATCCTGACCAACCAAGGAAATGGAACAATTGCTAGAATCGACAAGGCTGCAAGAACGAGCCATAGCCAATTGATAAGGTGTTAATATCACACTCGCGACCAGCCAACTCCAAAGCATAAAATGAGGCCAATAACAATAATAAATGGCAGCTAAATCCAACAACAGTATGTTAACCACATCCCAAAGAAGCGATGAGCTCCCGAGGCATTATTTCAAGGCGTACTTCACGTTGTTCAATCCAATCACTATCATATGTGATCCCAATCTCTATTCTGAAGTCGTATGGACAAACGGTTTAGTGCGTTGGAAACAAGACTCGTAGATCTTCGATTTGGTGTATTGGGAGCCCACTAATTCTTTATAGATTGGGAGAAACACCCCAAGATATTTAACCCAAATTTAAAGAGAATCCCTTAAAGGAATTTACAATAACTTTATCCGACTTTTGTTTCGCGACTTGCTTGACTTCAAAACTTATCATACGACCATTTTGTGATTATATTACCTCATAAAACATCCTTCTTAGTATATTAGACATTATTAGTCTTACCCCGAAGGCATGGGTTAATTTAAACCTTTCAAATGGGCGAGGTGTTACACGAGGCATTTCTTTAACTCGAACTTTTGTGTAAGGGATTCCTTTGACCTAGAACCTTGGTTTAATTATTTGATATTACCAAAAATGTTGACTGAAGTCAATGATTTTCAAAGTTGAAGCTCTAAAATAAGGAATGGTCATAAAGACCAAACAAATGGCCCGAGCACCGAACTACTGGTCCCGACAAGCCATAAATGACTTGGGGCCGCTACAGGTAAGTTCTAGTGGTACAAGATAGGCGAAAATGCATAAATAACTAGAAGGGTCATTACATCATCCACTACCAAAAAAGACTTTCATCCTCAAAAGTCAGGAAACAAGAAAATATTAGAGATTTAAGAACAGCGGATACAACGCCCGCACTACTCTCTCGGACAACCCGGGTAGCCTCCATGACCGGACGACACCCAATAGAACAGAACAAAAGAAAGCAACCAAGCCTTAATTTCTTTCTAGCCAAGCTAGATTTCAACCTCCAAAGATCTTCCAACCCAACTAAACCTCGAGAATCTCAACCGAAAAGCACCGACACAACACCGAAACCAGAGCACCAAGGCGATCAACACACAGAACTTGAATCCTCAAAACCATACCAAGTTTCCCAGAAAATCCATCAACCCAAAACTTTAACTCATGAACCCGTTGTTCCGCAAACCCCCCCCCTTTTTTTATTTTGAACTGAATCCTTTAGCATCACAAACAGGAAGCTGCATACAAGTCGAACACCCAAACCAAAACCACAATCCTGCAGGAAGTGTGGTAAGCCTACCACGAAGTCTGTAACCATAAACCAAGCTTCCAACTCTAGAAAACAATGTTGCTACTCTGAACACTCGAACACCATTTGGATGTGAAATTGCCTTATGAATCTCACCTCAGGAAAAAGCCCACCATGCCACGAATATCAAGTCCAAACACCCCGAAGGAAAAGAAAAAAGGTGCCTGGGGTTCAAAGTTACCATCTAGCCATAGAAATTTTTGCATATACTTTCAACTCATTCCTTTGGCTCGAATCAACCACTCTACTGGTTCTGCAAACAACCAACCACTCCGAAGCATATATCATACTGAACTTCTAGTCCATATTGGTTGAGTCTAACCAACACTGGAATCCCACATAAACAACCACTCCAGAGGAATCAATTAAATAAGCTTTCAAATCTTCGACAAATGAATGGCGATTACTAGTCTCTACGTATCATCAGAACTTAAAATAGCCTCGCTAGTCTCAACCCGCAATTCCAGTATCTTGTCCTCAAGCAAGATACTCACAAGATAAGGAATGAATTTTGCTCTAGAACTCAAATAAGACACCAAATACTTCTCTATTCTAAAAAGAAAACTAAGAAAAATAATAAACAAAAAGACTCAAACAAAAGACTCAACTATTGTGCTCATCTCAATTTTGACTATCACATTATCCAGTCAATAGATGATTTCAAAACCTTTTCAAAAGGACTTCATTTCTCATTTAAAATCAAGGAATTTTTGTCTATCAAAAAAAGATACAAAGCTTCTCAAGTTATTGACATGGACCATCAAGGTTTGCCTCAAGATTCGCCACACAACATGTCTCATTCATTCCTCTCAATTGAAATAGAGACTTCATGTTTCAATTCAAGTGCATGATGTCACTCACCGCATCAGAGAATCCCACTCACAATCATGCAATTCACAAAAAAGGGGATCATAAGAGAACCAAGAAGACTCTCACTCTCTCAAGGAAGTTCAAGTGCACACATGTTGACCCAAGGCTTGCCCTTCATGTAAATCACCACTAATGTAGGATGGCCAAGCTTGAAATCACCTAAGACTTGCGGGTTACAATGGTGGCTAGGGCTAAGGTGAGATTTTCATTTGGCTCAGGTGACTAAGCCTCCCTAACGCTCTTTTTTTCATCTTGAACACCACTCACATTATTGAATTTTTTACTTCACCTTGTTTCTCCCTCACACAACCCAAGCTTCTTTTTTCAATCATGATCATTCAAAACTCCTTGTATCACCTTTCATTGAACTTTTTAGAGCAATTTATAATTCAGCTTAAGGTGCTACCTTGCACTTGAAGTGCATCTTTTTTTTTCCCCTCATTGATCACATACACCCCCAAACTTAGGCATTTGCCTATGTTGTCTTTTCATTTCCCTCCCAAACTTAGGCTTCTAGCCTACTTTTCATTTTTGAGTACTTAGGGAGGACATGTGCCAAGATAGAGGTTTCAAAAAGGTTAATGTGTTAAACAAGGTGCCAAAGAACGGTCACAAACTCAAAGGGGATCACTAGGATTGATGTTGAGGGAAGTCATTTGGGTGAAGTGGTTGTTCAAAGAGGGCCTACGGTCATTTTCCATGCTCGGTCACACCTAGAATTTTTCCTTGAATCAAATTTGGGGCAAGTTCTAGATGACACATATGCACAAGAATAAAGGTAAAGCCTCACCACACAAGGCATCATGTCACAAGACTTCTTTCATTAGTCTCAAAATCAATTAGGACAAATGACTTTTGTCAAGCTATTCCGGGTTCATTACACACTCGTTTGTGAATCGATCAAGTCAAAATGAGGTTGTGCAAGTCAGGACAAGAGAATGCTTTCCTCAAAAATTCATTTTCCCTATTTCCTTTAAGAAATTTTTTTGGTGGCTCCATTTTGAGACAAGCACACTACGGACTCAAATTTAAACTAAAACTTAGCATTTTCCCTTAAGAAAGTCACCTCTCAATCTATCATAGGGAAACACCAATCTGGTTTGACACATAAAGAAAGAAAATAAAAGAAAACTTTTTCTCCTTGGGAAAGAACCGTGATATTAGGAAAACCCTCAGAGTTTATTGCTAAACTACTATTAATAAGGCAATTATTAAATTTAAAGAACCCCCAAACACAAATGGAGCATTGTCCTCAATGATATTAGATAGCAGATAAGAAAGTAATCCCTGGGGCACGTGTGCAAAATTCACAAAGGTTGGTGCGACCGCACATCAATTGCACAAACAAATAGGGCATTAGAACCATGATTTTGCTTGTTGACTGTGAAAAGGACATGTAATGCACACTCTCAAGTATGCGACTTGCACCACAGGTCACAGAGTGGCTTGAAATTTTAGGTGACTGCCAATATTCTGTTATGTGGTGCGAGACTAGTGTGCGATACGCACAATTGCTCATGCAACCGCACACCAGTCGCATACCGTGGAGCACAACTTCCCAGCTTTCTGTTTGGACCATGCGATCTACTGTGCGATGTGAACTTTATGGTGTGCAATCATATAGTGTATCTCATGTCCTAATATCAGCTCAAACATCCTTAGATTGGTACCTAATTACAAAGCCAACAAAAACAACACATAAAGTAATGCCAAAAAGCAAAACAAATGAAGCTAAAAATTAAAATGCTTGGGTTGCCTCCCAAGAAGATCTTGGTTTAACGTCACGGCTCAATGAGGGTACATCCCATTCAAGGCTCATCAAGGTAGATGGCTTCAAGAAGCGCCACTTGCACCAGGATGCCCAAGTACTTCTTCACTCGCTGTGCATTGACCTTGAAGTTCGAACCATCCTCATTTTCCAATTCTATAGCTCCATCGGTGAAAACTTAAAGAACTTTGAAAGGACCCGACCATTTGGATCTCAATTTTTCTAGAAAGAGACGGAGCCTAGAATTGAATAAGAGCACCAAACCTCCAGGGTGGAACTCTCTCTTTAGGATTTGTTGATCATGATAGTGCTTTATTCAGGCTTTGTAGATTGAGGTGCTTTCATAAACCCGCATCCGAAATTCATCCATTTCATTGAGGTCTTCCACTCTAGCATGAGTGGCTCTTTCCCAATCCAAGTTTAGCTTCTTCAAAGCCCACATTGCCTTGTGTTCCAATTCAACCAGGAGGTGACAAGCTTTTCCAAAGACCAGTTGGTAGGGAGACATACCAATCGGGGTCTTGTATGCTGTCCTATATTCCCATAGTACGTCATTTAACTTTCGAGCCCAATTCGTTTGATGCACATTCACCGATTTTGAAAGGATAGATTTGATTTCTCTGTTGGACACTTCAACTTGTCCGCTTGTTTAAGGATGGTAAGGGGTGGACACTTTGTGTTTGACTTCATATTTCTCGAGTAGTGCACTAAATAGCTTGTTGCAAAAATATGATCCCCCATCACTAATGACAGCACGGGGAGTACCAAACTGAGAAAATATATGCTTTTTAAGGAAGGTCATAACGCTTCATCCCTCATTATTTGGCAAAGACACAACCTTAACCCACTTGGACACATAGTCCACAGCTATTAAAATATAGGTATTCCCATGTGAACTTATAAAGGGCCCCATGAAATTGATACCCCATACACCAAAAAATTCTACCTCAAGGATTGGAGCCAATAGAAGTTCATATCGTTGAGATATGCCCTCTCCGTGTTGACACCTATCACACTCCTTTACTAAGTCATGGGCACCCTGAAACAGAGTCAGCCGATAAAATCCACATTGTAACACCTTCGCAGTTGTGCGCATACCCCCATGGTGGCCACCAACGGGTGAGGAATGGCATGCTCTAAGAATAGGCATCATCTCAATTTAGGGATGTACCTCTGGATCATTCCATAGGTTCAAATCTAAAAGAGGAAAGGCTCGTCCCACTAGTACTTCCGGGCATCATGTAGGAACTTCTTTTTCTGATGCAAATTCAACCCCTCCGGAAGTAAATCACTTGCCAAATAATTAGCAAAGTCAAAAAACCATGGGGTTAGATCGTGAGATGCAGCCAAGATGCACTCATCGAGGAATAATCATTAATTTTAAGCTCCCTCAGGGTCCTTTTCTATTCTTCCAATTGTGATAAGTTATCAGCCACTTGATTCTCATACCCCTTCCTATCCTTTACTTCAAAGTAAAATTCTTGAAGAAGTAGTACCCAACGGATTAACCGGGGCTTGGCATCCTTCTTAGTCATCAAGTATCAGATCGCAGCATGGTCGGTATGCACAGCCACTTAATTCCTAAGAGGTATGCTCAAAATTTCTCGAAGGAGAACACCACAGCCAATAATTCTTGCTTTGTCACAGTGTAATTTGTTTGCGCTATGTTTAGTGTATTTCTTGCATAATAGATAGGGTGAAAGAGTTTTCCTTTCATTGCCCGAGCACCGCCCCTAAAGCCATGCCACTAGCATCGCACTGAGCTCAAATGGCTTTGACCAATCTGGTGCGATGATGATGGGAGTGGATGACAATTTGTCTTTCAATGTGAGGAAAGCCTTCATGCAATTTTCATCAAAGTTGAACTTGGCTTCTTTTTTGAGCAACTTTCATAGGGAGAAATCTTTTATAAAACGCCTATAGAATCCGACAGACCCTTGGAAACTCCTTATTCCCTTCACAGTTTTCAGAGGGGGTAGTTTGGGTATCACTTCAATTTTATCTTGGTCAACCTCAAACCCCTTCTCAAAAATTTTATGTCCCAAAACTATTACCTCTTTAACCATGAAATGCCATGTTTCCCAATTAAGCACCAAATCTGTTTCCTTACATCGTTTAAGTACTTCCTCAAAATGCTCTAAACAATCACTGAATTTGTCCCCAACTATCGAGAAATCATCCATAAAGATTTCCATGGTGTTTTCAACCATATCTGAGAATATAGAAATAATACACCGTTGAAAGGTAGATGGGGCGTTGCACAATCCAAAGGGCATCCTTTTGAAAGCAAACGTCCCATAGGGGAATGTAAAGGTCGTCTTCTCTTGATCTTCCAAGGCGATTGAGATTTGGTTGTAGGGGGAATAGCCATCGAGAAAGCAATAAAAACCACGACCACCAACCTATCTAGCATTTGATCCATGAAAGAAAGAGGAAAGTGGTCCTTCTCCATCTATGAGTTCAAATTTTGGTAATCCATGCACACCTTCCAACCGGTCACAGGTCTGAGAGCGGTCATCTCATCTTTCTCATTTGGCACAACGGTTATTCCACCCTTCTTCAGCACTCATTGCACCGGGCTGACCCAAGTGCTATCAGATATTAGAAAGACCACCCCCGCATCCAACCATTTAATAATCTCCTCTTTCACCACCTCTTGCATAGGTGGGTTTAGCCTTCGTTGGTGCTCAATGGAAGGGATGCTTTCCTCTTGGAGGTTTATTTTGTACGTGCATATCCCCGAAGGTATGCCTATGATGTAAGCAATGGTCCACCCTAGAGCACGAATGTGCTTCTTCAACACTTTAAGCAAAGCTTCCACTTGCTTGTCACTCAGTTTGTTGGAAATGATGATCGTCAAGGTCTCATTATCACCCAAGTAAGCAAACTTTAAGTGGGATGGTAATGGCTTGAGTTCCAATGTGGGTGGTTTAATAACTGAGGGTTTGGAAGGTGGGGTTTCCTATTCCTTAGATCGAGATCGAGCTTCTTAGGAGGATAGGAGTAGGAACCTATTCCCACTAATGCACAACAAATCTTGTCATATTATTCTCTTCCCTTGCCATCATAATTTAACACCACTGTTTCCAATGCTTCATCCACGAACCCCTCTTTTAAATGTAGGTCAACACTTTCTTCAATCTTGCCAATGGAAAAAGACATTTGAATATCACTCGGTTGTTTCATAGACCTACTCAAGTCAAAGGTGCCTTCCTCCTCATTCATGAAAAATTTCAACTCTCCCGAATTTATTTTGCTCAAGGTACACCCTGTTTTCAAACTAGGTTTCCCCAAAACAATGGGTATCTTGAAGCTCCTTTGCAATCAAACACAACAAAATCTATGGAGTATACAAGCTGACCCACCTTAACTAAAATGTTGAATACAACCCCCACGGGGTGCTTCATCGACCTATCTTCCATAAGGAACTTCATGTTTGTGGTAGTGGGTTGCCCTGACTCTAGTCGTCTAAATGTGGCTAAAGAAGTCAAGTTGACACTTGCATTTTCATCACATACCAACCTTGTAGACTTGTGAACTCCACTCGAGTCACAAATAGTGTGTACACCCGGCATCACTGCATCATTAGTGAAATCGCCCGATAAAATTGCATTACTAAAAGGGGGCATTTGAACAACCCTGAAGTCCTCTAAGTTACAGGTAGTGCACAATTCTTTCACAAAATTGGCATATTTGGGCATCTTGTTAAAAGTAGTACTTGTGGGAATGTTGATGGTGATTCTATTAGAAATGGATTCAAAATCCCTCGAAGTGTCATCCACTTTCTCTTGCATTAGACGTTGAGGAAAGGGAGGTGGACATATAGGGAAAGGTTTTCAAACTTTAGGCACCTTGATCTCACAATGTATAGATTTGGTCAAACCATTTCCCCAAGCCCTCTTATTTCTAGTTTTACTCATCATTGGCATTGTAGCTTCAACGGGATTGAGTGAGTCCTCTACATTACTAATCCATTCTTCCTTCTTGACTTGCCTAGATTCGAATTGAGAGGTGAGCCAAACCGTTCTATCTTTCAATTGCTAAGGAGTGGGATTGCATGGTTTGGGCAAGACTTCCAAGCTCATGACTCAACTCTTCGATGATTCTATAGGTGGCCCCTACTTTCTCTAACACTTGCACGAGCATACTTTCAATTCTAGAGCTATCATTTTGTTTGATCCAACCTTGATTCCCATGATCATGTTTGTCCAAACATTAAGGGCCTCCATGGGAACTCACCTCGTGGTCAGCCACAAATACCTCTTCACTACCTTCATTCAAACTCTCAACATCTTCTATCAGCCTCACGGCCCCAACAACTCCAATGGTATTAATTGTTTCAACTCGGCTATTTGGTGCACTCCTCACCATAAATTCAAGAAGTGTGGAGGCGATTGATAGCTCTTTCTATCTCTTTGCGTACCATTCTTTACCCAATCCCCAATATCTTTAGCGGAGGTCATACCCATTGCTCCCTAAGCTCCCCAAATATCCAACTTATGGTCTATTAAGGTCACAACCTTAAATGCACATGGGTTGAGTGAGAAGTACTGGGCATTGATGCTTGATAAATGTCCGCCTACAATCAACCACATAAAACAAATAAAATAAAAGAACGCAAGCACTCTATAAAGTGATTTCAAATTTACAATCAAAAAGGATAAACAACTTAATTCCCCAGCAACGGCGCCATTTTTGATAACGCTCAAGTGTACTCTCCTATTAGGAGGTATCAACGATCATTAGATCAAAACACATTTGTAGTTCCCAACGAATGTTGGGGTCGATCCCACAGAGAATTTAGAGCTTAGCCTAAATGATTATAAAACAGAGTTCACAACGAGAGTGAGTAATATAAAACAGGGGGGAATTACAAATCTGTCACAATTTTGCAATTCAACAAAATAAAGCAATAAAGTAAAATAGGGTGTAGATAATAGAGAAGATGACTATGGTTGTGTGTCAAATGGGACTAGAACATGGGATAGGGTGATTTCTTATTCATGCAAATTCATGCTAAACAACATGGGTAACCTTGGTTTTAAGTATGATTATTTATCTCTCAATTAACAACCATATATCCAATAGTCTTACCTCAAGAACTATTGATTAGGCAATAAAACAACCAAGATATGCTTAGGGAGGTCATACTATTTCCAAATTTAGACCCTTAAGTGGGTGATTCCATCGATATGAGCTATTTTTAGCCTCAATCTAAATGAAAGCCCAAGTTCCCACTAGCAATTTCACATCCAAAGTTATGAAATCCTCTTTCAAGCAACAACATAACCAAGTTAGGAAAATCAATATTTGCAACCACTAATTTTAGAGTTAAAATATGGTGAAATCACTAGACCCATGTCAAATAAGTATTTATAAATAATAATTAGCAACACCCACACCTATTTATCAAGTACCCATCATCAACACATCCCTAGATAAGAGGTTTAGCTACTCATGCTTAAGAAAAGAGGTATACCAATTGGGTAATTCAATTTTCTTTCCATTCAAGCTAAATTTCTCAATATCCAAGCTCAATTTGTACACAAATGGTGGTTATAAGAATTAGGAAGAAGGAATTTGATGAAACCCTCTTCTTGTTCTTAGAAGGGAAAACTTGTTCACAAAGCTAAGTAAAATTGTTCCAAAAACTTCAAAACTATCTACCCTTCTTTACAATTATGCCTAAAATGGGTTTATACGCATTCACAAAATGCCACATAAATTTGGGAAAAAATTCCCTTCAGGTGGTGTGCGGCGCGATATGCGGTTCACGCATCAGCATGTGCGTATTTCACACCCGCTTAACTGATCCAATGACTCAAGCTGACTTGGGAGCTTTATGCAAAGTGGGGTGCGGTTCGCACTAGGTAGTATGTGCATCACATAGCGACAATACCCCTTAACAGATCCTTCAGCAACTTCTAGACTTCATACGGTGGAAGGTGTGTTCTGCACCAAGGTAAGTGCATGTCGCACGAGTGCCGCATCTCTTAGCAGAATCTTCTTATTGTTTGCTCACTTCACACTTCACTCCTTTTTGGCTCTTTTTGGATCCATTTCCTTCTTTTCTATTTTTGATCACAAAGTACCTGCATAGACATTAATAAAGGACATAAGAACCTTTAAATCTCATCAAAACATAGCAATAATTCATGAGTAAAGGCTCTCTAAGTTGGTAGATTACAGACTTATCAGTGACCCCTTAGAACCTACAGTGGCGCTATAGTTCTGGGACTTAGGGACTTCTACTAAATGTCTCAGCCTAAGCTGACGGGTGAGCCTTCATCCTTTATTCCACTTAGTGCTAAGTCTACTCCTAACTGAATGTACAAACAATTAACACAACTGCTATAGATGCTGGATAGCTCAAATAATGATAAAACTGAGAATGCACAATACTACAAAAAACTGCTATGGCATTCAAATCGTGAAGCATGACTGACTGAATTATCTGGCTAGCAAGTAGGAATTTTAAGTATTAAAATTAACACATGTTAGGGTTATTGAATTTTGAACACATGACTATCCTAGACTCCCAAGAAAACATATAATGCATTTCATATAAATAATATAACCTGAATTGCAATGATTGCATAAAGTTTAGGAACCCTATGTCTGAAAAAACTAACTGAAAAGCTGAGAACTTAGCTAAATCTAGGGACTCAATGGGTAAAAGGACCCATTGATGAAATCCCACATACCTGGAAGAGAATTCTATAGAGAACCCCTTGGATTTTAGGGCTGAACTTGTGAGAACCTTCTGTTTGTTCTTGAGAGGGAGAAGCGTTCTTTTTATCCTAATTTTTCTAAGTATCGACTTTAATCTTAGGGAATAAGGGGTTTTGGGAAGTTTTAGGCTTCAGACCACATTTAGGTTAGTCAAAACATCATAGCTGAGGCTTTAGAAGAGATAGAAAAAGACTAAATTACCCCTGAGAATTTAAAAGAAAATTACTAAAAAATTCGTGACTCAGGTTTCACGGGCGGGTTCCATGGTCCGTGGATGCTTTCACGACCCGTAGAACACTGTCATGGTTCATGTGTCCTTTTTGTTAAGCTGCAGGTGTAAGATCTACAGAAGAAGTTCATGACTCGTGGAACCATCCACGGTTCATGGAACCTGACCGTGATTCTTAAGGGATTGATGACGCTCAGGTCTGTGTTTCATGAGACCATTCCATGGCTTGTGGATCATTCCATGGTCTGTGGAAGCTGGTCGTGGTTTTTAGGGATTTGTTGGGTCTCTAGTCTGGGTTTTATGAGTGGAGTCTACGGCTCTTGGACTGTTCCACACTCCATGGTTCCATCTTATGGACTTGAACCCAATTTGGCCAGCCTATGCTCTGAGTTCCACAAGCCCAGTCCATGACTCATGGACTGATCCACAGATCATGGTTATGACTCATGGATCTGACTGGTACTTAGTCAGATTTATTTCGTGATCTTTCTGAGCTGGTTGTAGGCTTAGAATTTCTAGGGTGTTACACCTTGGGGTGCTCCAATTCTGTTTGCAAAGAAGAAAGATGGCTCGATATAGATATGTATTGAACAGGTATCCAATGTCGTGTATAGATGACTTGTTTGATCAGATCCAGGGTGCAGCAGTGTTCTCTAAGATATATTTGAGGTCACGCTACCACCAGTTGAGGATTAGAGCGGAGGACATCCCTAAGACAGTATTCAGGACATGTTATGGCCATTATGAGTTCTTAGTGATGTCTTTTAAGTTTAATTATACCCCAACATATTTTATGGACTTGATGCATAAGGTGCTCAAGCTGTACCTGTATTGGTTTGTGACATTCGTCGATGATATATTCATATACTCGCAGGATAGGGAGGAGCATGAGCAACATTTGAGGATCGTTCTTCAGACTTTGAGAGATCATCATCTTTATGCCAAGCTCTCAAAGTGCCAGTTTATGCTTGAGTTAGTAGCATTCCTGGGACACGTGGTGTCTAAGGATGGGATTAGGGTGGACTTAGCAAAGATCGCAGCTATTCGTGATTGGCCGAGGCCTACTACTCCTACTGAGGTTCCCAGTTTTTTGGGCTGGCAGGATACTACAGATGGTTCATCGAGGTATTTTCCTTAATAGCAGTACCTTTGACTAGGCTGACTATGAAGCATGTCCCATTTAAGTGGTCTGATCAGTGTGTGGATAGCTTCCAGAGGCTTAAGGCCTTATTGACTTCAGCTCTGGTGTTGACATTGCCAGATGAGGGTCAGAGTTTCTCAGTGTATTGTGATACTTTGTCAGTTGGTCTTGGTTGTATGTTGATGCAGCAGGGTCGGGTGATAACTTATGCGTCAAGGTACTGAAGGATCACGAGTGCAACTACCCCACTCATGACTTTGAGTTGGCGGTGGTAGTCTTCGCACTTGAGATCTGTAGGCACTATCTATATGGAGTTCACTGTGAGATTTACACCGACCACCATAGTCTTTAGTACATCACGAGTAAGAAAGAGTTGAACTCTAGGAAGCGAAGATTGATTGAGTTACTGAAGGACTACGACATCACTATTTTGTACCATCTGATCAAGGCAAATGTAGTAGCAGATTCCTTGAGCCGAAAGGCAGTGAGTATGGGTAACTTTACATCTCTTTTAGTGTCAGAGCGTTCGTTAGCCTTGGACATCTAGTTCTTGGATAACCGTTAGGTTAGGCTTGATTTTTTAGATCCCAACAGAGTTTTTGCTAGTGTTGAGATATGTTCTTCTCTGGTTGATCAGATTCAGCGACGTCTATTTGAGGATCAATATTTGTGTCATATTCATGATCAGGTTGTGCAAGGTGAGGACAGCAAGGCTACTTTAGATTTTGATGGTATTTTGAGATTTGATGGTCTCCATTATGTTCTGAGAGTTGAGGACTTGATACAGTTGATTCTCCATAAGGCTCATTGTTCCAGATATTTCATCCATTCAGGCAGCTAAGATGTATTGAGACTTGAGGCACTTTACTGGTGGAGTGGTATGAAGAGAGTTATAGCAGAGTTTGTGTCTCGGTGCCTGATATGCCATCAGGTTAGGTTCGAGCGTATGAGACCTGGTGGATTGATGCAGAGATTTTCCATTCCTGAGTGGAAGTGGGAGGAGATCACTATGGACTTCATAGTGCGGTTGTGTAACACTCCAAGTATTTTAAGGTTGTGTTTCATCCCGTATCAAAGACTTAAGAGTGTAAATTTATTAATTTTATTAACATCGCGTGTATTCAAAATTATTTGATTTAAAAATAAGAATTTGATAAAAAGTTTTATTTTTATTATCTTCCTAAAATATTTTAAATATTGTATAAAAAATACTTGTGTTACGATATATTTGTTATGTATTTATTTTATAAGAGTTTTATAATTTATTAATATTTTAACGAAAGGTAGTAAGTCTAGTTATGTTTAAAAATTATTATTATATGAAGGAGGCTTTATTCGAGATGATTTTCTATTAATTATGATATATTTAAAAGGTTATATTTATTTTACCATGATCCTACGCAATACCCGGATATATACATATCAGATAAGAAGAGGTGGTGTTGGCACACCTCTCCACATGGCTCAAGGTGAAAGAGGCAACAAGTATAATGTTCAATGTGGTGGCATAATTTTACTTTAAATTAATAACTTTCTAATTAATTAATTATGAACCTTTCCCTTTTTAAGAAAGGTCCAGATAGTAGCAGCATATATGTGATATCCACCTAACATTGTAACTTATTCAACAATGTTCTTTACTTAAAAGTCATCTTTAAGATTTCATAGAAATTACTTTTCATTCATTTCTTTTGATTTCCATTACAAAGTGAAGTTTAAAAAAACATTATCTCCTACACGTATGTGTATACACTTTGGAAGAGGATTGAGCAAGAAACTATTTTAACGATCTATTCGATCCTTCAAAGAATATCGATTATGCACTTTAAATTGTTCAAGCTCGTATTTTAGGTATGTAAAGGCTATTCCTTTCCTTTTTGGCATGATTCCTTGGAATTTGAAATCTTCATATCTAGTGTTCTATCAAAGTGTCAATTTTTAGGTGTCTTCAAATTGTTGTTGGTATTATTCTTGTTAGAAACTTCTATTTGGTGATATTGGTTTCGTATTAAGTTGGAAGTACAAGGTGGCATATATGATTGTGGTTATGGGATTAGGGTGATTGTTGGGTTAATCGCGGTATTATGGTGGTGGTATGGAGGACATACGGTGGTTCTTGAATATTTGGGGATGCCTTAAAAGCTTGTATTGTATTGTATTGTGTGTTGCATATTGTATTATGTTTTGTTATATATTATCATTGCCATTGCCTAGAGGGCTCACAAAAACCTATAAGGCATGAGACCTGTCCACAAGGTTGAGCCTGTGGCTCTGCGAGGACCTATAAGGCGTAAGACCTTTCCGCATGATCGAGCCCATGGCATTATAAGGACCTATAAGGCATGAATATTTTTCCACATGGCCTCCCTTGTGTATTTATCTCCTGAAAGGCATTAGTTTATTCCGCAGGTTAAGCCTTTGTATTGTGTTATTCATCTTGTATTGCATTTCTATGTTATGATTATTCTAGTTAGTTGTATCTTGTGTTTTGGAGGGAATGTGTGACCGAGATTGTGGTTGTTGTGGGTCCTAGAGTAGGGGAAGGTAATGTATTATCAGGCTGACGTTATGTCTGTGCAGGTGGTGGTTGAGATGCTGGTATCATCTCTATTTAAACCTCTTTCATATTGTGTTTTCAGTTTTGAGTTATATTGTTTCTATTATTATTTTTCCTTATATATTCAGTACATTCTTTCGTACTGACGTCCCTATTGCCTGGGGGCACTGCATTAATGCCTACAGGTTATCAGGTAGACAGTAGTCCTCATTGCGTATGGTCGAGTTCAGCTGAAGGTTGGTATGATCCAGTCTTTCTGGAGTTGCTGAGTCTAGAGTCTTCTCTAGCTTCATAATGGTAATGGGTACATCGGGGTCCTGTCCCGACTTGTGATTAGCAGTTTTTCATCTTTCAGGCTTGTAGACATCTATTGTGGCTCTAGTAGTCAGTTGAGGATTGATTGACCTTGTATTATATTTTTTTTGTTATACTTGAGTTTGTTTTCGTTGTGTTTTATTTAATTGGCTTGGCCTTAAGGGCCTATCAATATTGTTTGGTTTAGTTCTTGTTGGTTCGCTTGATCGAGTGTGGCACTGGGTGCTAGTTGCGCTCCCCTGAATTTGGGGTGTGACAAGTTGCCATGCACTTCTCAAGGGTTTGACTCTATTTGGAGTATTGTTGATAGGTTGACTAAGTATATACACTTCTTGCCGGTTCATTCTTCCTATAGTGCAGAGAGGTTAGCTCAGATCTATCTTTGTGAAGTTATCTGGTTGCATAGGTTCTAGATTCTATTATATCAAATGGCGGTACTGTTGAATGCTCAAATCGTGCTCTCCAATTAGAAGGCCATGACGATCGTGCAGCAAAACAAAATTTATAAACCCAACGGATGTCGGGGTCATACCCAAGGTACTTGACTTAGCCTACTAGAGATTGTATGAGTTGATTTCAAATTGAGAGTAATTGCTTAAACAAAAAGTAAAAGGATGGGGAGAATTGGGAAAGTTGTCACTACTAACACAATTCAACAAAAAGAAATAAAACTAAAGATAGGTGTACCAAGTGATTTAGAAGACTAGGGATGCACATCCAATGGGGCGTTGCTTATGGGATAGGGTGATCATCAATTCACTTCTATTCTCGCTATTTGACACAAGTAGTGTTAGTTATAGGTGTGGAATATTTATTCTCGATGAACATCTTTCTAATGATTTCGGGTAGAACACCATTGGTTTGATCAACAATCAACCAACATATGCTTGGGGAGGTCACACTATCTCTAGCTTAGACCTTAAATGGGAGATTCCTACCATAAGATCTATTTCTAGCCTCAAATCTAGATGGATTCCCAAGTACCCACTAGCAATTTTGTAACACCCCGGAAACATATCCAGCTATCTAAGTTAAAAACCTCAGAAAAAATTCATGTTCCAGGAACTACGGGTCCAAACCATGGACTGTGGTTCAAAACATGGGTCGTGGAATGGAGTTGTGGTTGGCCTTATGCTGGTTCAGCCTCTGGTCTGGAACCATGAGTGGGTTCTACGGACCGTGGTTCAAACCACGGGTCCGTTCTGTCCACTCATGGAACTCAGATCAGAGGAGTGACAGGTCCCTCTGAAATGACGATTGGGTTCGATGACCCGTCATCCAGACGATGACCCGTCGTCTTGAGTCATGGTTTGACCCCGAGATCAGCTGAGTCCCCAGCAATGATGACTCCAGACGATGACCCATCATTTGTTCTACTGTTTTGTCCTATTGACCCATAGAAATATTCCTGCAGACTTCCTAGTTGGCCAGGTTCCACCAGTTGGAACAACGAGTCGTGGTTCAAATTATGACCTGTGGAACCAACCCGAAGAACCTGAAGCCGACATTTTTAATAGCTTTTTCTAAATATTTTCCCAGGGGTATTTTAATCATTAACCACCCTTTTAACTCCTAAATGAGGTCGTTTTGGCTATTTCAAGTAGGGTTTTCACCTTATTAGACCAAGTTCCTACTCATTACCTCACTCTTCTCCCAAAAAGGAAAGGAATTTCCCCCAAGCTCAAGGTCTCAAACTCCAAGTTCAAGTCTCCTAAGTCTTTCCATTCAAGTGAGTTATCTTCATCCAAGGTATGTGGGTAATCAACAATGGGTTCCTTTCACCCTTGTGCCCAAAACCCCTAATTCAAATTTTAATTTCATGACTTTCAAATTAGGGTTCTTATCCAATTCTTATGGGTTTTGCTAAATATGATCTTCTTATGATTTGGTTATGAAATTACTATTGAATTGCATGATTTAACATGGGTTTTTACATGATTAAATCTCATTTCATGAATAAAAGTTTAACCATGGAAATCTCTACATGCATCAAGTTGATTTGAGTAAATTGGGTTTTGATAAGCATGTTCCTTATGGATTTTCAAGTATGTGCATGCCTAGTTCCTATGATTCTAAGAAGGTAAATGTTTTATGAAAATTGAATTAGATCCATGCAAATTTTACAAGTCATGATGTATGCAAGTTTTTCCATGTTATGAAATATGATGCAAGGCAAGACACCCGATGTTCCATCAATGCTCATGAGCCACTTTCTAAACTAAGACTCATGAGTAGTATGACGATCCGAGGTATGAATAAGTATGAACAAGTCATGAACAAGTATTAACAAGTTTGGCATTACCTATGTCACATGTATATGAGCTCATGTTATTATTATGTTTTGGGAGTAGTATTTAGAATAGAGAGACGAGGGTTCAGATAACCCAAGTCCAAAACTACATTGCCACCATAGGTTGCCCGTGTTGAAGCTTATTATGACAGGATCCTGGTATGAAATGGTTCTAACCTTGGCCGGTTAGGATAACTCTTTCAGTGTGGGTGTAAGACACTGAACTCCATGTAGCTCAGCACTGTTTAATGTAGGTTAAGAGAAACTCCCACATGTTTTTTTTCAAGCTATGAAGTTATATGGATCTATATTATGAAACTTAAGCTTTATTTCATGTTTTATGTTTTATGCCTTGATATTTATTTATGGTCCTTCTTTAAGTAACAAGTTCATTCTTAAGCATGTTTTAAACTATTTTATCATGAGTTATGCATCTCTCACATACTCGGTACATCCTATAGTACTGACGCATATCTTGTGCTGCATCCTTTGATGATGCAGATTCAGGTGTTCCTTCCCAGACTCGTGGCTAGAGTTCCCGGGCCACATCTTATCAGTTGGTGGTGAGTCCTCTTAGGTCGAGGACTATGTTTGTATGTTCCTAGTTATGTTAGCTTCTTAATCCTGTACTTTGAGTTAGCTAGGGTCTTGTCCTAGCAACTCCTTATGTCATGTAGAGGCTTTCCAGACATAGACAGTATCTAACATTCTTTCTAGACTTTGTAACGTTATATGTTCCCAGACTTATCTGTTATGTTATCTACTTTTAGATTTCCCCTATTATGCTTTCGCTCTTATTTATTGTTATGCTTGAGTATTCTATGACCAAGGGGTTAGCTTGGGGCACTGGTGGTCCCAAGTCCTGTGTTACGTCCAGGGGGGTAACCTCGGGGTGTGACAAACTTGGTATCATAGCCTCAGGTTCAAGAGTCCTAGGATATCAGAAAGCCGCATCGAGTAGAATCTTTTTCATGTGTGTGAAGCGCGCCACATATATGAGAGGGAAGCTATGAGATGTCTTAGAAAACTTCAATTCTTTCATGATTATGTCGTGTGATAGAGCTTAAATCTTATGTTCCTTTTATCCTCATCTTCTACATTTCAGATTATGCCTCTTCGACGTACTATGCCTCCTCGAGCCGCTCGGAATGTTGTTCCTCCCGTTTCGGTCCCTGATGTCAAAGATGAGGAATTCAAAAATGCCATCAATTTTCAAGCCCATACTTTGGCCACTTAGGCCAATCAACAGGCTCCTACCCATATTCATCCTTAAGG
>QJPP01003811.1:0-196315 GCA_003996215.1 Jaltomata sinuosa | reverse complement strand
GTCCCTGACCCCATACTAAAACTCAGTGTCAAAACATGTTGTCCGGAAGCAAGTCCGGGTTCAGGATAGAGACCCAGTCTCTAATATGCATGCCCAGACCCTGTCCAGGACTAAAGTAGTAGGAAAATATCTCAAAACCCCTCCAAGGGTGCCCGGGCATAACCGGGTCTAAACAGTAGAAAGTCATCTCAGGTGCTCGGTCCGACCGAGGCTAAAAATCATCTCAAGTAACAAGAAAACTCAACTAGCACTCCGGCCCTGCCGAGTCTAGCGTTAATCGTAAAACTAATGATTTAAAACATAATTTACTTTCTTTTACCCAAGAATACTCACAAGTCAAATCAAACCATTTCTAAATTATTTCCATAAAAATGGGCCTCCGGGGCCATGCAAGGTTTAGAAAATAGTGCCAGTAGGCCCGAAGCCAAAACCATAGTAAAACGTGGATAAAACCTCTTTATATGCAAGGAAATGGTATGATCACACACAATAGCTGCCTAGCAACTCACAATCAACCTATCGACCCTGCACAGGCCCACAGCTACTCAGCAAGCATAACCAGCCTAGAAGGATAATTCTATGCCCGGGACTCGCGGACATTCCCAAAATCCCACCTTCTATGTTCCAGAGTCAACAATGCCTCATAGGACCACAAGGGTAAATAAAATATATCGGCAAATACTACAAGCAACGGAGGAACAAAAGTAGGCGGACATGAATAAAACGGTCGAGGTCTGTTTAGCCTTTAAAAAATTGAAAAATTATATTTAATATCAAGAGCAAAGCTTGATAGAAGGTTGCTTCACACACAGAACCAGAAACAGTGAAGGGGGTTCCTTTGAAGTGAAATTATTCATTTTAGTTTACTCAAAAGAAAAATTACTACTAAACCACTTTAATTGATTTTAAAAAAATTGAGAAAACATTTGGGAAAATGACATACGACATATTAAATGGATCTATGTAAGAATTAATTCTACAAATTAAAAGATTGGTCTTTTTTACAAGTTTTAAGGGAAAAAACTTTTTTAGGCTAGGACCAGAAATGAAAAGCTACATTTATAGATGAAGATGTAGAAATCTTATATAAACCTGCACAGACTAATAGTTCTCAGACCCATTTTACATATACCTTTGTTGCATTCTTTCGCACATGAAAGTGTACGTGGTCATGCAAGTAATAAAGGATGTAAGTCCAGATATTGTACCCTCATGAATTTGACAAATTAATTTTTAAATTGAATTCTTATTGTGGCTATTCAGTAGGTAACAAGTTATTGAGAGTAGTTTTTGTTTGAATGTATATTACTAAAAAATTGTAAGCAAGCGTGATTTTGATGTTTTCATATTCAATTGAGAGAAAAGATCCAGGGTTGTGGTATTTTAATAATCTAGTTGAGTTATTCAATCATACGTCTATTTTGATTTCACAAGTTACTAGTTGCAGATTGATTGTAGCTATATTGAATAGACTAGGTTAAGCACACATACATAAAAAAATATACTAAACGCAAAATTCAATGAGATAGTTGATTTAATTCGTAATCTTAAACAATATTTAGACAGACAATGCGATGGATAATCAAGGGAAGGGAAAAAGGTCATAGAAGTAAAGAAACATTGACTTCTAGCCAAATCAAAAGGTTTCATGACCCAAAATTAGGCTGTGATGGCGCCTACTAAAAACACCCAGTAATTAATCCAAAACCCAAGATACAGTACCACAAATGAAGCTAAAAATACATAAAGTAGAAGTAAGATGATAGTAAGAATGGGCCACAAGTATAGATATATATAAAATGGTACAAAATATACAAACGAGCCCGAAAGAGACAAAGAAAGACAAGATATATGCATAAAGAACCAATCCCTAGACCTGGTGTTACAAGTACAAGAGAATCTAAACTACAGGAGTAAGGCTATACAAGATACTACTGTCTATTAAAATACAAAATATAGGCAGTAGGTGAAAGAGGGAAAGCAGTATATCATCGGATGTCAGGATCTTACCATGATCCGAACAACAACAAGCCTCGAATGAGTGGAGGAGCAGCGAGGGTGGCTCGTACTAGATGTTGTATCAGAAAAAGAGACAAAAGTATAGTATGAATACCAAAACATGCGGTACTCAGTAGGCATAATAGGCCGACCGAGCTCAGAAGATAATATATAATATAAAGAGCATGAAGGTAAAAGCATAAATCAAAATCAACCTAGAATATCGTATATAACAGGATAAAAGTAAAGATAATAATAATAACTGTTTTAGGGGGAAAATAGAAATAGTTTGACTTAATTATATTCAAAAACTTAAGGAAAATTTCCAAATTCAATTAAAATTAACACAGTTGCCACTTAATTAATTAAAGAAAAATTAAGAAAATCTTTTAAAAAAAATTCTAAAGTTTAAAACAGATAAAAACTTTAAAAATTAAGAGATTTTGGGTAAGAGGTTCATATTAATATTCCGAGAAGGGTTTTAAGGGCCTCGAAATATCTGCTAACTTGCAGTTTTCCGACGATTTAAAACAAACTATTATTTAAGACTAACTTAAATGGTTTGAAAAGAAACTTCTTGAATTCATTCAAAAATTGATAAATGAAAGAAAATGCTCTTTTTGAGAATTACTCGTAAAGAAAAGCTCTTAGAGTTAAAAAAGAAATGACCCTTTTGAAAATAAATGATCTTTTTTGAGTTATTTGAGAATAAGTGATCTTCTGAAAATCCTAAGTAAATGGATGAAATTTATTTGAGATTTATACATTCATATTATCTCAAATATTGAAACAATTCGAATATTAAAGTCTCAAAAAATAATTCTATCTTTAATAATTTATTTGAGTTAAGCTTTTGAGTCGAATAGTTAACCCAATTGCTAAACATGGATTCAAAAGCTTCCAATAACTATGAAAGAACACATAAAGTTCTTAAGTTATTCTTAAAAGCTTAAATTTGCCTAAGTGAACTTCAAAATTTGGATGAATAATCACGAGAAAAGATAATATAGAACCTCAACGAGGATTCATCTAAGGTAAATGAAAGGGTAAAAATATTAACTAGCACAAATAATACAATTAAAATAAAGGTAGAGGAGAAAGTTGATTAGGCTCTTAGCCCTATCATCGTTGTTGATGTGTTGTTCAGGCCTTTGTCCTGTACATATTTGCTTCCCTTACAATCTGATTCTTAGCGGATCGAGAGGTCTGACTCAATGATTTGTTGTGTTTTAAACACCACGAAATGCGCAAGGCTGATATGGGAGTCTCTAAGAGACTCGTGCAAGGTTGACATGCATAATAAGCGAGGGAAGAAGTTTAGTGCCGAGAAAGAAAGAATAAAAAATATTAGGTTAATAAAGCAGCTTTCACGATCATATTAAATGTAACAAAGATAGGAAATTAAACTCATATATTGGGGTATGATCGCAGATTACTAAGAAAACTTATTAATCAGCCTAAAAATAGAGATTAAATTAATGCAAAACACGACTGGAAATAGCTCAACTCGTGGGGAGAACCCTCAATACTTTGTTTTAAACTCTTATCAAAAATAATTCGGAGTTCAACCTATAAACTGATTTAGAGCCCGTTTGGATTGGCTTATTTTAAGTGTCTTTTAAGTTAAAATAGCTTTTAAATTATTTTATAGTGTTTGGGTAAGGTAAAAAAGTGCTTCTGGACACTTAATTTTAAGCCAAAATAGCAAAAAATAGCTAAAAACTAAAAGCTGAGATTTCCAACTTAAAAAAAGTAGCTTAAAATAAGCCTATCCAAATAAGATCTTAATCAACCCAAAACCATGAAATGACTTAAAATATTATTCAGGCAATCAGCACAAAAGAAAGTTTTTGCAAGACTCTTTCCGGCTAGTTAAAATGCTAGTCACTTAATTCTTTGAAACAAACACGAGATGAGTAGCGAAAGAGATTAACACCCTCCCAAAACTTATAGGGAGACTCTAGAACAATTAACCATATTGCCATAATGAGAAAACACTGAAATATGTTCATATATGAAGAACCCAAGTTTTTGAACAATGAAAGCTTATTTCGGAACCGCTCGAAACCAGTTCATGCTTATTCTCATAATAAAAGGAACTTATTTGATGCCACGCTACGCAGACAGAACATGGACGTATTAAAATTCATGAAGAAAGTTTTTCCAAATGAAGCCTACAAGAGATACATCAGAAGAAAGATTCATGCAACAACCAGATTGCAAATAAAAGCTAGATATCAAAGCCAAACGGGGAGTAAACATCAGATTTTAGAACAACAGGGCAGCGAAGCTTGACATTTTGGACTAACAAACTCTCAAGACTTTCAACAACTTCAAGATTTCAATCATGACTGAACGAGGACAGAAGAATAAATCTAATTCAATTAAGTTAAGCATAATTTCGAGACTACACTCAAGTTCATGATACGCATCCTGCTTATAAACAAAACTGCCAACTACACGATCTTATGAGGTTTGTTTTACCACCAAAATTCAATCTTGACATTTGAGTATAACAGCTACAACACAAAACACCTCTTTTGTATTTTTTTCCAAGAACATGCCACGTTTTAGCCACAAGAAAGAACGATTGATCTACAACTTCATTGAAATTCATTTCGAAAACTACACAAAGAAAGTTGCACATAGATTACTTAATGGGGTATTTTGAGGCTACAAATCAGAACCAAACCATGATAAATCAGGCCATATTTTGAGGAGAATCACACCATTAATCTTTACAACGAGCAAAGTTAATTCTTCCATAATATGAACTTGTACAGGTTTAAAAATCATGAGCCAAACTCCTACATTCTAAACCAGAAAAAGGATCACCACCACCTTATAGCAAGTATAGAAAAGAGACATTTTATAAAAAGATTCTCACAACAAAACTTCCTACTTTGAACATAGCCTAAGAAAATGAGACTAAAGCTGAAAGAAATTGATTAAAACCATGCTAATCTAAACTAAATAGAACACCCATAATATCAGATAGTAAGGAAATTACTAGAAAGGAGAATTACCTTTTTTTGGGCAGCGAGATGGAGACGAAAATCTTGAAGACCACTTCCACACCTCCAACCTTAATCGAATTCTCCAGATTTTTAGAGTTATAGAAAGACTCTCCAAAAAAACTCTAAAACCTAATGAAAAATTGTGAAAGAACCCGTGAAATCTTAGCTAAGAAAGCCCAAGCTTCTTTGAGCCTTTTAGGGTTCTCTCCGCAATGTAATCGTTGCCTCAACAAAGAAAATAGTGAGGGTTTATATAGGGTAAAAACCAGATTGATTTGGGACAATTTTTTGATGTGGGAGAGATGGTTTCTAAGGAATTTTTGGGGAATTCCCTTTGAGGAAATTTGAATTCACTGGAGGATAAGGTTGGGGTGAGCTGGACGAGTATGAATTTGTACCATTTTAAACCAAAATTAAAGTATAATACAAAAAAGGTTCATTCCTGAAAGATTTTAGAGGTACGAATCTCGTGCTATGCACGCGAGTTTGTACAAGTTGGAGGAGAGGAAAAGTGGGCGGCGGCTATGGTTCTTGGAGTTATGTCATTTGGTGTGTAGGAGATGAGCAAAATGGGGTCGTTTTGGTTTCTGTAGTTTTAGGAAAAGAGGAAGATGGCGGAGTATAAGGAGTTGGTTTGGGCCGGGTTATGGTGAACATTGGAGTGGGCTGGTGAGTTGATGGAGTTATGATTTGGGCCAAGAATTAGTTGCAACATTAGGAATAGATTAATTGCAAGATTGGCCATTTTGCTTTGCAAATGTGGCCAGATTTGGTTTAAAAGGTAACCGAATTGGAACAATTAGAGAATTTTAGGCTAAAATTGGAATAGATGAATTTATTTAAATTAATGATTGAGCTTCTTTAATTTAAATAAGATAAAAATAATTATTTCGTTTAAAGCATAAGAGACTCCATATTCAATTAATCTCCAAATTTAAGTCAATTTTGAGAAAAATAAATCATTTTCAATTTAAACACGATTTTCACTCGAAAATAATTTCAAAGGTTTTTTCTTAAGTAATATCTATATAATTCTGTATAATCAAATACAAAATATATATTTTTACTTAAAATGATAAAATTATCATGGAAGTTAATTTTGAATACATTTTAATTTTATAAAAACAATTATTTTAAAATTGAAAAAGCTCAAAATTAATTAGCAATGTCGAGGGAAACATTTGGGTGTCAATAACTGCCCCTCCCTTTGGGTAAGGTGAATGCAAAGAACCCTGGGCAAAGAAAATTAATGTATCCAATTTTGTCCAACCACAAATTCATCTCTCGAAAGGAGTTGGTTTTAGCACGAATTTCAAGGAATTATGGCCGAACTCCGGTGTCGAGTTTCCTACATATCTCAGGTTACATGAGAATTCATTTCACTTGTAGTTCAAGATGCTTGATTTTATGTACGATTTTCAAAGAGTTCAAAGTTATCCCGGTTTTTGACTAAGGAGAGACCGAAAAGCTAGGGAGTAAGAAAATTGGGGGGAATTAGGAGTGCAGCCGAGTTTTTCAACATAGAGCCCGCCTACATATCCCAAGACTCAGGGAATCAGTCTACTTATAGTTTGACTCTATCGATGGAAAAAGTAATCTCTTATGCTAAGATAACCTCTGGCTCGGGAGGAGTGACAATTAATTAAGTTATGAAAAAGAGGCTTGCAACCTCTTAACTATGAATGTGGATCCTTCTCACCCATAATTTAGACCTTACACGAATATAATTTCCAAAGCTCAAGGTGCGTTGTCACCTGGATTTGAAAGAGAAGGAATATTGCTTGTAGTGTAAGTTCAGAAAATACCCTGGATGCAAAACTGAAACTGAAAATATGAATAATATCCATATGCCTTCTTATAGGAGTGTGGTTCGATGGCGGTGGAAATCGTCCCTCAGCTCACGTCCAAAGAGTTTGATATTCTTCTTTGGACTATGTCTCAGTTTGTTGCTAAGAAAAAGTTCCACATTATGATGCGCCCTTTTTGGCGTAGTCCGCACCTGTGGTTTTATTTTGAGAATTTCACTCTTCTCGAATGCTCTCGATAATATCTCAAAACAAAATTATTAGTGGTAACGTAATTCCATTTGGAGAGATAGTTTCTATATCAAACCTTTTCCTTGGATTACGTATGAATCTCATATTGTGATGTCCTTTTGACGTGTTTTGTACATGTTGTTATGGTTCAAGATTTTCATCCTCTCGCATGCTCTCGACAATATTTTGAAACAAGATCTTTAGTAGTAAAAGCAGTTTGATAAGGAGAGATAACTTTTGTGCCTCATTTCCGCATATGTTGTTTCTTGAAGAAGATGACATCCTTTCATGTCCCTGTCATAGGAAATAACAACTTCCACGATAAATAGACATGATAGCCTTCGTAGCCATTGGATAGGATTGCCTTTGTGTCGATTGGACATGATGATCTTTGAATATGATGATCTTCATAGCCATTGTGATGTAACGGTCCTTGTAACTATTTGTAGCATTCTCTTGATATGATATGACGCCCCTTTCAGCTATTGGCAATAATGCTTTGCATCTAGACCTCGGGTAAGACTTGCACGTTATCCATATCGATGCGACTTATAGACATCCTTTCATACGTCATCCCCTTTTAGTTTTGACGAACATCAACCTCGTTCGGTTTTGACAAGACTTGTAGACATCCTTCTATATGCCTTTATCTTTCAGTTTGACTTTGAATAGATGTCTTTGGCCTAGATGCACATCATCCCCATTTGGTATTGACATGACTTATAGACATCTTTCCATACGTCATCCTCTTTCAATTTGACTTTGAATGAATATCTTTGGCCTCGATGCACATCATCCCTATTTGGTATTGACATGACTTATATACATCCTTCCATACATCATCCTCTTTCAGTTTGACTTTAACAGATATCTTTAACCTCGATGCACATCATCCCCATTCGGTATTGACATGACTTATAGTCTTCATTCCATACGTCATCCTTTTTCAGTTTGACTTTGAACGGATATCTTTGGCCTCGATGCACATCATCTACATTCGGTATTGACATGACTTATAAACATCCTTCCTTACGTCATCCTCTTTCAATTTGACTTTGAACGAATATCTTTGGCCTAGATGCACAGCATCCCCATTCGGTATTGACATTACTTACAGACATCCTTTCATATGTCATCCTCTTTCAGTTTGAATTTGAACGAATATCTTTGGCCTCGATGCACATCATCCCCATTTGGTATTGACATGACTTATAGACATCCATCCATACATTATAGTCTTTTAGTTTGACTTTGAACGTATATCTTTGGCCTAGATGCACATCATACCCATTAGGTATTGACATTACTTATAGACATCCTTACATACGGCATGCTCTTTCAGTTTGACTTTGAACAGATCTCTTTGGCCTAGTGTGATTACCCTTCCCATCATCTTTGCGTTTATGCATTTATTGCACTGTTAGAGATTTCCTACCATCCCTACAGTGTTGTTCGAGTCCCGAACATAAAATTATCCTGGTAAGCTGGTTATGCTTGCTGAGTAGCTTTGGAGCCTGAGCAGGGATGATAGGTTGATTCTGAGCTGCGGGGTGACTATTGTGTGTTGATCATGCCATTTGCATGCATATAAAGAGGTTTTCCCACGTTTTACTACGGTTTGGCTTCGGGCCTTCTGGGACTGTTTTCTAAACTTTGCATGGCCCGGGGTCCCATTTTAGACTGAAATGATTTGTAAATGGTTTTGACTTGTCCTGTGGATTTCCTTGGGGTAAGGGAAGTTTTAAAAGGCATTTTTTTATATAATTCCACTTTTCTGGGCTCGACGGGGTCGGGTGCCTTATTTTATACTACAACATCTATGGTATTGCTGGACTAGGTGGGGCCGAGTACTAGAGCTTTTGGGTTACTATTTTAGACCAGGATACCCTCCAGGCATCTTTACTTGGGGATTGTTTTGAAGATACGGGGCATCTAGTATGTTGGTCGGGGGCCTCCATGGACATTGGCATTTTGGACTAGAAGCTGCGAGTTGCGGGTGCTGGATGGAGGGTATACGGTGTAGTAGTGGTATACGGGTGGTACCTTCCATAGATCCCATCTTCTGGGCCTTATAGGTCACTGGAAGTGGGTGACATACCGTACTTGATCACTTTTACTTAGCATGACATCATATCGTTCATCTTCATAAGGTACCACCCTTATCTGTTTATTGTTGATTGTATGCTCTGGTAGTATGGGATGACGAAGGGTTTGTTTTCACTTGTTTGCGTTCCTCAGTTGTATGGGCGGCCGAGGGATTGTGGTATAGTCTTATTACATTACTTCTGTCTTAAGTGTGAGATTAGTTACAACGGGGCTGTTGGTTCCGGGGATGATATTTTTATGATTAGCGTGGTTAGATCTTGGTTATAGTGGGGTTGTTGGTGACTGTGTGTTATGATTGGTATGGTTACTTTCCTGTTTCCAAGCATGAATACTTTTCATTTCTCTCTTATTCCCCATACTTGAGGTTACCGGTATACCGTCCATTTCTAAACTTATGCATATATACTGTTGTTGCAAGGATCCCAGGTGCGTTATTCTCATTTTAACCTGTGTTTTCCATGTATATATTCTATTTTCTAGCCTTGCTTGTTGCTTTCCATTGTCTTCCCTCTGGGCTAGTTTTGGTGTACTTTATTGTTGATTTATGTTACTTTTTATTTCTACTCTGCCTGCTGCTGTTCTTTTACCTTATATGTTCCCAGTCGGCCTATGATACCTATTGGGTACCTTATGCTTCACATTTGGTGCTCACCCTACCCCCTACATCTTATGGTGCAGATCCTGGTGTGGGCCATCACCGTTAGAGCTCCAAAGACTCGTGCGGGCAGCTGTTTTTGGATCATCCAGACTGAGGGTGAGCTCTTGGAATTTAGAGCTTGACTTAGTTTATATTTTGTATATTCTGCACTCTGTTACTATTCGGAGACAGTTTATGTATATATTTCTTTTGGATCTTTTGTACTCCTGTTGTAGTTTGGATCTTATACACTATGATACAGGTTTTGGGCTGGATTAGCTTCCGTTTTGTATTTATATTACTCTGATTACCCAGTTTATTCCTTTTGTTCCCTTGCTTCCGCTTATTTATTGTTCTTCTGCTTAAACTGTTAGAAAGTAGCCCATTACTAACTGTTCCGTGCTACGAGGATTGGTTCACCTACCGAGGGGTTGTAAGTGCCATCATGACCCAGAAATCAGGTCGTGACAGCTTGGTATCAGAGCTCTAGGTTCACCTGTGTCATCGGTATAGGAGCCAATTTCTAGTAGAGTCCTTCGTGTTGGGGCAGAGATGTCCGTGCTCAATCTTCGGGAGGCTATAGTGACATCTTAGGGAAATGGAGTTTTATTGTTCCTCTTTTGTGCGTAGTATCCTTGGAAGTTCCTGAAAATCTCACTTGTTCTGGTTCACTCTTGCGCAGATGGTTGTACGAGATCATCATCTTTAGGCGGATGAGAGCCTCCCGCCACTACACCTCTGAATCTAGCTAGGGGTTAGGGTGGTCGCAAGGGTAAGGCTAGAGGTCGTCCCCGAGTAGCAGCGCCTGCTAGGGACGCTAGGGTTGATATATAGCCGGAGTATGACCACGAGCCAGAGTTAGCTCCAGAGCATCAGCACGTGGACCCGAGGATGGCCCAGGTACCACCAGATCCAGTGACAGTTCCAGCATCAGTTTCTATGGAAGCTTCAACCGCAACTCAGTCTTCAGATGTTAGGGGTATGCTTGTTCAGCTCTTGGGTATGATTGGGGTGCGTCCTTCTTAGGCAGCACAGACATCCGCTTAGAGGGTAGCCCGGGGGTGTTTAGAGTTCAGGAGCACAACCTGTTACTGCGGCTCCCCATGCTAAGGTTGTTCCAGTCCCATCGATTGCCCAACCTCTTGCTCCTCGCCCTGCCATGATAGATGGAAAGCAGAAGGCCTTGGGTAGGTTTATAAGATTGGCACTACTGAGATTTATTGGTACACAGGGTCAGGACCCCCACGATTTTATCACCACCTGTGAGGAAATGTTGTATCACTTGGTGTTATTAGAGACTCACGGGGTTGGCTATACTTCATATCAGCTTGAGGGTCCAGCAAAGTTATGGTGGAGAGCACAGGTTGCCTATAGGCCTTCTACGTCACCTCCCTTGACCTGGTCTGAGTTCTATGACGCCTTTATGGACAAGTTCTTGCCATAGAGCGACAGAGAGCGTCGTAGGGAGGATTTCACTAGACTTTCCCAGGATTCTATGACTGTCTCAGAGTACGAGACTCGTTTCCATCAGCTTGCTCTGTTTGGGGCCATGTTTATGCCTACTGAGGCTGACAAGATTCGTAAATTTGTTTGGGGGCTGCAGAGAGATTTCAGAGAGCTTGTAGAGATACTAGTTGCTAGTGGTTGGTCATTTTAGGCCATTGCAGACTATTCCTGTACAGTAGAAGATTCACGCAATCATGATACCGGGGACAGAGATAAGAGGCCTCGACATTAAAGTGGTTACAGTGGTTCTAGGCATGGTGGTAGAGGTTTCGGCCAGTGGGGCTAAGGTTATCAGCCACAACAACATTAGGGTCAGTTCAGTCGACCATTCCAGGCTTCAGTTCAGGCTTCGGGTTCTCAGTTGGAGTAGAGTTAGAGCAGTAGCATGGTCATAGCAGTCAGTCTGCGAGGGGTACTTCTTCTGGGCATCAGGCCAAGGTGGCCACACCGGTTCAGCGGGTCCGTCTCGATTGGGTGGGCCATCAGGGCCGTGCTATGAGTGTGGGAGACCGGAGGCAGAGGCCTCGGATGCTGTGATCACAAGTAAAATATTTGTTTGTCATCAGCCAGCTTATGCTTTGTTTGATCCTGGATCCACTTGTTCATTTATATCTGCCTACTTTCTGCCTTGTTTGGGGTTGGCTAGTGAGCCATTATCTGTACCTGTTTCTATTTTGACCCCAGTAGGAGATTCTTTAGTAGTGGATCGGATTGTGAGATCTTGTGTGATATTTGTTGGTGATTTGGATACTTGGGCTGACTTGATGATTCTTGATATGTTAGACTTTGATGTGATACTGGGCATAGACTAGTTATCCCCTCACCGTGCGATTTTGGATTTCTATGCAAAGACCGTTACCATAGCCGTGCCCGGTGTGTCCTCGGTTGTGTGGCAGGGTTCTATTAGCCATGCACCGTCTGGGATCATCTCTTGTCTTCGAGCAAGGAAGTTGATTTCCAGTGGGTGTCTAGCTTATCTAGCATATGTCCGAGATGCTAGTATTGACCCTACATCTCCTAAGTCTATTCCTATGGTTAGAGACTTCCTAGATGTGTTTCCTACCGACCTGCCAGGCTTTCCACCTGAGAGGGATATTGATTATGCCATGGAGTTAGAGCCGGGCACCAGACCTATATCTATCCCTCCCTACCATATGGCTCCTGCTGAGTTGAGAGTGCTTAAGGAGCAGCTCCAGGATTTGTTAGTTAAGGGATTCATTAGACGGAGTGTGTCTCATTGGGGTGCTCTTGTCCTCTTCATGAAGAACAAAGATGGGTCGATGCAAATGTGTATTGACTATTGGCAGCTGAATAAGGTGACAGTGAAGAATAGGTATCCGATGCCCAGGATTGATGACCTGTTTGACCATCTTCAGGGTTCTGCCGTGTTTTCTAAGATTGATTTGAGGTCCGGCTACCATCAGTTGAGGATTAGGGTAGAGGACATCCCTAAGACAACATTCAGGACACGTTATGGCCATTATGAGTTCCTGGTGATGTCTTTTGGGTTGACTAATGCCCCCACAACCTTTATGGATTTGATGCATAGGGAGCTTATCCCGTACCTGGATATGTTCATGATAGTCTTCATTGATGACATTCTGAAATACTCGAGGAGTAGGGACGAGCATGAGAAATATTTGAGGACCATACTTTAGACTTTGAGAGACCATCGACTTTATGCCAAGTTCTCAAAGTGTGAGTTTTTTTTAGAGTCAGTTCCATTCCTAGGGCACGTGGTGTCTAAGGATGGGATTAGAGTTTATCTGGGTAAGATTTCTGCAGTTTGTGATTGTCCTAGACCTACCACTTCTATCGAGGTTTGTAGCTTTGTTAGGTTGGCCAATTATTACAGACGATTCATTGAGGGATTTTCTTCCATAGCAGCACCCTTGACTATGCGGACTAGGAAGGTTATTCCATTCCAATGGTCCAATCAGTGCGAGGATAGTTTTCAGAGGCTTAAGGCCTTATTGACTTCAGCTCTAGTTCTGACTTTGCCGGTTGAGGGTCAGGGTTTCTCCATGTATTGTGATGCTTCAGGGGTCGGCCTTGGTTATATGTTGATGCAGCAGGGTCGAGTGATAGCATATGCATCGAGGCAGCTGAAGGTTCACGAGCACAACTGCCCCATCCATGACTTAGAGTTGGCAGCGGTAGTTTTTGCACTCAAGATCTGGAGGCACTATCTATATGGAGTTCATTGTGAGATATTCACCGACCATTGTAGTCTTTAGTATATTACGAGTCAGCGCGAGCTGAACTCGAGGAAGAGGATATGAGTGAGCTGCTGAAGGACTATGATTTCACTATTTTATACCATCTGGGAAAGGTAAATGTGGTAGTGGATGCCTTGAGTCGGAAGGCAGTGATTATGGGTAGTTTAGCTTTACTTTCAGTCTCAGAGCGGTCGTTGTCCTTGGACATCCAGTCCTTGGCTAACCATTTGGTTAGGCTTGACTTATCGGATCCCAGCAGAGCTCTTGCCAGTGTTGAGGTTTTCTCTAACCTAGTTGGTCAGATTCTGAGCTTACAGTTTGAGGATCAGAGTTTGTGTGACCTTCGGGCTCAGGTGGTTCGGAATGAGGCCAGCCGTGCTACCTTGGGTTCGATGGGGTTCTGCGGTTCGATGGTCAACTTTGTGTTCTGAGAATGGGTGATTTGATACATTTGATACTCCGTGAGGCACATTGTTCCAGATACTCCATTCACCCTGGTGCAGTGAAGATGTATAAAGATCTGAGGCAGCTTTACTGGTTGGGTGGTATAAAACGGGATGTGGCAGAGTTTTATCTCGGTGCTTGAACTGTTAGCAGGTGAAATTTTGAGCAAATAAGACCGGGTCGCTTGATGGAGTGACTTCCTATTCCCGAGTGGAAGTGTGACGGTATTACTATGGACTTCATTATTGGTTTGCCCAGTACTACTCAAAGGTTTGATTCTATTTGGCTGATCGTGTATAGGTTGACTAAGTCAGCGCATTTCTTGTCAGTTTGGACTTCCTACGGGGAAGAGAGGTTAGCTCAGATCTACATTCATGAGATTGTACGGTTGCATGGGGTCCCATCTTCTATCATTTCAGACTGCGGAACTCAGTTCACATCTCAGTTTTGGAGAGCTATACAGAGGGATTTTGGGTACGGAGGTTCAGCTTAGTACTGCTTTCCACCCTCAGACAGATGGGCAGTCCGAGAGGACCATTCAGGTCCTATAGGACATTTTTCGGGCTTGTGTACTTGACTTTGGAGGTTCGTGGGATCAATTTCTACCATTGGTTTAGTTTGCGTATAATAATAGATTTAATTCAAGCTTTGGCATGGCACCTTTCGAGGCTTTGTATGGTAGGCGTTGCAGGTCTCCCATTAGTTGGTTTGATGGGTTAGAGTCCAAACCGCAGAGTACGGATTTGCGTAGAGATTCCTTGGACCAAGTCCGTTTGATCCAGGATAGACTTAGAGAGGCCCAGAGTAGGCAGAAGAGCTACGCTGATCATAGACTTCGTGCCTTGGAGTTCAGTGTTGATGACCTGGTTTTTCTTCGTGTATCACCCGTGAAGGGCGTGATGAGATTTGGTCGGAGGGTCAAGCTTATCCCCAGGTTCATTGGGCTATTGAGATTCTGTAGTGGGTTGGTAGTGTTGCCTACATGTTAGCGTTGCCTCTGATGTTTTCAGCTATTCACCTAGTATTCCATGTCTTGATGTAGCACCGGTATATACCAGATGAGTCTCATGTGTTGCATTGGGATTCAGTTCAGTTCGATGAGAGTTATCATTTGTTGAGGAGCCGATAGCTATTTTGGCAAGAGATATCAGGAGGTTGAGATATAGGGAGATTCCGGTGGTGAAGGTTCAGTGGAGGCACTGTCCAGTCGAGGAGTCTACTTGGGAGATGGAGAGTGAGCTACGTGCTCTGTATTCGCAGTTGTTCGAGCCTTCAGGTACTCCCTTCTTCTTGACTTTCAAGGACGAAAGTCTTTTTAATAGTGAATGTTGTGATGACCCTTTCAGTCATCTTCGCATTTACGTATTTATTACACTGTTAGAGACTTCCTGTAGTGGCCTCAAATCATTTATAGCTTGCTAGAACCGGTGGTTCGGTGCCATGGCCGTTCCTTTGGTCGTTATGACTGTTTGCCTATTTTAGAGCCTAAACTTAGTATATCATTCACTTTGGTCAACATTCTTATCTAACGTGCTCGGAATTGAATTTTGACTATTCCATTAGCTCCGTAGCGATGAGTTTGGTCTAGTTGGACCTTTAGTTGAGGCCTGAGAACTTCCGGTATGGGTTTTGTGTGGTTTTCTTAGTTTTCAGGCCATTTGGAGTTGAAAGTGTAACTTTGGGTGACTTTCGATGATAGGAGTGTCGGATTCTAAATCTGACAATTCCATCAGCTCCCTAATGTTGAGTTTAGGCTAGGAAGGTGGTTGGTTTGGGTTCTGGATGAGCCAGACTCATTTTGAGCCTTTGGGTTCCTTTTCATTAGTGTTGACTTGGGTCAATATTTCTTTGAAATGACCTCGTATAGAAGTTTCATTAATTCTGTTGTGTTTGGAACATCGTTTCCACCCTGTTAGCACTATTAGTTTTTGAATATCTGTTTCCGATTGTGCCAGGAACACCCTGTGGAGTTTTTGGAAAATTGCAGAAAATTAAGTTGCAGGCCAGCCTTCTACGCAATCGCGCCAAGGCCATCGCAATCGCGCTTCAGCGCCTGCCAGCATTTATCACAATTGCGACCCTTCCAGTGCGATAGCGCTGAGGCACCTGTCATCCCTTCAGCGCTGTTGGCGCTGGCCTAGCTCCGATGGCGCTGAACATTTTCCAGCAATTATATAAAGCTGCAACTTCATTTTTCCAGCTCTCATTCTCTCCTTTCTCACTCTAAAACTCTATTTTCTCTCCTATAAATTGCTCTACTTTGATTCTAAGCCTTGGGGAGTTGGTTGGTTGTGGATTTCCCGTATTCCTTTGTCGTTTGGTAAGCTCCCTCTTCCCTTGAAATTTCATAAAAACCTCCATTGATGCCCATCTCTAAGCTTGAGTTTTGGTTGTGAATTCTAGTCGTTCCAGCTGGTGCATGCTCGTGGGAGTGGTAGATTATCCTTCTTGACTCGGGTTTTCGCCTTTGTGGTAAGTATTTCTTGCCCAATTTCCGTTGGATTTTTTGGAATTCCTTTCTTTAAACCCTAACCTTTGAGGGTTGTTTTGATGCCCTTTTCCTTGGCCATTTGTGCTCAAATTTGGAGCATAGCTTCTTGGAACCTTTGGGGTCATCGTGGATCTTTTTATTGTTGGTTTCAGGTTGTGAGCCCCGCGGGCCGGCTTTAGACCTTGATATCGGCACGGCTACAATTGTAGCAATATGGGTACCGTTAGACTCGTTTTAATATTATGATTATGGTCTTGATAGTTTGATTGTCGTTCGAGAGTTCTCGGAGCATTTCTGGCTTGGACCTGGTTATTCGGGCAGCTTGTCATTGGATTACAGGTAGGTTAGGACTTAACTCCCTAGACTTTGCATACATCGGTTAAAATTTTACTAGTTGGCATCCTTGATTTGGGTTACTAGGTTGGTACCAAAGACCTTGACTGATTTTCCATGAAACGTTCCGTTCTTTCCTCCGTTGTGTGTAGTACTCTTGTTGATTGATATTATTACCTTTGTAGTCATGTGAGGCCTTGTTGACTCTAGAACATAGACGGTGGGATCATTGAGAATGTCCGCGAGTCCCAGACATAGAATTATCCTGTTAGGCTGGTTATGCTTGCTGAATATCTTTGGAGCCTGTGCAGGACTGATAGGTTGATTGTGAGCTGCGGGGTGGCTATTGTGTGTTTATCATTCCATTTTCATGCATATAGAGAGGTTTTCCCATGTTTTACTATGGTTTGGCTTCGGTCCTTCTGGGACTGTTTTCTAAACTTTGCATGGCCTGGGGGGCCCATTTTCGATTGAAATGATTTGGAAATGGTTTTGACTTGTGCTGTGGATCTCCTTGGGGTAAGGGAAGTTTTAAAAGGCATTTTTTTTTATATAATTCCACTTTTCTGGGCTCGATGGGGTCGGGTGCCTTAGTTTATACTACAGCATCGGGGGTGTTGGTAGAATAGGTGGGGCTGAGTATTAGAGCTTTTAGGCTTACTATTTTAGACATGGATACCCTCCAGGAAGCTTTACTTGGGGATTGTTTCGAGGATGCGGGGCATCTAGTATGTTGGTCGGTGGCCTCCATGGACTTGCCACTCTAGACCAGAAGCTGCGCACTGCGGGTGTCGGAGGAAGGGTATACGGTGTAGTAGTGGTATACGGGTGGGACCTTCCATGGATCTTGTCTTCTGGGCCTTATAGGTCGCCGGAAGCGGGTGACATATGGTACTTGATCACTTTTACTTAGCATGGCATCATATTGTTCATATGCATGAGGTACCACCCTTATCTATTGATTGTTGATTGTACGCTCCAGTAGTATGGGATGCCGGAGGGTTTGTTTTCACTTGTTTGCGTTCCTCAGTTGTATGGGCGGCCGAGGGATTGTAGGTAGAGTCTTATAACATTACTTCTGTCTTAAGTGTGAGATTGGTTACAACGAGGCTATTGGTTCCGGGGATGAGATTGTTATAATTAGCGTGGTTAGAGCTTGGCTATACGGGGCTGTTGGTGATTGTGTTATGATTGGTGTGGTTACTGTTCCTATTTCTGAGAATATCTATTTTTCATTTCTCTCATATTCCCCATACTTGAAGTTACCGATATACCGTCCATTTCTAGACTTATGCATATATACTGTTGTTTCAAGGATTCTAGTGCGTCGTTCTAATTTTCACCTGTGTTTGCCATGTATATATTCTATTTGCTAGCCTTGCTTGTTGCTTTACGTTGTCTTCCCTCTAGCCTAGTTCCGGTGTACTTTATCATTGATTTATGTGATTATTTGTTTCTACTCTGCCTGATGTTGTTCTTTTACCTTATATGTGCCCAGTCGGCCTATGATACCTACTGGGTACCTTATGCTTCGCATCTGGTGCTCACCCTACCCCTGCATCTTTTGGTGCAAATCCTGGTATGGGCCATCGCCGTTAGAGCATCGGAGACTCGTGTGGGCAACTACTTTTGGATCATCCAGACTGAGGGTGAGCTCTTGGCGTTCTGAGCTTGACTTAGTTTATCTTTTGTATATTCTACACTCTGTTACTATTCGGAGATAACTTATGTATATATTTCTTTTGGACCTTTTGTACTCCTGATGTAGTTCTGCTCTTATACACTATGATACTAGGTTTTGGGTTGGATTAGCTTCCGTTTTGTATTTACATTACTCCGGTTACCCAGTTTATTCCATTTGTTCCCTTGCTTCCGCTTATTTATTATTCTTCCACTTAAACTGTTAGAAAGTAGCCCATTACTAACCGTTCCGGGCTCTGGGGATTGGTTCACCTACCGGGGGGTTGTAGGTGCCATTATGACCGAGAAATCAGGTCATGACACCTAGATACACATCATCCCCATTCGGTATTGATATGACTTGTAGACATCCTTCTATACGTCATCCATTTTAAGTTTGACTTTGAACGGATCTCTTTGGCCTAGATGCATATCATCCCCATTTGGTATTGACATGACTTTTAGACATCCTACTATACGTCATCCTCTTGCAGTTTTGACGAGCGCCAACCTCTTTCGGTTATGACTTGAATGTATATCTTATGGCCCTTACGCTTGGTCTTTACAACAAGAATAAGCATGAAACATCTCTCATGATAGTTGAAGAGAACATTACCTTTAATACGGAGTTGGTCTTGTTGATGCTTTTGACCTGTATCTGCACTCAAATTAAATGATCAGTAGGCGTAGTGTCGCTCTTGCTAGCGACTAAAGTCAAAACATCAAGGAAAACATAAATAAACCATTTGAAGTAAAAAATAGATGACTTTGTTTGAAAATATCATCCTCTTTTCAAGGTGGTAGACAAACAAGAGGTCATATAAGTGAATGATTAAACCCCATATCTGGGAGCAGTTATAAATACCGCCTTTGACTATCATATGTTCATTGTGATCCATAATTTGTCAGGGATTTGAGAAGGATGTCGTCATTCTCTCTTTATCTGATGATATCTTTGATCACTTTGTTGTCATGGTGACTTTCTCTCGTGTACCTGCGCTCAGGGTAAATGATTAATAGACATAGCATCACTCTTTCTAGCAACTACAAGCAAATTTTGGAAAAGCTTTGAAGAAAGCATTTGCAATATAAATTGAATGGCCTTGTCTGCCAATGTCCTCCTTTTTCGAGGTAAAATAAACAAGTAAGAGGTCCTTCAGATTGTAAACGGATAGTTGAACCCTGCCTCTGGGCATAGCTACAAATACCGTTCTTGAACATTGCATGTTAATTGTGATTTATGACTTGTTGGAAATTTGAGGCGGACATCACCATTTTCTCCTTATCTGATGATTCCTGCATTCCCAGAACATTATTAGTTTTGGAGAGTTCTGTTGCCTTGGGCTATTCCCAATTGTCTTGGCTCCTTCTTGTTGATTTTGGGCCTTCAACTTTGTTGTATTATTTCATGTCAAGGAATATGGTGAACAATTAGAACCCTTTGTTGATCCTTCATTGATCTTAGGATAACCTGCATCCAGAGAAAAAATGTTACTTTTACCGAAACTGATTTGTGTTGACCTTCTTTGGTCATCTACTTTTGTCTTATTATATTTGAGTGCTTGTCATTTTCGAGCATCCGTATTGACTCCCCGAGTCATGATAGATGTAAGACAATCAATTTATGAAAGATTAATTTTGATATAAAAAAATTTCAAATAATTTTTTGAAAAATAATAATTTTGAAGAATGATTTGAAAAGGGTCTCTGCCAATCTTGTCATGTCATGCACTAGCTCAATGAACGTCCTTCATTTGAGGCCTTGATACATCTTACACACAGTTGGCAAGATCTGGAGAACCTTCATCATCCTAGCTGGGGAGTTTGAAAAATGGTCTTTTGAAAAATATGTCGTAGATGGAGATTAATCCACTTGGACTTTGTTGCAGCTGGGATTTCTGAAGTTGACTATGATCTTTTGGTGTTGGATATTTCTCGGAATCTATCACTGAAATCACCAATGAAGCTTGATGGAAATTTTGAGGTCCTCAAAATTTCTGCCCCAGTTAAAGTTTTTATGACGAACTTTATCCCGTTGATAAGAGATTTGATACTCTGTGAGGATTATGAGTTTCTTTTTTTTTATTCACTTCAGTTGTTTTTCTGGCAGATTCTGTATTTTGACTTGTCGGAGAATGATCTTGAATTCTGAATTTTCAAGATTTCTTTCTCAAAAATTCTGCCCCAATTTCTATTTCCTGGGGTGATATGATGGAGTCGTTGTGGCACCTACGTATCCTGTAGAAGCAGAAATCAGGTCAAACATAGTTCCCCCAATCATAGAAGGATAAAATTAGAAGTAAATAAAGGAGTGACCGAAGCCAACAAAGGCCACCTACGTATCTCATTCTTGATAACTCAGGTCATCACGTAGTTCAAGACAAAAAGGGAAAGATAGATTTATATAATGGGTTGACCGAAGCTGACACAGGCCGCCTACGTATCTCATTCTTGAGAATAGGTATCTTGAGATTCTTTCTCGAAATTCACTTTGGGTTACACTCTTTGGCATAATCCGCATTCTGACTTTTTGGAAATGATCTTTGCCCTTCTAAATTTTCGAGATTTCTTTGTCAAAAATTCTGCCCCAGTTTCCATTTCCTAGAGTAGTATGACCAAGCCATTGTGATGCCTACGTATCCCGTTATGACAAAAATCAAGACAAACATAGTTCCCCCAATCGTAGCGGGAGAAAATTATAATTAAATTAAGGGATGACCGAAGTCGACAAGGCCGCTTACGTATCTCATTCTTGAGAATTCGGGTCAAATGTAGTTCATACAAAAGAGGATAGGGGGATATTATCAAGCTAATACAAAGCACGAAAAATGATTACAAGTAAGAGATGCAGTTACAGGTACAAAGGTGACAAAATATTGTCTTCATATATAATATTTCTTGATAGCCTCTGAGTTGATTGGTTGTGTCCGCTCTTATGACCATTCATCACGTCTTTGTGGATGACATGACGTCTTCATCATTTTGGTGCAAACTTTCACCACGTACTTATCTTTTTCTAGATTGAATTCTGAACTGTCCAATAACATATCATCATAGATTCAGGTGAATATCTCAATGTATTGTTCGAGCAATTTGATAGGCTCTATCTTTTATGCGTTTGACATGAGGACACTGGTCCTAGTATCTTTTCTTCGGTTGTCATCTTAAAAATTCACCAATTCGATTTTCTTCTGAATTGGTGACTCTTGATTCTCAAGTTATTTCTACTCTTCTATTAAATATTCTGGAACTGCAATTTGTTCACTATATTCTTCAAATTCAACACCATCTACCTCAATTATTCATGGAGCTTAAGACATGACATGACATTAGCAGGATTTAAACTAATTAAACAAGGTTACATAATAACTTTTTAAACATGACATATAATAATAAAAAGCAATTGATTTTCGAGATAGGGGAGGCTTTCATTAAATATTTAAAGACATATGAACTTTGGTTGTTACCCACGTAAATCTGAGTTCCTTGCCTTTTTGAAAATATTACGAGGAAAGTAAAGACATAATGAGGAAAATAAGACATAAAAGGTGGGTCTCGAGCCTCATTCGGACCATCACCAATTTAAAAATTAAAGATTTGTCTTTTCTCTACCAAAATAAATGGAGAATCATGATCGGAGTAGATGTCCAGTTGTGCAACTTTTCTCCTGGTTTAGTGTCCCATATTTCAATCTCCTTGGTGCATTCTTCAAAAACCATGTCACCTACGATCCTTTCCCCTTGACTGTTGCTTTTATTCCATGCTTGAATGGGAAAATATTGGTATGTATGAGGTAGCTCTTGATCGATCTTTTGCTTAGCCTGATCTTCGAACAAATTTTCTTTGATTGAAATATCACCTAAACCAAATTTAAGAGGCTTCTATAGAAATGCTCGATGAGGCACAGTCATTACCATAAACTTAAGCTTCTCGCTTATGCTCAGAGAAGCCATAACATTCTCTACGGTGTTGGGACTCTCTTGGGTTATGGCGAGCCATTTTTCATCTCTCAATCATGTTTATAGTTACTCCTCCAAAGTTTTGCAGGGGATTGGTGTTAACATCGGGCGCAACCTTCTGAAGAAAAATGACCTTGTGATCGATTAGGTTCTGAATTTGGTGCTTCAAATTTAGGCAATCTTCAGTGGTATATCCAACACTTCCTGAATGATATGCGCAATGTCGATCAGGTTTGAACAATTTAGAAGCTGGATTAGCAGGCTTTGGTTCGATAGGCTAAATTAGTCCAATTGTTTTCAGTCTCTTAAAGAGTTGAGTTCGGCTTTCAACTAGTGGAGTAAAGACTCGAGGAGGTTTTTTCTCCAAATTTGGATGGGAAAGATTATAATTGTTTTGGCGATTAGAGGGTGGTGTTTGGTAGTTTGGTTGGACATGAAAAACATGATGAGAATTTTGTGAAGCTGTGGGGTAACTCTTTAATGCTGAGGTTTTTCTGGTGCTGTATTTGAAAGACTTCTTTGATTTCATGCCAGGGCTGAAGGACACATAAGACACCTCTTCTCCTTTCTTTCTTATGAATCTTGGAGACTTTGGTTGTGTAGAGACCTTGACAATTTTTCCAGTCCTAAGACCTTCTTTGACTGTCTCACCAATTTTGACTAAATCAACGAACTTCACATGGACCACTGATATCATATTTTCATAGAATTCTAGTTCTTGAGCATGCATAAATATGACGGCAATTTCTTCTTCGGTCATAGGAGGTTTGACTCTCGCTACCTCCTTTCTCCATCGATAGGCATATTCATGAAAATGCTCATTGGATTCTTGCTTGATACGATTTAAAGAATACGTGTTTGGGACAACCTCCATGTTGTAGGCAAATTTCTAGCAAAATCTTTGGCTAGAGTGCTCCATCCAGACCACTTTTTCACACCTTGGAAAGTAAACCATTCTAGTGCTTCATCGTTTAGACTCCGACTGAAGAGTCTCATTAGTAGTGCTTCATTTTTACCTTCTCCCACCATTTGGTCACAATAACTCCTCAAATGGACTGTGGGATTTCCAACACCGTTAAACATTTCAAACTTTAGAATTTTGAATCCTTTTGGAAGATTCAAATCTTGATAAATGCAAAGATTATCATAACTATATTTTTCTTTGTCAGGTGAATTTCACGATTCTTTGATCGTGGCAAACTCTTCTTTCATTAACATCATATCCTTATCGTGCCTATCTTCCACGGCTCTGAATTCCCTCTCCTTTCTCTCGTAATGGTTAGGCTTGGATTTATCTGGGAAGTTAGGATAGGTTTCGAGTGTAGTGGCGTAAAAGGTAGTGGTTTTCATAGTTTGGATAGGTGGTGGGTGCTGGACATTCAAAGTGGCATTTTGTATATGGGGGTAATGTTTTGTGGGTTGTTGGCATTTGGAATGATAGTGGGAGGGATGTTCTGAGAGTTGAAGGTATTTGGAGGAGTATTTTGATAGTTAGAAGGGATATTTTGTGTATTGTTGTTTTTATTAGTATACTTGGTATATGGAGCATGGGCTTGGTATGACGATCCAAATTGAGGTGGATTAGTGGAGATGGAATCTGTGGGAGGTCATGGAATAGAGGCAGATGGCGTATTATTTGGATGGTTTTCGACGCTGGGAGAGTTTGAAGAGGAAATTGGAGAAGAGGCCTCATCTCTCTAGGAATCCTGGTGAATTCTCTGTTCTATTGTATTTATTTCCTCTTCTCAGCCATTTGTTGCAGTATTTTCAGCATCAGTGCGCTTTGATCCATTGTGATTGTATCTGCTATGTCTATGTTTGTCAACCTAGTCTCCTCAGTATCGTCAGTTATTTTCCTTCTCTTTTTATCAAGCTATGGTCAAGGGAGGATTCTACTTGCGAAGTAAGCTAGTTTTTCAATACAGATCAGTTTCTTAACTCCTACCTGATAAGAGAAAAATAACTCAAAAGGTAACCATGTTAGATTTTGTTTATAATAAACAATGCAAGATATTCGACAGAAGGTAAGCAAACAAGTGTTGCTTTTTTCAAAAGGTGAATTAATCCGCGGGTGGATTTTTATAGGAATGTCTCGAACGTATAGGAATTTATCCGTTGATTTTTATAGTAAGTGATTTGATAGACAAGTTTTCTTGTGTTAAATAGGCTCTTCTTGTACTTGACTATTATTGATGTCAATAAGCAAGAGTTTCCAAATTCTTCGTCAGAATGAAATCTTTCAAAGATTGGGAACGGGCGTTGAAAGGCTATGTAGTTCGAATAAGGTGAATTAACTTTCTGAAGAGATAGGAACAAGATTTTAAAGGTCTTCTTGAGAAGGTTTGAAATTTTCTGAGAAACATAAAAACTCGAAGAATCATTCGGCCGGACTCCTGTATTGTTGGCTTATATTTCTGCCTATATGCCCTAAAATTCTTTAGTAGGAGTGGATCAATTCACCCTCAATTGAGGCAACACACAATCACAATAAAATAGTTATATCGCATAACATGTAAATAATTTAGTGCGTCCTATACAAATATGTGACCTTTTTATGCCAATGGTAGACCTAACGAATTGAAGGATGTATGCATTTGTGAGACGTTCCATTGCCTCAAAATATTATATACAAACTGATTAAATCTAATAGGGATACAAAATAAGGAAAAAAGGATGTATAATAAATGTTAGTCCCACGCAGGGGCACAATCCTAAACTATACCGCCGTGGAAGGTCCTTCATTTTGACACTTCATAAACTTCTTGGAATTCCAAATGTCTTTTGGATGGAGACCTTCAATAAGACTATCTAAATACTTCCCAACCCTGAGGGATAATATTTCATACAATTCGATATTACATCCTTCAATTAATCACATTAGGGATGATTGTTCTTTTGAACCGTGGGCCTTTTCGAACACAAGGTGGTCTTACTAATGGACCCGATACCCCTTGGATATTGGATCAACTTAGGTCAATGCCTAAGCAAGGGATTTGGTTTCGCTCTACAATAGTTGACTAGAGTTAGTTTAGTGAAAATGACCGGGAATCTGGGCGGACAACTGCGGGCTAAAACAACAAGTGAACGCTAACCAACCGCATATCAACTACTTCACTCGTCAGTTTTGAGAAAGTGTGTTTTCTAGTGAAGGACGACTGTAAATACTTGCATAATCGCCCTTTATTCCTAATGCAAACTAATGTTTTGCCAAGGGAGGCGGAATATGCCATGAAATGGAATAATTTATAATTTGCGGAAATTAAACAAGTAAATAAATAAAATAATAAATTAATTAATACAAAACTGAATAGTTAGTCAAATAAGAGTTAGTTAAAATCATTTTGGTTAGAACCTAGTTGATTTTCCAGTAGAGTCGCCATTTCTGCTTTAGGGAAAAAATATAAATGGTTTGACTTAAGTAAATTCAAAAACTTAAAGAAAATTTCCAAATTCAATTAAAATTAACAATGTCGCCACTTAATTAATTAAAAGAAAATTAATAAAACCTTGTAAAAAAAATTCTAAAGTTAAAAAAAGATAAAAACTTTAAAAATTAAGATATTTTGGATAAGAGGATCATATTAATATTTCGAGAAGGGTTTTAAGGCACTCAAAATACCCGCTAACTTGCAGATATTCGGCGATTTAAAACAAACTCTTATTTAAGACTAACTTAAATGGTTTGAAAAGAAACTTCTTGAATTCATTCAAAAATTGATAAATGAAAAAAAATGTCCCTTTCGAGTTTTTTTTTTAAGAATTACTCCTAAAGAAAAGCTCTTAGAGTTAAAAAAGAAATGACCCTTTTGAAAAGAAATGATCTTTTTTGAGTTATTTGAGAAGAAATGATCTTCTGAAAATCCCAAGTAAATGGACGAAATTTATTTGATAATTATACATTCATATTATCTCAAATATTGAAATAATTTGAATATTAAAGTTTCAAAAAATTAATTCTATCTTTAATAATTTATCCGAGTTAAGCTTTTGAGTCAAATAGTTAACCCAATCGCTAAACATGGATTCAAAAGCTTCCAATAACTATGAAAGAACATGGAAAGTTCTCAAGTTATTCTTAAAAGATTAAATTTGCCTAGGTGAACTTCAAAATTTGGATGAATAATCACGAGAAAACATAATATAGCAACTCAACGAGGATTCATCTAAGGTAAATGAAAGGGTAAAAAAGTTAACTACCACAAATAATACAATTAAAATAAAGGTAGAGGAGAAAGTTGATTAGGCTCTTAGCCCTATCATCTTTGTTGATGTGTTGTTCAGGCCTTTGTCCTGTACATATTTGCTTCCCTTACAATCTGATTCTTAGCGGCTCGAGAGGTCTGACTCAATGATTTGTTGTGTTTTAAACCCAAAAAAATGCGCAAGGATGATATGGGAGTCTCTAAGAGACTCGTGCAAGGTTCACATGCATAATAAACGAGGGAAGAAGATTAGTACCGAGAAAAAAAGAATAAACAACATTAGGTTAATAAAGCAACTTTCACGATCATATTAAATGTAACAAAGATAGGAAATTAAACTCATATATTAGGGCATGATCACTGATTCCTAAGAAAACTTATTAATCATCCTTAAGATAGAGATCAAATTAATGCCAAAACACGACTAGAAATAGCTCAACTCGTGAGGAGAACCCTCAATACTTTGTTTTAAACTCTTATAAAAAATTATTCGGATTTCAACCTTTAAACTGATTTAATCAACCCAAAACCATGAAATGACTTAAAATATTATTCAGGCGGTCAACACAAAAGGAATTTTTTGCAAGACTCTTTCCGGCTAGTTAAAACGCTAGTCACTTAATTATTTGAAACAAACACGTGACGAGTAGCGAAAGAGGTTAATACCCTCCCAAAACTTATAGGGAGACTCTAGAACAATTAACCATATTGCAAAAATGAGAAAGCACTGAAATATGTTCATATATGAGGAACCCTAGTTTTTGAACAACGAAAGCTTATTTCGGAACTCCTCGAAACCAGTTCGTGATTATTCTCATAATAAAAGGAACTTATTTGATGCCACTCTACGCAGACAGAACATGGACATATTACATTTCATGAAGAAAGTTTTTCCAAATGAAGCCTACTCGAGATACATGAGAAGAAAGATTCACGCGACAACCAGATTGCATACAAAAGCTAGATATCAAAGCTAAATGGGGAGTAAACATCAAATTTTAGAAGAACAGGGCAGTGAAGCTTGACATTTTGGACTAACAAACTATCGAGACGTTCAACAACTTCAAGATCTCAGTCATGACTGAACGAGGACAGAAGAAAAGATCTAATTCAATTAAGTTAAGCATAATTTAGAGACTACACTCAAGTTCATGATACATATCCTGCTTATAAACAAAACTGCCAACAATACACTATCTTCTAAGGTTGTTTTACCACCAAAATTCAATCTTGACATTTGAGTATAACAGTTACAACACAAAACACCTCTTTTGTATTTTTTGCCAAGAATACAAAAGAAAGAACGATTGATATAGAGCTTCATTGAAATTCATATAGAAAGTTGCAATACAGTATTTAATAGGGTGTTTCGAGGCTATGAACTCGCACTAATCAGAAACAAACCATGATCATTCAGGCCATATTTTGAAGAGAATCACACCATTACTCTTTACAACATGCTAAGTTAATTCTTCCATAATATGAACATGTACATATTTCAAAATCATGTGCCAAACTCCTACATTCTAAACCGGAAAAAGGATCACCGCCACCTTATAGCAAGCATAGAAAAAAGATATTTTACAAGAACATTCTCACAACAAAACATCCTACTTTGAACATAGCCTAAGAAAATGAGACTAAAGCTGAAAGAAATTTATTAAAACCATCCTAATCTAAACTTAACAGAACACACATAATATCAGATAGTAAGGAGATTATTAGAAAGGAGAATTACCTTTTTTCGGGCAGCGAGCTGGAGACGACGAGCTTGAAGACCACTTCCACACCTCCGACCTTAATCGAATTCCCCGGATTTTTAGAGTTAGAGAAAGATTCTCCAAAAAACTCTAAAACCCAAAGAAAATTTGTGAAAGAACTCCCAAAATCTTAGCTAATAAATACCAAGATTCTTTGATCCTTTTAGGGTTCTCTCCGCAATGAAATCGTTGCCTCAACAACGAAAATAGTTAGGGTTTATATATGGTGAAAACCGGATGAATTTTGGAAGATTTTTCGATGTAGGAGAAATGGTTTCTAAGGATTTTTTGGGGAATTCCCTTTGAGGGAATTTGAATTCCCTGGAGGATAAGGCTGTAGTGAGATGGACGAGTACAAATTTGTACCATTTTCAACCAAAATGAAAAGAGAAAATCCTAAATTAAAGGATAATACGGAAAAGGTTCGTTCCGAGAAGCTTCCAGAGGTACGAATCTCGTGCTATGCACTCGAGTTTGTACGAGTTTGAGGAGAGAAGAAGTGGGCGGCGGCTAGGGTTCTTGGAGTTATGTCATTTTGTGTGTAGGAGATGAGCAAAATGGGGTCATTTTGGTTTCTGTTGTTTTAGGAATAGAGGAAGATGAGGGAGTATAAGGAGTTGGTTTGGGTCGGGTTATGGTGAACATTGGAGTTGGCTGGTGAGTTTATGGAGTTCTGATTTGGGCCAAGAATTAGCTGCAACTTTAGGAATAGATTAATTGCAAGATTGTCCACTCTTATTTGAAAATGTGGCCAGATTTGGGTTAAAAGGTAATTGGATTGGAACAATTAGAGAATTTTAGGCTAAAATTGAAATAGGCGAATTTATTTAAAATAATTATTGAGCTTCTTTAATTTAAATAAGAAAAAAATAATTATTTCGTTTAAAGCATAAGAGACTCCATATTCAATTAATCTCCAAATTTAAGTCAATTTTGAGAAAAATAAATCATTCTCAATTTAAACATGATTTTCACTCGAAAATAATTTCAAAGGTATTTTTTTTGAGTAAAATCTATATAATTCAATATAATCAAATAAAAAATATATATTCTTACTTAAAATGATGAAATTATCATGGAAATTAATTTTGAAAATATTTTGATTTTATAAGAACAATTATTTTAAAATTATTTTAAAATTGAAAAAGCTCAAAATTAATTTGCAATGTGGAGAGTAAAAATTGGGTGTCAACAATAATGATAATAAAACACTCAAATATAAATACAAGAGAATGCAGTACATTATGGTATGATATGATACAATATGTGGCCAATTTAGAAAAGTAAAACTCGGTATGATCCCTCGATCCACCCTTAGACTCATCAACACATGCAGTAATGTAAAATCCAAATATGTGCTCCTTGCGCCTCCCTTAGGCTCATCAACAGAGAGTAAATAGAGGAAAAGGTTCGGAACTGTCCCCCAGACCGAATATAAAAGTGGTACTGGCTTTCTATCTCAGAAAATCAGTGAAAAATCCATAGAATCCATCCCGTAACCTCAAAATTATAGAAAAGTGGTACAACTTTCTTTAAAAAAAATCAAAAAGTCCATATTTTCCTTCAAACCATACCAATATCAATGTATATGCATGTATGAATATATGTGTGCCATCACAAGGGAATACATGTATGTATATGTATATATATATATATATATATATATATATATATATATATATAATCAAGGGTAAAAGCACCCTCCAAACAGGTCAACTAACCTAGAAATTCATCCAATACCAAGCTATGGCCTCGGGCCCACAATTACACTATATACAGAATAAAACACCAAAATGGGGAAATAAAAAAAAAATCAAAAGTAAAAGCATACTCTACCATGATATCCTCCTCAAAACCTATACTAAAGATTCTAGTCTAACCACATCATGACTAGAACAACCTAGCCAAAGGATAAGCAGGAAATTCTATTCTACTGTTCCAAAAATAGCAAATAATCCAGGAGAAAGGGGGTTAAAGCCTAATTTTACCCTACGACCTAAGGTAACATTCGTGCAACTTATGAAATATAAAATCTAGATGAGCTAAGTCTAAAAGAGGTAAACCATAACCTACCTCGGGGCTAAACTATAGTTGCAAACCGTACTCGGGAGCCTTTCTCTTTCGAAATGCCTTTGATCATTGCCACACTATCATAAATAAATTCAATGTGTTAAGATAGGAACAATGACACCCATATTGATATAAAAAATTTCAGTTCAGAAATTGAGTCAAAATTCAACCATCGGGGCTCGCTAACAAAATCATAAACAAACTCAGCAATGATGCTTCCTACAAGGTGAGGGATGCATGCCCCAACTTTGGGAGGTAACAAGAGTAATTTGGACCTCAATAGTCTGAAATGATCACTTTAGAGTGAAGATAGAATCATGGCATTAGAACCCCAAACAAGTATGGAAGATGGAATTTAAAGACTATATGCGTAATAGAATGAGAGGGGGAAGAAATTTACCTCAAATGCTCAAGCAATCGACACGAAAAGGTGAAAATCTCTCTTACCAAGCTTCCTCTTATGGAGGAAATGTTTTCCAACACTTAAGAAATAATGAAGAAGAAGCCTTTCAAAGACTCAGTGATCGTCGCTCCTGCAGAAAATCCATCGCAGAAGCGATGCTGCAATGGCAAAAAAAGATCGAAGGGGCGAAGGTGGGTGCAGAAAGCACCCTCCGAAGGAGCATCGAAGCTCCGCAAGAGAGAAGCTAGCTAATATCACCTGCCATTGTAGGTGCGACTGCTTCTCCACAGGTGCGGCTCCACCGGTGTGAGCCAAGCTCTGCAAGAGCGATTGTATCAGCACCAGCTGCACCAGCCACTTCCACCAAACATCAAAGTCTCACAACGGACCCCCAAGATTCATTTGGAAACCCGCAAAAGCAAATCAAACATACTACCCAATTGGACACGACATTCCAAACTCAACAAAATCATCAAAATGGCCAATGGAGGCCATCTTGATGAAATATTGACCAAAGTCAACACTTTGATGGTTTTGCTTAAAACCACCCAATTACCCAAAATGAGTCTGGAAGCCTCAAGACCCAAACTAAAGGTCCCACTAGTCAAAAATCCACATTCCGAGCTAATAGTGCTGACATATTTCTTATTTGAGCCTGTTTACTCTGAAGGTTGATCAAAGTCAAACATTTCAACTTTAAGAGTTCCAAAATAGGGTAACTCTTCTAAAACTTGATAGAATACCTCGGGAAGCATGCCACCCATCCCAACAAGTCACATAAGCAGTGTAGAAGCTATGGAAAGGGTCCAAATGGTAAAAATGCATGAAAATAGGGAAATGACCAAGAGGGTCATTACAACCTCTACTACTAAAGGACTTTGTTCCTTGAAAGTTAGAAAAAAGGTACCTCAAGGCTAAAAAAGGTTAGGATATCAGGTCCGCATGACGACCTCAGTTTTCCAAGTAGCCCTCTCAAATAGACGATGCCTTCACTTGACCTTAACTGAAGAAATCCATTTAGACCTCAACTTTCTAACCTGCTTGTGCAAAATAGCAATAGACTCCTCCTCAAAAGTCAAAGTCTCATCAAACTGAACCAAATCCCACAGAAGCACATGAGACTCATCTGAAACATACCATCTCTGCATGGAAACATGAAAAATAGGGTGAACACCCGAAAGAGTAGGAGGCCAGACTAACTCATATGCTACCTCCTTAATGTGATGCAGAATCTCAAAAGGCCCAATGAACCTGGCTAAGCTTTCCCTTTCGCCCAAACCTTGCAAGCCCTTCACGGGAGACACACAAAGGAAAACTCTGTCACTAACCATACACTCTAAGTCTTGCACCCTTCTGTCAGCATAACTCTTCTGCCTACTCTGGGTAGTATAGAGTCTCTCCTGAATAACCCAAACTCAATCCATAGAATCACGTAATAAATTGGTAACTCAAGGCCTTACCTCAAATGCATCAAACCAACCCACCATAAACCTGCACCACCTACCATACAATGCCTCGAATGGAGCAATCTAAATACTAGAATGGTATCTATTATTATACGCAAACTCTGCCAAGGCCAAGAACTGGTCCAAAAGACCTTCAAGATCAATAACATAAGTCCAAAACATATTGTTGATAACCTAAATACTATGCTCCAATTGACCTTCAGTCTGCAGGTGAAAAGTTATGCTAATCTTCACTCGGGTACCCAACTCTCTCTTAATTGACCTCCAAAAACACGAAGTAAACTAAGTACCATGGTTATAAATCATAGAAATTGGCACCTTATGCAAATGGACAACCTCCCAAATGTAAATCTAAGCCAACCACTCTAAACTGTACGAAGTCTAAACTGGCAGAAAGTGAGTTGACTTCATCAACCTATCCACGATAACCCAAATAACATCAATTATCCATAAAGTATGTGGTAACCCTACCATAATATCCATAGTTATGCTCTCCCACTTCCTCCCGAAGATGGGTAACCTCTAGGTCAAACCACCTGGCCTTTGGTGCTCGTACTTTACCTGCTGACAGTTGAAGCACCTAGACACAAAATCTGAGATATTCTGCTTTATCCCGCACCACCACTAGTGTTATCTCAAGTCACGATACATCTAATCTTCCCAGATGAATGGAATATCTAGAACAATGAGCCTCTTTAATGATCAGTCTAATAAAATCTCCAACTCTAGAAACATAGATACGACCCTCAATCCTCAAAATACCCTCTGAATCTAAGGTTGCCTTCCTCGCCTTGCCTCTTGATAACGCTCAAAAGTACTCTCCAAGATGGAGGTATCAGCAATCATTAAGCAAAATAAAAAAATTATTACCCAGTGGGAGTCAGGGTCGATCCCACAAGGAATGGCTGACAAGCTAGAGAGATTGTAAAAAAATTCTCACAATGAAAGTGTTTTGTTCGAACAACAAATAATGTAAAAAAGGAGGGAATTTGGAACCTATCATAATTTGAATTCCAAACAAAGCTATAAGTAAAAATGCAAGGTGTAACAATAGAGAGAGGATGACTAAGGATGTGCTTCTGATGGGCATTGAGTATGGGTCAAGGTACTTGCTTATTTGCCTAAATTCTCACTAAATAACATAGGTAACATTGGTTTTAGGTATGAAAGTTAATCTTTTGATCACACAATCATTTATCTAACAACCTTTATTCAAGCACCATTAGTCAAGCATAAAACAACCAATATATGCTTGGGGTGGTCACACTATTTCTAGCTTAGACCCTTAAATGGGTGTTTCTGGAAAATTGAGCTATTTATAGTATCAATCTAAGTGGAATCCCAAGTACCCACTAGCAATTTCACATCCGAAATAGTAAATTCCTTTTACAAGCAAGAACACAATCAAGTGAAGTAAATCCATATTTGCAGCCACAAATTTTATAGTTAAAACATGATGAGATCACTAGACCCATATCATATTAGCAGTTATAAACACAAATAAGCAAGATCCATACCCTTTAATCAAGTACTGATCATTAACACATCCTTAGACAAGAGACTTAGCTACTCATGCTAAAGGAAGAAGAAATTATACTCATAGAGAAATTCAAATTCCTTTTCGTAGAAATATAGCAACAATCAATATCCAAGATCTTAATTACAAGACCAAGGTTGAATATTGAGAGAATGGATTGAAACCCTCTTTCTTGCCCTGATAGAGAAACATGCTTCTAGTGTTCAAAACTATTCAAAAAACTAACAAAAACTATGGAAAATTAAGCCTGAAATGGGTTTTAATAAGTTCCCAATATGTCATATGAATATGGAAAAAAATGCCTTTAGGAGCCGTGCGGCGCGACGTGCAATTCGCACGTCATATTGTGCACGTCGCACAGCTCCACAGAACTGAACTAGAATACCTACAGCTCGCAGTAAGCATTGTGCATATCGCACAGGCACCGCATCCCCTTACAAATTCTCTTCTCCTTCATAGCATTCATGCGGAGGAAGGTGCGAACCTCACTAGTGGTTGTGTGTGTCACATAAGGTCTGCACCTCAAGGCAGATTCATCACTTCTTTAGATCAACTTCACACTTAAACTCTGTTTAAGCTCTTTTAGGTTCTTTTCCTTGTTATCCTTCTTGAATCCAGAGTACCTACATTCATGTTAATAAAGGCCATAAGAACCTCCAAAGATTATCAAAACATGGCAATAATTCATGATTAAAGTCTAAATGAGTTGGTAGATTACCGACTCATCAAACCCTCAAACTTGAAATATTTCTTGTCCTCAAGAAAGATACTCATAAGGTAAGGAATGAATTATGCTAAAACTCAATCACGGCACACAAGATTAATCTACTCTAAAATTTAAGAAAAATAATATCAAAAAGACTCAACTACCATGCTCATCTCAATTTGAACCACCACAAAAATCAAGGAAATTTCTCAATTCAAAACCTTCTCAAAAGGATCTCATTTCTCATTCAAAATCAAGATATTAATCTTCTCAAGTCATTGGCATGGACAATCAAGGTTTGCCTCGAGATTAGCCACATAACTTGTCTCTTCCTCTCAATTGAAATAGAGACTTCATGTTTCAATTCGAGTGCATGATTCCACTCACTACACGAGAGAATCCCACTTAAAATCATGCAATTTTCACAATACAAGGGATTATAAGAGAACTGAGAAGACTCTAACTCTCTCACGGAAGTTCAAGTGCACACAGGTCAAACCATATGCTTTCCCTTCATGTAATTCGCAACTAATGTAGTGTGGACAAGCTCAGAATAACTAAGGACTTGCAGGTTATAATGTTGGGTAGGGCTAAGGTGATAATTGATTTTGGCTCAAGTGACTAAACCTCTCTAACTCTCTTTCTCATCATTTTGAACACCACTCACATTTTTGTACTTTTGACTTCACCTTATTTCTTCCTCACACATCCCAAGCTTTTCCCTTTTAAATCTTGATCCTTCTTCCTCCTTGTAACACCTTCACTTGGTAGCACCAATTATTTTCTTTCCATTTTTCTCATTGGATTGAACTTTTGAAGCAATTTTCAATTCAACATAAGGTGCTACCTTGCATTTGAAGTGCGTTCCTTTTCTTCTCCACATTAACACATGCACTCCCGAACTTAGGCTTTTGACTATGTTGTCATTTCAATTCCCCCCCCTAAAATTAGGCTTCTAGCCTACATTTTACTTTCAAGCCATTAGGGAGGATGGGTGCCAAGATAGAGGTTACAAAAAGGCCAAGGTGTCAAATAAGGTGCCAAAGAATGGTCATAAGTTCAAAGAGGGTTCACTAGGATTGATGTCAAGGGAAGTCATTTGGGTAAAGTGATTATTCAAGAAGGGACTAAGATCATCTTCTAAGCTCGATCACATCTAGAATTTTGCCTTGAATCACATTCGTGGAAAGTTCTAGACAACACGCATGCATGAGAATCAAGGTAAAGACTCTCAACACAAGGCATCATGCCACAAGACTTCTTCACATTAGTCTCAAAATCAATTCGGACAAATAACTTTTGACAAGCTATTCCAAGTTTATTACACACTCATTTGTGAATCAATAAAGCCAAACCGAGAGTGTGCAAGTCATGACAAGAGAATGCTTTCCTCAAAAAATTATTTTCCCTCTTTCCTTTACTTTCCAAAAGGTTGTGCCAATTTTTTTTTGGTGGGTCCATTTCGTGGAACACCCTAGAATTTGATACAACTTTCAAACTTAGAAAATCTGCAAATTTTGACTTTTTCAGGAACTACGGGTCCAAACCACGGACCGTGGTTTGAACCATGAGCCATGGAATGAACCCGTGGTTCAAGTCTGCATGATCAACCCTTAGTTTGAGAACCACGAGTGGGTTATGCAGACCGTAGTTAATTCTATGGACCGTTCTGTCCACTCGTGGAATCAAACCTAAGGTCTGCCTATTTCCTATGAAACCACGATTGAACATTATGGACTGTAGATCATTTTACGGACCATCCTGTTGACTCGTCGAAATCCTTTTGTAGCATGTTTTGGGCCAGGAACCACGAGTGGAAACCACGAGTCATGGCTCATTCTACGGCCCATGGAATGCACCCATTATCCCTGAAGCAAAACTTTTTTTTAGCTTTTCCTAATTTAAATCCCAGGTGTATTTTGTATAATTACCCACCTTTTTAACTCTTAAGTCAGGTTATTTAGACCACTTTTAGTAGGGTTTCTACTCTTATTTGGCTAAGTCTTTCATTATTCCTCATTCATCTACCAAAAGAGGAAAAGAACTCCTTCAAGCTCCAAGTCTCAAGATCCAAGTTCAAGCCTCCATTTCTTTTCATCTTAAGATCAAGCAAGCTTCAATAAGGTATGTGGGTATTCAATAAGGTATTTCCTTCACCCTTGTGCCCAAAACCAATGATTCTTACTTGGATTTATGAATTTATGAAATTAGGGTTCTTACCCAAATTGGGGAAAACTTATGGGTTCAGTTTTAAAGCATTAATTTATGGTTTCTCATCACTTATATATGATTTATTTGAATTTCCTTAATTGATTTTAAAAGCCCATGCATTAAAGATGATTTTCTAGCATGATTCAATTAAATTGCCTGTTTTCAAGTTAAAATTAGCATATTTAGATAACATGACCTTATGTATTTATGAAACTGAATGCCTGATTCTTAAAGCTATAAATTTAGAAAGAAAAGTATGATTTGAATTATTGCTATGCTAAGTTTTAAGAGTTATGATATGAGAATTGCATGACATCAGATATGTCCTTATGCTTTTCGAACAAGTTTTGGACATTAGATATGTCCCTATGTTTTATGAAAGGGTTGGCATCTAGATATGTCTACCTAAGTTATGAACACTTTTGGCATCTATATGTCACAAGTATTATGATCTATACGTATATTTTGGGAGTAGTACTTAGCACCAAGTGATGAGGGTTCGATTACCCAAGTCCAAAAACTTTGTTGCCAGTGTAGGATATGTATCACCCGATGGGCTTATGAAAGTGGTTCCACTCTTTGATCATGGTTCCCTTGCCTTAGCGGGGCATAGGGCAGATTTGCCAACTAGGGTTATATAGTTGAACTATGGTTCCCCATACCTTGGCAGGGTTCGGGACAACTTTGCTTACTAGAGCTATATAGTTAGATTTCATGTAGCTCACATGGTCTATTGTCGATTATAAGAAACTCCTGTATGAATGCATTCAAGTTTTCTAAGCTTTATGATGTCTTATTTTAAGGTTTGAATTCTATCTCATGCTTATTACTCAAACTGTGATATTTACTTACGATTTCTTCGATTATGCATGAACTCAATTTCAAATATATCTTAAGTATGTTTTCAAGTGTGTTTTTATCATGTCTTACTATATTTATGCATATCTCGCATACTCAATACATTTCGTAGTATTGATCGCATACTTCTTTGTGCTGCATCCTATTATGATGTAGATTCTATAGCCTGCTCCCCAGTCCGTGGCTAATAGATTAGCAACACAACCAGTAAGCTTGGTGAGTCCTCCTCCTTCGAGGGCTTGGAGTTTAATTTCAGTATTTCAGTATTTAGAGTTTGCTGGGGGCCTATCCCAGTAACTGGCCAACAGTAGAGGCTTTCACATATATAGTCAGATATTCAACTATTTTTAGATCTTCAATCTTAGACTTTATTTATAAAACAAATTAAATTGTTCATTACTTCAGTTAAGCTTCCTTTCTTATGTTTGTTTAAGTTTTTAAGTCATGCTAATGCTAGAGGGTTATCTTGAGATCACTTATTATCTTGGGTCCCGTGGTACATCCAGAGGGTAGGCTCAGGGCTTGACAAACTTGGTGTTAGAGAATCAAATTCAAGAGTCCTAGGGTGTCTGAAAGTCGTATTAAGTTGAGTCTCTTTCATGGGTGTGAAGTGCGCCACACTTGTGAGAGGGAGGATATGAGGTATTTTGGGAAAAAAACTTTATTTCTTTCTTGTTTAATATCATACATAGAGTTTGAGTCTATTTACTCTTCTAATCCATTCCTTACTCATTTCAGATAATGTCTCCGCAAAAAACCCCCAGGAGGAATGCTAATTCGATCGCTCCAGATCATGATGTTATAAATGCAGAATTTCATAAAGCCATATGTATGTTGGCTCAAGCCATGATAGCTCAGTTGAATGAGAAGGAGAAACTAAAAAAGAGGAAGAGGAAGAACAAAAAGACCAGAACATGAAAACAATAGTCTTTTCAGCAAAGGTTATCTGGACCAACCCATCTTCAGTTAGCACACCTGCACTCGATTCTCAGTCTTGTCACAGTAGGGCTCCGAAGACCTTGAGGTACCCTCGTTGTAGTAGTTGTGGTAAGTTTCATCTAGGTGAGTGTCTTGCAAGTAAGAAGGGGTGTTTTAGATGTGGTTAGTTAGGCTATAGGATCATGGATTTCCCCTCATCTAAGCGGAGCAACTGTGGTGTTCAGCTCCAAAACCAATTCCCTTTGTTGCCTAGGCAGTCGGGTCAGAGAATTCCTCCAGAAGTTGAATCAGACATATCATTAGATTTTCTTCCTTTATGCATCCATAGTCCCTACACCCCTATTCTTGTTTGGTTGTGAGTTGTCTTAACTTAGAACAAAGTCGAGATAGAAGGGTTGAGGCCTACACTTTTAGGCAAAGGAGAGTCTTAGACTATAGAAGAAAGTGGGTATTAATGCTAGATTTTGGAGTAGTGTATGTTCTATTATGGTAAAATGCTCATAGTTCCTTTGATAGCTTGGTGAGAGGTCCATAGACTTAGAAGAGTAGAATGAATCTAAGGGGGAGATGGTGGGATGTAGAATCGGTCAGATTTTGGAGCCTCAAGTAGTGATGCGTTTGGGTGTTAGAACAAAGGTAGGAGGGGAGAAGAAGCTTATTTCCATCCTAGCATCATAAGTATACTTCTTTCATTACAACACCTTTTGCATGTCTTGTGTGTCTGTTCCATGTTCTTATTTTAATTTATGCACTCCATTCAGATTCACGCTCATATTCATCTTCTACAATGACAAGTGATTGCTTCAGACAATGATTCTACTCTGACTCCGTGAGTCTATAAATCCTAGCTTCATGCCATGAGGTTCATTATTTATGTGAACTCATATCTCAGAGTATGTTTAGTCATGTTTATTCCGTCTGTCTCAGAAATGCCCTAATGGCTAATCAAATCATGCTACACTATGTATGTGCTCAGACATGATTTCTTGAAATAGTTCATGCTTATGATTTCCTTGCTCCAGAGCCCTTTGACCTTTGATAAGGGTTGGTGATCCCCACTGTTCATATCTTACATGCCCTATATGTGAATTACTCATGCCTAACGCGCTCAACTCCCCAAGCCTCACATTGAGTGGCTTGATCGCGCTAAGTGTAAGTCAAGATCAATCTGCAATCCTTCATTCGTGATGCTCTTGCTACCACACTTTTCTTTAAGTAAATCTGGTTTATATTGTTATAAGTGTTAGGGGAGAAGGACTTGTAGTAGCCTAGCTGGGAGGTAGCAGATTTCATTTTCTTATTGGTGTACTTTTTCCACCCTGGGTTCTAGGTATGGGTGAACTATGAGGTAAGGATTATTCGTGCGAGATAGTTAGATGATGAATTTTAGTATGTCCCTTTGTAGAAGTTCTTGAGGTTGCGACTCCTAATTATGCTAGGGATGAGGGGAGAATTCGTGAATAGGGTAAGCTCTAGAACTATAAGGTGACCATAGTTATAAGCTTGAATATCATGATGAAATGCATGTGGACCCTTGCTTTGTGCAACTAGTGACCCTTTGTTTTAGGAGCTTAAGGTTAGTTTGTTGTTGTGATAAGGAGAAATACTATTCTTAGAGGATATTATAGATGCAAGACATTTAGTCGAGATAGGCTTGGACATGGAGAAGCAAATAGTTAGACTCAGACCTTAGTATCTTTATGTGCACTGTTGAGATTGCTAATTGCATATGGTAAGTGTGGTATTTAGAAGAGAATAGTTTTCCCGTTTATCTACTTCTCTCAGTTTGACGTCCCTTGCGATTAACTGCGATTTCTAAAATGCATTTGTTCTTTATGAGTTCAAGATAAGTCCCCGCCCTTAATCCAAACTAGGATTCAGGTTAGATATTCAGTTTCTTGTCCCATCAGTCATTCCCATCCTCTCAGTTTGCATACGTATCTCATGAATCTAGCTCAATTTATAGTTCAGTCAGAAATCAGTCACCATGATAGTACTTCAATTTTTAAAAACTCAGTTAAGGGAGCTACTTGGGAAGGAGAAGCAGTCATGAAAGCCAAGTACCCTCACCTCTTTCCTTTCGATCCAGTTTTAGCTTGAGGTAATAGTTTTCTCCTTAGTATGTCCCTCCAATTCTATTCCATCAGTTTCTCTAATGATCCTAGCACGCATTTATGTTTTCCAAAGTAAGTTCAAACATGTTTTAAGTTAAAAATCTCAGTTTTCATGTTTATTCTTCAGTTTTCCTATTTGGTTGCTTGGTTGGGCTATTATCTCTCCAGTTTTCCTTGCTTAATATTCATTAGAGGATGAATGATCCCAAGGGGGAGATATTATAACACCCCATAATTCGATCCAACTTTCAAACTTAGAAAATCTGTAAATTTTGACTTTTCCAAGAACTATGGGTCCAAACCATGGACCGTGGTTTGAACCACGAGCCATGGAATGAACCCTCAGTTCAAGTTTGTAGGATCAGTCTCTGGTCTGAGAACCACAAGTGGGTTTTACGGACCATAGTTCATTATACGTACTATCCTCTCCACTCGTGGAATCAAACGTGAGGTCTGCCTATTTCCCCTGAACCCATGAATGAACATTACAGACCATAGATCATTCTATAGACCATCTTTTTTACTCGTAGAAATCATTCTGCAACATGATTTTTGGGCCAGGAACCACGAGTGGAAACCACGAGTTGTGGTTCATTCTACAGCTCGTGGAATGCAACCGTGATCCCTGAAGCAGAACTTTTTTTTTAGCTTTTCCTAATTTAAATCCCAGGGGTATTTCTATAATTACCCACCCTTTTTAACTCTTAAGTGAGGTCGTTTTGGCCACTTTTAGTAGGGTTTCTACTCTTATTAGCCTATGTCTTTCATTATTCCTCATTCATCTACCAAAAGAGGAAAAGAATTCCTTCAATCTCCAAGTCACAGGATCCAAGTTCAAGCCTCTATTTCTTTTCATCTTATGATCAAGCAAGCTTCAATGAGGTATGTGGGTATTCAATAAGGGATTTACTTCACCCTTGTGCCCAAAGCCCATGATTTTTACTTGGATTTATGAATTTATGAAATTTGGAATCTTACCCAAATTGGGGAAAACTTATGGGTTCAGTTTTAACACATTAATTCATGGTTTCTCATCACTTATCTATTATTTATTTGAATTTCCTTAATTGATTTCAAAAGGACAAGCATTAAAGATGATTTTCTAGCATGATTCCATTGAATTGCATGTTTTCAAGTGAAAATTGGCATATTTAGATAACATGACCTTATGTATTTATGAAATTGCATGCCTAATTCTTCAAGCTATGAATTTAGAAAGAAAAGTATGATTTGAATTATGGCTATGCTAAGTTTTAAGACTTATGATATGGGAATTGCATGATATTAGATATGTATTTATGCTTTTCGAACAAGTTTTGGACATCACATATGTCCCTATATTTTATGAAAGGGTTGGTATCTAGATATGTCTACCTAAGCTATGAACAATTTTGGAATCGATATGTCACAAGTATTATATGAGCTATATGTATGTTTTGGGAGTAGTATTTAGCACCGAGCGATAAGGGTTTGATTACCCAAGTCCAAAAACTAAGTTGTCAGCGTAGGATATGTATCGCTCGATGGGCTTATGAAACTGGTTCCACTCTTTGATCATGGTGACCTTGCCTTTGCGGGGCATAGGGCAACTTTTCCAACTAGGGTTATATGGTTGGACTATGGTGCCCCGTACCTTGGCAAGGTTCGGGGAAGCTTTTCTAACTAGGATTATATAGTTAGATTCCATGTAGCTCACATGGTCTATTTTCGGTTATAAGAAACTCCCGTATGAATGCTTTCAAGTTTTTTAAGCTTTATGATGTCTTATTTTTAGGTTTGACTTCTATCTCATGCTTATTACTCAAAATGTGATATTTACTTATGATTTCTTCGATTATGCATGAACTCAGTTTCAAATATGTCTTAAGTATGTTTTTATCATGTTTTACTATATTTATGTATATCTCGCATACTCAATATATCCCATAGTACTGACCGTATACTTCTTTGTGCTGCATCCTATTATGATGTAGATTCTTTAGCCCGCTCCCCAGTCCGTGGCTAGTAGATCAGCAGCACACCCAGCTATCTTGGTGAGTCCTCCTCTTTCGAGGATTTGGAGTTTAGTTTCATTTAAGCATTTAATTAGTTTATTCAATATTTCAGTATTTAGAGTTAGCTGGGGGCCTGTCCTAGTAACTCGCCAGCAGTAGAGGATTTCAAACATAGAGTTAGATATTCAGCTATTTTTAGATCTTCAATCTTCGACTTTATTTATATATTAGATTAAGTTGTTCACTACTTCAGTTAAGCTTCCGTTCTTATGTTTATTTCAGTTTTTAAGTCATGCTAATGCTAGAGGGTTATCTTGAGATCATTGGTGATCTTGGGTCTCGTGTTACGTCCAGGCAGTAGTAACACGTAGCTGGGATCACATCTGATCTTGGGTCCCATGTTACGTGCTAGGATCATTCAACAAGAATTCTTACTTACCCACACAAGATTATATACCTAACAAAATTTTCAACATAGAACATGGGCATAAGAGAGTAGTAACAAATTTAATCCCCAAACGTAAATTTCCAACCAAACCTCATGACAATGACGATTTGCCCTTAAGAATGACGTCACTAGATCTATCATAGGGCCAAATCATGCAGCATTCACAAGTGGGTTACTCAGACTTCACCCAAAACTCATATTTCAAGGCTAAAAACTACTACAATCGACATGCATAATCACAATAACAAGTTCTACCATGTTTATCCTAAGCACAATCCACGATATAAACCAAAATAGGGGACCCAAAATTTTTGGATCTCACCCAAAATCAACATTGCAATTTTAACAAGCATGCCTCATAATATGAGTTCCCAATCAACATAAAACACATAATTAATATCGAGAAACTTACCACAAGTGAAGATTAAGCAAAGAGAAGCAAAAATTGAAGATTTTGAAAAAGCAACAATGGTGACCCAATAACTTTGCCCGGAGATGACAGTGGCGGTGACAGGCGGTGGAGCAGCGGTGGAATTTGGGTGAAAGGAGGAAAAGAGTTTGATAGAGTTTGTAGGTTTTGTGGAGGATTTTTGAGAGAGAAGTGGAGGTTTTTGTGAAAAGTGGGAGAAAGAAGAAGAAGGTGGTGGTTTGAAATAGACAAAGAAGAAGAATAGTCACCGAGTCAGTCTCCGGGTTGGGTCGGTAAATGGGTCGATCAATTTAAATTTCAAAACTTACCTTGGTGCACCGCGATATGCGATCACACAAGCCCTTGTGCAGACTGCATGTCTCCTTGCACCACACCATTTTATGCCCAAATCTTGGCCCAGTGTTCTGCCATAGTGTGCGAAGGGGGTGCGACATGCACATAGACTCATATGAAATGCACAGCCCGACGCACATCACATCCAACTTCAAGATTTTTTGCCAGTTCATTGCTTTGGGATGTGGTGGCACGTGCGACATGCACAACAACTCATTTAATCCTCACAGTCATCCGCATAACCCCCTTTTTGTCTCGGTTTTCCACTTTTTCATCTTTCCTCTCTATGCATTCCTAAAACAAACCAAAAACAACAAAAAGCTAACAAAAAATAAAGTAAAAACACATGTGTTGTCTCCCAAGAAGCGCTTGATTTTACTTCGTGGCTCGATGATAGTACCTCAAACCTTAGTCCATGTCGGATAGCATGCCAATCCAGTTGGCGTGGCCCCACCCCAAGAAGGGGAATTGCTCCTTCAATGTTCTCAAAACATTATCTTGTTGCCAACTTGGAAACTCTTCAAACTTGGGCGTCTTGCCCATTTTACACTCCTCAAGGGCATGATCAAGCTTTCCCTCAACATCCATCATCGATATTACCCATAATTCATCCGGAGGCTTTGTGGGTTGGCATACGTTGAATATCACTATCTCGCTTCCAACTCAGAATTTAAGCTCACTGAGTTCAACGTCCACAAATGCTCTCCCCGTAGCTAATAACAGTCACCCCAAGATTATGGGCACGTCCACATCTACTTTACAATCTAAGATCACAAAGTCTGATAGGAGAATAAACTTGTAGACTTTCACCAATATGTCAAATAGGATCCCTACCCGATGCTTAATGGACTGATCAGCTATGAGTAGATGCATGGATGTAGGTTTATGCATACCCAATCCTAATGTTTTGATGATCACTAGGGGTATCAAGTTGATGATTGCACCTAAGTCACACAAGTCCTTATGGAACACAAATAATCCAATAGTACATTGTATGGTGAACGCACCTGGGTCATCCCATTTTGTAGCAACATTGCTTGTCATCACAACGCTGCAGCTGTGTGATATCTCAACAGTGCCCACATGAACAATCTTCTTCTTTTTGAACAACTCTTTCATGAACTTGGTATACCCCAGCATTTGCATTAAGGCTTCAACCAAAGGAATGTTTATCGAAAGCTTGCTGAACATGTCAACAAACGTATTAAATTATGCTCTTCCTTCTTCTTATTTAGCCTTTGAGAGTATGGAAGAGGTCCTATAGGTAGTATGGTCGGCACACTTTGCAAAATGGAAGGGTCCTCCTCAATATTAATAGCCACTTAGGGAGGAGATTCAGCTTCCTCCTTCTCATCATCGATATCAACATCCACCAGAATGTTGGGTGCACAAAGCTTTACCCCAACTTCTGGTTCTATGAAATCTTTGTCACGCACAACCTTTTATTCATTATCACATGACTCCACAACAGGGTCAACACTAGGCTTCTTCACTACAATAATCGGCTTCTCCGCAACATCCATAATGTTTTGTTCCACTACACCACACATTCTTCTACTTCTAGTGACAATAGCAATAATATGAGCATTATTTTTAGGATTGTCTATGGTGTCACTAAGGAGTTTTCTATTCATTCTTGGATTCATTTGAGAAGATAAATGGTTCATTTGAGCTTTAAGATGCTTTATTGAGGCCAAATGAGAGCTCACGGTATGATGAAGTGTTGAAACTTCACTTTTAAGCTCACTAACCCTGGTATTTGTGGTTTCTACCTTCTTCAACACCAAGGATAACATGTACTCAATCTTTGAATGCACGAGATTGCTTGTGGTAGGTTGATATAAAGAATCTGACTTGTTTGGAGATATATAAGGATTTGAGCTCCGGTTATTATTTCTATCACCTTCCTTGTCATGATCCCTCCAATTTCCATTTCATTCCTTGTCCCTATTCAAACCTTGACTCATCCCTTAGGAGATAATACCCGGGATGAGAACCTGCTGATAGGTAGCAAAGTTTACCATTGATGATGGTTATAAGCTCATCATCACTAGCCTTGATCTCTGGTGTACTCACAATATTCACGGTCTTAGCACTTTCGGCCCCCATTATATGCTTGTCTAAAAGGTCTATTTGAGTCATTATTTTGGCCATGGTCTCATCCCTCTCTTAATCCTTTATCCGTATCTCATTAGTAAAAATAGATATGGTTAATCCCAAGGTAGGAATGTCAGCCTCCCTTGTGGGCTGAGGTGAGAGAAAATTGTAGGTCCATGAAAGTACAACCTCCGAGGTTGTTGGCCACGAACTTGTTCATTGAGTTCAAAGCTCTATAAAATCTTTATATCAAGACATCATCTAGAAGTCCATAGTTGGGACACAACAATAGCTTTTTTTTAAATCTCAACCATGCATCGTGTAAAGTATCGTCAGGGAGTTGGCGAAAGTTGGTAATCTCATCCCTCAATTGCATCATCCATGAGAAAGGGAAACATCTAGTAGTGAAAGTATTTACCAGCTCAGCCCAAGAGGTGATTGACTCATCCGATAATTCCTCCAACCAAGCTATGGCTTCCTCTGTTCGAGAAAAAGGGAATAGGCAAAGTCGGATAGATTCATGAGGTATGTTTTGGAAGATGAAAGGTTGGCATATCTCCACAAATTTACGTATGTGCCTATTTGCATCTTCGTCAGCTGCTCCTCCAAACATCCTCATCATTTGTATTAGATAGAGCATTGTGCTAGTAACGTGGACAACTACATTTCCAACCGTGGGAGGTAGGCGGATTGCACCTACTCCTACTTGAATCACGGGTTCATTGGCCGCGTCCATGAACCCGTCAAGGCTTCCATTGAAACTTTCATTGTCACCACTTCACTCATGGGCTGCCTATGCAATGGAAAAAATAGACAAACCAAAATAAAAAAGACCAAGCACTCTACAAAGTGATTTCAATACAAAATCAAAATAGCTAATCATTAACCATTCCCCGACAATGGCGCCATTTTTGATAACGCTCAAAAGTACTCTCCAAGAATGATGTATCTACAATTGTTAAGAAAAACAAAATTTGTATTACCCGATGGGAGTCGGGGTCGATCCCAAAAGGAATGGCTGACAAGCTAGAGAGATTGTAAGAAAAGATCTCTCAACGAGAGTGTTTTGTTCGAATAACAAATAATGTGAAAAGGGGGAAATTGGGAATCTGTCACAATTCGAATTCCAAACAAAGCAATAAGTAAAAATGTGAGGTGTAACAATAAAGAGAGGACGACTAAGGATGTGCTTCTAATGGGACTTGATTATGGGTCAAGGTACTTGCTTATTTGCCTAAATTCTCACTAAACAACATAGGTAGCATTTATTTTAGGCATGAAAGTTAATCATTCGATCACATGATCATTTATCTAACAACCTTTATTCAAGCTCCATTAGTCAAGAATAAAACAACCAATATATACTTGGGGAGGTCACACTATTTCTAGCTTAGACATTTAAATGGGTGTTTCCGGTGAATTGAGCTATTTCTAGTCTCAATCTATGTGGAATCCCAAGTACCCACTACCAATTTCACATTTAAAATTGTAAACTCCTTTTGCAAGCAAGAACACAATCAAGTGAAGTAAATCAATATTTGCAACCACCAATTTTATAGTTAAAACATGATGAAATCACTAGACCCATGTCATATTAGCATTTATAAACACAAATAAGCAAGATCCATACCCTTTAATCAAATACCCATCATTAACACATCCTTAGACAAGAGACTTAGCTACTCATACTAAAGGATGAAGAAATATACCGATAGGAAAATTCAAATTACTTTTCATAGAAATATAGCAAGAATTAACATCCAAGCTCTTAATTACAAGCCCTAGGTTGATGATTTAGAGAATGGATTGAAACTGTCACGCCCCGAGGCTACCCCTGGACGTAACATGGGACCTGGCACCATGAGTGCCCAGAGCTAACCCTTGGTCATAGCATAACTCAGGTATTTCAATTAATCATAGCAGAAGTATAATACGAATTAGATAACTCAATCCATAAGATAAAATCAAAAGAATATAATTCGAAGAAGACCCGAATATCTTCTATGTATGAAAACCTCTATACATGACATAAGGAGTTTCTAGGACAAGACCCTAGCTAACTCAAAGTACGAAAATAAGTAGTCAAAACAAACTAGAGTCATAACTAGTCCTCGAATAATGAGGACTCACGAACACTGACTGGATATCCGACTTCGTCTAGCCACGAGCCTGATGGGAAACACCTGAATCTGCATCATCAAGAGGATGCAACACAAAATATGCATCAGTACTATAAGATGTACTGAATATGTGAGATATGCATGATCATATTAAAAACATACTTAATTCATGCTTAAGGTGAACCTTTTCATAAAGAAATAGCATAAGAGAATTATCAAGATATAAGACATAAAACATGAAGTACGGTTAAAAATTCAAAGTATGATATCATTAAACTTCATAGCTTGAAAATAATCATGTGAGAGTTCCTCTTAACCGATATAAATCCTGCTGAGCTACATGGAGTCCAGTGTCATGCACCCAGACTGAAAAAAGTTGTCCTAACCGGCCAAAGTTAGAACCATGTTTATAAGGATCTTGTCATAAGACATAGAGGGAAACCTACGATGGCAACATGGTTTTGGACTTGGGTTATCTAGAACCCTCATCGCTCGGTGCTAAATATACTACCAAAATATATAACATAAGTCTCACATTCATGTGACATATCTAGATGTCAAGGTTGTTCATAAATATGTTCACACCCCAGATCTTCATACTACGCACAAATCTTGGTTTAGAAAATGATTCATGAGCATTGATGGGACATCAGGTGTCTTGCATTGCATAATAAGTCATAACTTGAAAACTTGCATGGCCTTAGTTCAATTTCATAATAACATATACTTTCATAAAACATAGGAACTAGGCATGCACTTGCTTGAAATTCATGAAATCATGCTATCATTTTCCCCAATTTTCTTAATTCATGCATGTAGGATTTACCATAATTGACCTTCAACTCATGAAGTTGGAACTCATATGTAAAAACCCATGCAATTTAATGAAATTTTATAATAAAATCATGAGAAGGTAATTTATAGCAAAACCCATAAGAATTGGGTAAGAACCCTAATTTGAAAGTTCATGAAATCACAAATTGAAATTTGGATTTTTGGGCACAAGGGTGGAAGGAACCCATTGTTAAATACCCACATACCTTGATTGGAGTTAACCCACTTGAAATTGAAAAGATTAGGAGACTTGGACTTGGAGCTTGAGACCTTGAGCTTGAGAGAGTTCTTTCCCTTTTTTGGAGATGAATGAGGTAATGAGGAGGGACTTAGGCTAATAAGGATGAAAACCCTTCTATAAATAGTCAAAATGACATAATTAGGAGTTAAAAGGGTGGGTAATGACTAAAATACCTCAGGGCCATAATTAGGAAGAAGCTGGAAAAATTTGACTTTTAGGGACCACATATGGGTTCCATGAGTCGTAGACCAAACCATGGCCCGTGGTTTCCATCCGTCATTTTTGGCCAAAATAACAGGCTGTAGAAGGTAGTCTATGGATCAATAGGAAGGACCCATAGAGATTTTTACGGGTCATAGACACAAGTCGTCATTCCTGGGGAATGACAGACCTCAGACCTGAGGACCACCAGTCTACTTTATGGTCCATAGAACAAACTACGGTCCGTAGAGTGAACTTGTGATCTCATAAAAGAGATTAGTTCCTGCAGAACTTAAATCACGGTTCCATTCCACGAGGCGTGGTTCTTACCACGGACCATGTTTTGGACCCGTCATCCCTGGGAACATGATTTTTTTTAAGAGTTTCAACTTAGAAAGCTGGTTTGAATCTCGGGGTGTTACAATATCTCCCTCTTGGGATCATTCAACCTCTAATGAAGGCTATGTAAGGGAAACTGAAGAGAAAATAGCCCAACCAACAACAAAACATGGAAATCAAGGAATAAACATGCAAACTGAACTTTTCAACTTAAAACATGATTGAATAAACTTCGAAAACATGAATGCATGCTAGGATGATGAGAGGAACTGATGGAATAGGATCGGAGGAACATACTAAGGAGGAAACTATTACATCAAGCTAAAACAGAATCAGAAGGAAAGAGATGAGGGTACTTGGCTTTCATGGTTGATTCTGTTTCCCAAGTAGCTCCTTCAACAAGCTGATTTCTTCAAAGAACTTTTACCGAAGCGACTTTTTTTTTTCTCAACCTCCAAATCTTACGATCAAAGATTTCTACGGGGACCTCCTCATAGGTGAGACTATCCTTCACACCTATATCCGCCAAAGGAAAAATCAAGGTCGGATCACCAACACACTTCTTCAATAAGTAAACATGGAAAACTGGATGAATCACTTCTAATTCCGTTGGCAAATCAAATCATAAGCAAATCTACCAACTCTCCTCAGAATCCGATAAAGACCTATGAAACGGGGACTAAGTTTCCCTTTCTTGCAGAATCTCATCACACCTTTCATGGGTGACACCTTTAGAAAAACTCAATCATCAACTTTGAATTCCAATTCCCTCCTCCTCACATCCGCATATGATTTATGTTGACTCTGAGCGGTCTTCAACCTCTCCCTAATAAACTGAACTTTTTCCATAGTCTCATGAATCGAATCTGGACCAATCAAGCCTACCTTACCTACCTCAAACCAACCAATAAGAGATCTACATCTCCGACCATAAAGTTCTTCATAAGGAGCCATCTGGATGCTAGAGTGAAAGCTGTTATTGTAGGCAAACTCAATAAGAGTTACGTGATCATCCCAATTACCATTAAAATCAATTACACAAGCCCTCAACATATCCTCCAAAGTCTAAATGGTACACTCTGCCTGGTCATCTGTCTGAGGGTGAAAAGTTGTGCTAAGCTTCACCTGAGTACCAAGACCTCTCTGAAACGATCTCCAAAAATAAGAGGTAAACTGAGTACCCCTATCTGAAATGATGGACAAAGTAACACCACGCAATCAAACTATCTCCCGAATATGGATTCTGCCATAATCGTCTACTGAATTCATAGTCATAACAACCAAGAAATGGGATGATTCATTCATCCGGTCGACAATCACCTAAATCGAATCATGTTGCCTTCGAGTATGAGAAAACCTGTAATGAAGTCCATATTGATCGCTTCCCACTTCCAAGTTGGAAGGTCAATATCCTGAATTATGCCACCCGGTTGCTGGTTCTCTACCTTCACTTGCTGATAGTTGGGACACTTAGCCACAAAACCGGCTATGTCCCTCTTCATACCATTCCACCAAAAGACTTCCCGTAGATCAGGGTACATCTTGGTGGCACCGGGGTGAATGGGATATCTGGAACTATGAGCCTCAGTCAAAATCTACTGGCGTAATCTACATCTGGCACACATAGTCGACCCTGATAACAAAGTACACCATCTCCCCCTTGAGAGAAAACCTCAACCCTTTGCTGATGGACTGCACCCTTAAGCTGAAGTAAAATGGGATCACTGTCTTGCTTTGCCTTCACTTCTGCTACCAAGGATGATTCAGAACCATTCTTAACAATAACACCACCTTCTGTTGAGTCCATAAGGCAAACTCCCAATTGAGCTAGCCTATGAACCTCCTTAACAATTTCCTTCTTTCCTTCTTCAACTGAAGACATACTACCCATCGACAATCTACTAAGTGCATCCACCACAACATTGGCCTTACCCAGATGGTAAAGCACACTCATCTCATAATCCTTAAAAAGCTCAAACCATCTTCTTTGTCGCAGATTCAATTCCTTCTGAGTGAACACATACTGAAGACTCTTATGATTGGTGAATATATCCACTTGCACCCCATACAAGTAATGTCTCCAAGTCTTCAAAGAAAAGACTACGACTGCCAACTAAAGATCATGAGTAGGGTAGTTCTTCTCATGAGTCTTATGTTGCCTCGAAGCATAAGCAATTACTTTACCACGCTGCATCAAAACACAACCCAAACCAATCCTAGAAGCATCACAATACACAAATAAATCATCTAGGCCCTCGGATAAGGCTAACACTGGAGTTGTTGTTAATCTAGTCTTTAATTACTGAAAGTTCTTCTCATACAAATCAGACCACTAAAATTTTACCTTCTGAGTCAATCGAGTCAAAGGGGCAGCAATGGAAGAAAATTCTTCCACAAACTTCTGGTAGTAACTAGCCAAACCCAAAAAGCTTCTAATATCATATGGGGAAATGGGTCTAGGACAGTTCTTTACTGCCTCTATCTTTTGAGAATCAACCCGAATACCATATTTAGTCACAATATGACCCAGAAAAGCAACATACTACATCCAAAACTCACACTTGGTAAACTTAGTAAATAACTGCCGGTCCTTGAGAGTTTGCAACACAACTCTCAAATGGTCTGCATGCTCCTCCTCACTCCGAGAGTAGATGAGGATATCATCAATGAAAACAATCACAAACATATCTATATATTTCTTGAACACGCAATTCATCAAATACATAAAAGCTGCAGGAGCATTCATTAGACCAAAAGACATCACAACAAATTCATAATGACCATACCGAGTTCTGAAGGCTGTTTTCGGAATATCACACTCTCTAACACAAAGCTGATGATAACCGAATCTAAGGTCGATTTTCTAGAAGAAACTAGCACTCTAAAGCTGATCAAACAAGTCATCAATCCTAGGAATGGGATACTTATTATTGATTGTGACCTTGTTCAATTGACGGTAGTCGATACACATTCTGAGGGAACCATTTTTCTTTCGCACGGATAAGACTGGAGCACCCCATGGAGAAATGCTAGGCGTGATGAAACTCTTATCAAGAAGATCCTTCAACTGATTCTTTAACTCCTTAAGTTTAGCAGGTGCCATTCTATAAGGAGGAATAGACATGGGATTCGTATCTGGAAGAAGATCTATCCCAAAGTCGATCTCCCACTCAGGAGGGACTCCGGGCAAATCCTCGGGAAAGACTTCTTAAAACTCATTCACAAAAGAGAACAGACTGAAGGGATAGGATTCCGGACTCCGTGTCCATAACCCAAACTATATGATAAACATACCCCTTTAAAATCATCTTCCTAGCCTTAAGATAAGATACTAAATGACCTTTCAAGGATGGGGGACTAACTTGCCATTCTAAAATAGGTTCATTTGGAAAATTGAAACTGACAACCCGAGTACGACAATCAATAGAAGCATCACAAGCATGTAGCCAATCCATACCAAGAATAACACTAAAATCTTTCATCTCCAACTCTACTAAATCCGCTGAAGTGACTCTATGAAGGACTGAGATAGGGCAATTTTGGTAGATTCTTTTGGCTAGGACTGACTTGCCTACAGGAGTAGAAACACAAAAGGGTTCTAAAAGCAATTCTGGACATACTTTGAATTTGCATTCTATATAAGGGGTCACAAAAGATAAGATGGCACCGGGGTCGGGAACCCCCGGTCCTGACGAGAGGACATAGCATAAAGGCAGTTTTGGCGCTGACCACAAGAACTAGAAGTTGTTCCCTGCTAGACTAGTCGACCACCTGGGGCTGCTAGAGCAGACTGAGCCCTACTACCTTCCTGCCCCTTCTTAGCCAAAGGGAAATCTCTAATCATGTGTCCAACCTATCCACACCCAAAGCATGAACCTGTGCCCAAATGATACTCTTGTGGGTGAGTCTTCCCACACTTGCTGTAAATAGGGTGGGAAGATACCTTAGCAACACTCCCCTAAGGTTATGAATATGAACCAGTATCTATACTAGCAGAAAAATGAACGGGTCCTGATGAATTTTTCTAGAACGACGAGCGATGTCCTCCACCAGACCTTTAATGACCAAAACCTGAACCCTCAGATCTAGACCTCTTGTTCTCCCTAGCCATCTCCCTAAGCATGTCTCTCTCGATCTGGTGAGCATGGGTACTGAGTCTGGAAATGTTCATATCACTCAACAATATAGCAGACTACACTCCTTCTTCACCATATCTGAAACCTCATAGCTAAACTTGCTCATCTGATCATGCGAGTCCACTACCATAGAGGGGGAATACCTAGACAATTGAGTGAACTTCAAACTGTCATCCTGAACAGTCATAGATCCCTATCTCAAGTTCACAAACTCCTCAGTCATTGCTTCCCTTAACTCTTGGGGAAAGAACCAATCAAGCAAGGCTCTCTCAAAACACTCCCAAGTCATAGGGACCTCATCCCCAACTCTAGATTCCTTCTATTGCGTGAACCATATATGAGCCACATCCTTGAGTTTATAGGATGCCAACTCAACATAATCAACCCCAAACACTTGCATCACATTAAAGATTTTCTTCACTTCATCAATAAAATTTAGCGGATCCTCATTCACCATTGAACCCTAAAACTCCAGCGGGTTCATACGAACAAAATCATGAACTCGGGCCGCTACCCCACTTTGAGGGTGGACGGGGATAGGAGTCGTATGATTGGCCTGAGCAGCCAAGGTCTGGGCTAGCAAATGGATGGCGTTCCTAAGCTCCTCATTCGTGACATCGGGGGCCTGAACTAGAGGAGCGGCATTCCGAGTGGCTCGGTGAGGCATAGCACGTCGAGGCATAATCTGAAACATAAAAGGTAAGGATTAGAGAAAAATTAGAGTTAAGCTCAATCGCACGATATGATCATGAAAGAAGTGAAGTTTTCTAAGACACCTCATAGCTTCCCTATCATATGTGTGGTGCACTTCACACACATGAAACAGACTCTACTCGATGCGGCTTTTAAACATCCTAGGACTCTTGAACTTGAGGCTCTAATACCAAGTTAGTCACGTCCTGAGGCTACCCCCTGGATGTAACATAGGACCCATGACCATGAGTGCCCCGAGCTAACTCTTGGTCATAGCATAACTCAGGTATATTAATTAAGAATACACAGAAGCATAATACGAATTAAATAACTCAATCCATAGATAAAGTCAAAATAACATGATTCGAAGAAGACCCAAATATCATTTATATCTGAAAATCCTCTATACATGACATAAGGAGTTGCAAGGACAAGACCCTAGCTAACTCAAAGTATGAAAATAAGTAGTCAAAATAAACTAGAGTCATAACTAGCCCTCGAACAATGATGACTCACCAACACTGACTGGATATCCCACTTCGTCTAGCCACGAGCCAGATGGGAAACACTTGAATCTGCATCATCAAGAAGATACAGCACAAAATATGCGTCAGTACTATAGGATGTACATAATATGTGAGATATGTATGATCATAATTAAAACATACTTAAAACATGCTTAAGGTGAACCTTTTCATAAAGAAATAGCATAAGAGAATTATGAAGATATAAGACATAAAACATGAGGTACGGTTAAAAATTCTAAGTATGATATCATATAACTCCATAGCTTGAAATTAATCATGTGGGATTTTCTCTTAACCGACATAAACTATGCTGAGCTACATGGAGTTCAGTGTCATGCACCCACACTGAAAAAGGTTGTCCTAACTGGCCAAAGTTAGAACCATGTTCATAAGTATCCTTTCATAAGCCACGGTGAGCAACCTACGGTGGCAACGTAGTTTTGAACTTGGGTTATCTAGAACCCCCATCGCTCGGTGCTAAATACTACTCCTAAAATGTATAACATAAGGATCAAATTCATGTGACATATCAAGATGTCAAGCTTGTTCATAAACATGTTCATACCCCGGATCTTCATACTACTCACGAATCTTGGTTTAGAAAATGATTCATGAGCATCTATGGCACATCGGGTGTCTTGCATTGCCTAATAAGTCATAACTTGAAAACTTGCATGGCCTTAGTTCAATTTCATAATAACATATACTTTAATAAAACATAGGAACTAGGCATGCACTTGCTTGAAATTCATGAAATCATGCTATCATTTTCCCCAATTTACTTAAATTTATTCATGCATGCAGGATTTACCATAATTGACCTTCAACTCATGAAATAGGAACTCATATATAAAAACCCATGCAAAATCATGCAATTGAATGAAATTTCATAATAAAATCATGAGAAGGTAATTTATAGCAAAACCTATAAGAATTGGGTAAGAACCCTAATTTAAAAGTTCATGAAACCACAAATTGAAATTTGAGGTTTTGGGCACAAGGGTAGAAGGAACCCATTGTTAAATACCCACATACCTTGATTAGAGTTAACGCACTTGAAATTGAAAAGATTAAGAGACTTGGAATTGAAGCTTGAGAGAGTTCATTCCCTTTTTGGAAGATGAATGAGGTAATGAGGAGGGACTTAGGCTAATGAGGGTGAAAACCCTTCTAGAAATAGTCAAAATGACATCTTAGGAGTTAAAAGGGTGGGTAATGACTAAAATACTCCTGGGCTGTAATTAGGAAGAAGCTGGAAAAATTTGACTTTTAGGGACCACAGATGGGTTCCACGGGTCGTAGACCAAACCACGGCCCATGGTTTCTATCTGTCATTTCTGGCCAAAATAACAGGCTGGGGAAGGTAGTCTACGGGTCACCAGGACAGACCCATAGAAAGTTTTGCTGGTTGTAGACCCAAGTCATCATTCCTGGGGAATGACAGACCTCAGACCTGAATTCCACCAGTCTACTTTACGGTCCACAGAGCAAACTACGGTCCGTAGAGTGAACTCGTGGTCTCACACTAGAGATTGGTTCCTGCAGAACCTAAATCACGGTTCCATTCCACGAGTCATGGTTCTAACCACGATCTATGGTTTGGACCCATCATCTCTTAGAACCTGATTTTTTTTAGAGTTTTAACTTAAAAGGCTGGTTTGAATCCCGGGATGTTACAATATCTCACCCTTGGGATCATTCGTCCTCGAATGAAGGCTAGGTAAAGGAAACTGAAGTGAAAATATCACAACCAGCAACAAAATACGGAAATCAAGGAATAAACATAGAAACTGAACTTTTCAACTTAAAACATGATTGAATCAACTTTGAAAACATGAATGCATGCTAGGATCATGAGAGAAACCGATCGAATAGGATTGAAGGAACATGCTAAGGAGGAAACTATTACCTCAAATTGAAATGGAATCAAAAGGAAAGAGATGAGGGTACTTGGCTTTCATGGCTAATTCCGCTTCCCAAGTAGCTCCTTTAACAAGCTAATTTCTCCAAAAAACTTTTACCGAAACGACTTCTTTATTTCTCAATCTCCAAATCTGACGATCAAGGATTTCAATGGGGACCTCCTCATAGGTGAGACTATCCTTCACACCTTAATCCTACAAATGAACAATCAAGGTCGGATCACCAACACACTTCTTCAATGAGGAAACATGAAAAACCGGATGAACCGCTTCTAATTCCGCTGGCAAATCCAACTCATAAGCAACGCTACCAACTCTCCTCAAAATCCAATAAGGACCTACAAAACGGGGACTAAGTTTCCCTTTATTTCCAAATCTCTTCACACCCTTCATGGGTGACACCTTTAGAAAAACCCAATCATCAACTTTGAATTCCATTTCCCTCCTCCTCACATCCGCATATGATTTTTGTCGACTCTGAGAGGTCTTCAACCTCTCTCTAATAAGCTAAACTTTTTCCATAGTCTCATGAAACAAATCTAGACCAATCAACGCTACCTCACCTACCTCAAACCAACCAATAAGAGATCTACATCTCCGACCATAAAGTGCTTTATAAGGAGCCATCTGGATGCTAGAGTAAAAGCTAATGTTGTAGGCAAACTTGATAAGAGGTAAGTGATCATACCAATTACCTTTGAAACCAATTGCACAAGCCCTCCACATATCCTCCAAAGTCTGAATGGTATGCTCTGCGTGGCCATCTATCTGAGGGTGAAAAGAAGTGCTAAGCTTCACCTGAGTACCAAGATCTCTCTGAAATGATCTCTAAAGTTGAGAGGTAAATTGAGTACCCGTATCTAAAAAAGTGGACAAAGGAACACTATCAAACTATCTCCCGGATATTGAGTCTAGCATAATCGTCTGCTGAATTTGTAGTCTTAACAGCCAAGAAATGGGATGATTTAGTCATCCGATTGACAATCACCCAAATTGAATCATGTCGCCTTTGAGTACGAGGCAAACCTGTAATGAAGTCCATATTGATCTCTTCCCATTTCCAAGTAGGAAAGTCAATATCCTAAATAACGCCACCCGGTCGTTGGTGCTCTACCTTCACTTGCTGACAGTTGGGACACTAAGCCACTAAATTGGCTATGTCCCTCTTCATAGCATTCCACCAATAGACTTCCCGTAGATCATGGTACATCTTGGTGGCACCGAGGTGAATGGAATATATTGAACTATGAGCCTCAGTCAAAATCTGCTAGCGCAACCCATCTACATTTGGCACACATAGTCGACCCTGATAACAAAGTACACCATCTCCCCCTTGGGAGAAAACCTCAACACTTTGTTGATGGACTGCACCCTTAAGCTGAAGTAAAATGGGATTACTGTCTTGCTTTGCCTTCACTTCTGCTACCAAGGATGATTCGGAACCATTCTGAACAATAACACACCTTCTATCAAGTCCATAAGGCAAACTCCCAACCGAGCTAGCCTATGAACCTCCTTAATCAATTCCTTCTTTCCTTTTTAACTGAAGACACACTACCCATTGGCAATCTACTAAGTGCATCTGCCACAACATTTGCCTTACCCAGATGGTCAAGCACACTCATGTCATAATCCTTAAGTAGCTCAAGCCATCTTCTTTGTTGCATATTCAATTCCTTCTGAGTGAACACATACTTAAGACTCTTATGATCAGTGAATACATCCATGTGCACCCCATACAAGTAATTCCTCCAAATCTTCAAAGCAAAGACCACGACTGCCAACTCAAGATCGTGAGTAGGGTAGTTCTTCTCATGAGTCTTAAGATATCTCGAAGCCTAAGCAATCACTTTACCACACTGCATCAAAACATAACCCAAACCAATCCTAGAAGAATCACAATACACAAAGAAATCATCTAGGCCCTCGGGTAGGGCTAACACTGGAGCTGTGGTCAATCTAGTCTTCAATTCCTGAAAGTTCTTCTCACATAAATCAGAATACTAAAATTTTACCTTCTTTTGAGTCAATCAAGTCAAAGGAGCAACAATGGAAGAAAATCCTTCCATAAATCTCCGATAGTAACCAGCCAAACCCAAAAAGCTTCTAATATCAGATGGGGAAGTGGGTCTAGGAAATTCTTTACTACCTCTATATTTTGAGAATCAACTTGAATACCATCTTTAGTCACAATATGACCAAGAAAAGCAACAGACTGCATCCAAAACTCAAACTTTCTAAACTTAGTAAATAACTGCCAGTCCTTGAGAGTTTGCAACACAACTCTCAAATAGTCTGCATCCTCCTCCTCACTCCGAGAGTATATGAGGATATCATCAATAAAAACAATTACAAACATATCTAGATACTTCTTGAACACACGTTTCATCAAATCCATAAAAGTTGCAGGAGCATTCGTTAGAACAAAATACATCACAATAAATTCATAATGACCATATCGAGTCCTGAAGGCTGTCTTCGAAATATCACACTCTCTAACACGAAGCTGATGATAACCGAATCTAAGGTCAATTTTAGAGAAGAAACTAGCACCCTGAAGCTGATCGGACAAGTCATCAATCCTAGGAATAGGATACTTGTTCTTGATTGTGACCTTGTTCAACTGACGATAGTCGATACACATTCTGAGGGAACCATCTTTCTTTCGCACGAATAAGACTGGAGCACCCCATGAAGAAATTCTAGGCCTGATGAAACTCTTATCAAGAAGATCCTTCAACTGATCCTTTAACTCCTTAAGTTCAGTGGGAGCTATTCTATAAGGAGGAATAGATATGGGATTCATATTTGGAAAAAGATCTATCCCAAAGTCGATCTCTCTCTCGAAAGGGACTCCGGGAAAATCCTCGGGAAAGACTTCTGGGAACTCATTCAAAATAGGAAAAAACTCAAGGGATGGGGTTCAAGACTCCGTGTCCATAACCCAAACTATATGATAAACATACCCCTTTGAAATTATCTTCCTAGCCTTAAGATAAGAAATGAAAAAACCTTTTGAGGATGGGAGACTACCTTGCCATTCTAAAATGGGTTTATTTGGAAACTTGAAACTGACAACCCGAGTACGACAATCAATAGAAGCATAACAAGCATGTAGCCAATCCATACCAAGAATAACATCAAAATTTGTCATCTCAAACTCTACTAAATACACTGAAGTGACTCTATAAAGGACTGAGATAGGGAAATTTCAATAGATTCTTTTAGCTAGGACTGACTTGCCAACAAGAGTAGAAACACAAAAGGGTTCTAAAAGCAATTCAGGACATACTTCGAATTTGCATGCTATATAAGGGGTCACAAAAGATAAGGAGTCACCTGGGTCCAACAAAGCATACACATCGAAAGAGAAGAATTTCAACATATCAGTAACAACATTAGGGGAACCCTCCTGGTCCTAACGAGAGGACATAGCATAAAGGCGGTTTTGGGGCTGACCACTAGAATTAGAAGCTCTGCCCTGCTGGGCCGGTCGACCTCCTGGGCTGTTGGACTAGACTGAGCCCTACTACCTCCCTTCCCCTTCTTAGTCCAAGGGCAATCTCTAATCATGTGTCCAACCTGTCCACACCCAAAGCATGCACCTGTGCCGAAATGACACTCTCCCGGGCGAGTCTTCCCATACTTGCTACAAATGGGATGGGAAGATCCCTTAGCAACACTCCCCTGAGGCTGTTAATAGGAACCAAAACCTCTACCAGTCTGATCATGATGAGGCCTATGGGCCTTGGTAGGAGCACTAGTATAAGATTGAATGGGTCCCGTTGACTTCTTTTGGAACGAGGAGCGATGTCCGCAACTGGACTTCTGATGAACAAAACCTGAACCCTCGGGTGTAGCCCTCTTGTTTTCCCTAGCCATCTCCCTAAGTCTATCTCCCTCGATCTGGTGAGCATGGGTCATGACTCTGGAAATGTTCATATCACTCAATAGCATAGCAAACCTACACTCCTTCTTCACCAAATCTGAATCCCCATTGCTAAACTTGCTCATCTGATCATGCGGGTCCGCTACCATAGAGGGGGCATACCTAGACAACTGAGTGAACTTCAAACTGTACTTCTGAATAGTCATAGATCTCTGTCTCAAGTTCACAAACTCCTCAGTCTTCGCTTGCCTCAACTCTCGAGGAAAGAACCGGCAAGAAAGGCTCTCTCAAAACACTCCCAAGTCATAGGGAACTCATCCATAACTCTAGCTTCATTCCATTGCGTGAACCAGATATGAGCCACATCCTTGAGTTAATAGGATGCCAACTCAACAAAATCAACCCCAACCACTTGTATCACATCAAAGATTTTCTTTACTTCATCAATAAAATTTAGCGGATCCTCATTCACCTTTGAGAGTTGTGTTTTAGTAAGTTCCCAATTCATCATACAAGGATAAACAAAAATGCCATTCGAGAGCGATGCGGTGTGATGTACTGTTTGCACATCATATTGTGTGCATCGCATAGCTCCACAGAACTAAACCATAGACTTTGGATGATCTTTAGTCTTCGTGCAAAGTTGGGTGCGATTTGCTCCAAGCATTGTGTGATCGCACGAGCACCTAACCCCTTTACATATTCTCTTCTCCCTCGTAGACTTCATGCGGAGGAAAGTGCAAACCACACCAGCGATTGTGCATGTCACACGAGGTTCACACCTCAGTGCCGATTCTTCACTTCTTTAGATCAACTTCACACTTCAACTCCATTTAAGCTCTTTTGGGTTCATTTCCTTGTTATCCATCTTGAATCAAGAATACCTACATTCATGATAATAAAGGCCATAAGAACCTCTAAATTTTATCAAAACATGACAATATTTCATGATTAAAGGCTAAATAAGTTGTTAGATTACCGACTCATCACCTCTCAACACCTTATCTCGAATAACCCTCAACTTGGTATCCTTAAACTATTGTGCCCGAATCTTCTCTAACAAAAAAGACCCCACCTTAATACAAGCAAGAATATACCCTGGCTAAGAAATATCAAGTCTAACTAACATGTTAGCTAAATACTGGATGCCCAAAGATAAAGGTCGCTCCTCAGCTTCTAAGAATGCCAAACTACCCATACTCACTGCCTTCTGACTCAAGGCATCTGCCACCATATTTTCCTTACCCTGGTGATAGAGAATAGTAATGTTATAGTCCTGCAGTAGCTTTAACCACCTGTGTGATCTCAAATTAAGGTCCTTCTAGCTGAAAATGTACTGAAGTCTATGATGGTCGGTGATGATCTCACAGTGCATTCTATATAGATAGTGCCTCCAAATATTCAATGTGAAGACTATCGCTGATAACTCCAAGTCATGGGTGAGGTAGATCCTCTCATGAACCTTCAGTTGTCTGGAAGCATATGCAATAAATTGGCTTTGCTGCATCAACACACAACCCAATCCAACTCCAGAAGCATCACAATAGATAGTAAAACCCAGACCCTCAATTGGAAGATTAAGAATAAAAGATGAAGTTAATAAGTCCTTGAGCTTCAGAAAGCTCGCCTCGCACTCGTCAGACCACTAAAAAGGGACATTCTTCTTAGTCAATCTAGTCAAAGGTGCTGCTATAGAAAAAAAAACCTTCACGAACCGTCTATAGTAACCTGCCAACTCAACGAAGCTATGAACCTCAGTAGGAGAAGTAGGCCTAGCCCAATCACAAACTGCTGCTATCTTCGCCGAATCTACCATAATCCCATCCTTGGACACCACGTGCCCCAAAAATTCCATAGATTCAACCCAAAACTCACACTTAGTGAATTTGACATACAACTTCTGATCTCGCATGGTTTGTAGCACAACTCTTAAAAGCTTCTCATGATCCTCCCTACTTCTCGAGTAAACCAAGATATCATTGATGAACACTATAACAAATGAATCCAAGTAGGCTCTGAACACATGGTATATCAACTCTATAAACACTTCTGGGGCATTGGTTAACCTAATGGACATGACTAGGAAATCATGATGGTCGTATCGAGTCCTAAATGAGTCTTTGGGATATTCGCAACCCTAATTATCCACTTGTGATAAGCCGATCTCAATCTATCATTGAAACAACCGCTACACCCTGTATCTAGTCAAATAGATCATCAATATGCGGCATCAGATACCTATTCTTAATAGTAACTTTATTCAGCTTCCTATAGTCAATACACATATGTAAGGAACCATCATTTTTCTTTATGAATAGAATAGGAGCACCCCACGGAGACACACTAGGCCTAATAAACCCCTCACTCAGAAGATTCTGAAGCTGCTCCTTAAATTCTTTTAACCGAGCAGATGCCATCTAATATAGCAAAATAGAAATAGGATAAGTGTCTGGCTCAACATTGATACCAAAGTCAATATCACAATCAGGAGGAAGACTAGGCCAATCAGTAGGAAGACTAGGCCAATCAGTAGGAAACATATTAGAATACTCGCAAACACAAGAATTGACTCAATAAAATATGTTATGGTACTAGTATAATGGATGTAAGCAAGATAAGCCAAGCACCCCTTTCCAACCATTTGTTGGGCTCTCATAAATGATATAACTCCCCTCGGAATGTGGCTATTGGTACCTTTCCCTACATTAGGAGGGATACTAGACATATACAGAGTAACAATCTTGGAAAAATAGTCCAAGACTGCATGATAAGGAGATAGGCAATCCATACCCAAGATCACATCAAAATTCACCATATCTAACACAATCAGGTCCACCCATGTATCATACTCCAAGATAGTAACCACAAAACACCTATAGACATAATCCACTACTAAAGAATCTCCCACTGGGGTAGCTACATACATAGGCACAAGCAATAACTCACATAAAGACTTCAGACGAGTAGCATAAAAGGAAAACACATATGAAAATGTAGACCTTGGATAAAATAATATAGAAACTGATTGATGACAAATAGAGATCATATCTGTGATGGAAAAATCTAAAGCCTCAACCCCAGCCGAACCGGAAAAGCATTCATATGGCTTTGTCCACCATGACCACCTGATCTACATAGTAAAGGACCACCTAGAATACCCGAGGGACCACCTCTACTACCCTGTACATCACCTCTGGCTGGCGGCATTGGAGCCCCACGGGCCTGAACCTACTGACTCTGCCACCCCGAAGGCAAAAATGAGGGACAATCCCTAGTATCGTGGCCTAACTCACCATACTCATAACAATCTCGACCAGATGCACCCTACTGAGATGACCCAGTTAAACCCAAATGACAACCCCTCAAAGTCTGACCTGAACCTTGGCTGTCCTGACCACTCTGACCTGAATAACTCATCTAACTACCTTTTCTTATCTGTAATGCTGCCTGAATGAGCCTAGTAGGCTCAAAGCACTGAGGGTGACATCTAGTGGAGAAACCCCTACCTCTCAACTATGAACCACTGTATTAACCCTGGTGGTGGGGTCTTTTGTCGCTGTCTCCATAGGCCTTGTGATGAATACCTTCAAGAGGGAAAGCAATAAATCTTTGGACGTCAGGAGCTCACCACGATCCGAATAATAACAGGCGTCAAATGAGTGAAGGATTCGTGAGGGTGGCTCGTACTAGGTGTTGCATCAGAAAAAGATACATAACTATAGTATAAGCACCAAAAAATAGGGTACTCATTAGGCATCATAGGCCCACCGATATTTGAAGATAATATATAACATAAGGAGAATGAAGGTAAAAACATAACTCAACATCAACCGAGCATCTAGTACATAACAGGATAAAAGTGAAGATAATAATAATAGCAATAATAATATACTCAAATATGAATATAAGAGAATATAGTGCATTATGTAATGATATGATGCAATATATGATGAATGCATAAAAGTAAAGCCTGTTATGATCCCTCGGGATGCCCTTAGGCTCATCTACATATGCAGTAGAGTAAAACCTAGATATATGCTCCTTGGGCTACCCTTAGGCTCATCAACAGAAAGTAACAGGAGGAAAGGGTCTGAAGGTGTCCCTCGGATTGAGTATAAAAGTTCTACATACTTTCCAACTCAGAAAATCAGTGAAAAATTTGTGGTATCTATTCCATAACCTCAAAACTGTAGAGAAGTGGTGTAAATTTCTTTTAGAAATCAAAAAGTTCATATTTTCCTTCAAACCATACCAATATTCATGTATATACATGTATGAATATATGTGTGCCATCACAAGGGAATACATATATATGTATGTATATATATAACATCCAGGGTAAAATCACCCTCAAAATAGGTCAACTAACTTGGAACTCCGTCCAATCCCAAGCTACGACGTCGGGCCCATTATTACACAACATATGGAATAAAACACAGAAATAGGCCAATAAAATAAAAATAAATAGTAAAATCCTACTCTACCACGAAATCCTCCTCAAAAACTATACTAAAGATTCTAGTCTTACCACATCACGGATACAACCTCCTAAACTAAGAGTAAATAAGAAATTATATTCTATGATCCTGGAAATGGCCAATAATTTAGGAGAAAGGGGGTTAAAGACTAATCCTACACTATAACCTAAGCTAACATTCGTGTAACTTATAAAATATAAAATCTAGCCGAGCTAAGTCTAAAGGAGGTAAATTATAACCTACCTTGGGGCTGAACTTTAATTATGACTCCTCACTTGGGAGCCCTTCCCTTCTTAAGTGCCTCAGATTGCTTTCACACTATCATAAATGAATTCTATGAGTCAAGATAGGAACAATGACACCCATATCGATATAAAGAATTTTGGGCTGAAAATAAGGCCAAAAATCGACCCTCGAGGCCCACTAATGAAATCATAAATGAACTCTGGAATTATGCTCCCTATGAGGTGAGGGATGGTTGCCCCAACTTTGGATGATAATGGGAGTAATTTGGACCTCAAATGTTAAAAATGATCACTTTAGAGTGAAGAATGAATCATGCCATTAGTATCCAAAACAAGTACGGAAGATGGAAGTTAAAGACTATACGCGTAATAGAACGAGACAGGGAAGAAATTTATCTCAAATGCTTAAGAAATTGGCAAGAAAAGGTAAAAATTCCTCATAATCGAGCTTGCTTTTATGGAGGAAATATTTTCCAACACTAATGAAATAATGAAGAAAAAGCCTCTAAAAAGACTCAATGATCGTTGCTCCTACAAAAACAAAATTGCAGGAGCGATACTACAATAACAGAAAAAGATCACAGGGGTGGAGGCGGGTGCACAATGCACCTTCTGAAGGCGCATCTCCATTTTTGCTGGATTAGCTAAGCTTTGCAAGAGAGACACTAGCTAACGTCACCTACCATCCTAAGTACGACTCCACCGGTATGAGCCAAGCTACGCAAGAGCAGTTTATGGGATTCATTCAGAAACTCACGAATACAAACCAAATATGCTACCCAATATGAAATGGCATCCCAGACTAAACGAAATCAATGAAATGGACAATGGAAGCTGTCTTGATGAAATGTTGACCAAAGTCAACACTTTGTCAGTTTTACATAAAAACCACTCAAGTACCCAAAATGAGTCTGGAAGCCTCGAGACCTGAACCAAAGGTCCCACTAGCCTAAATCTATGTTCTGGAGGTAACAACACTGACAAAATTTTCATCCGTGTCTATTTAATTTAAATGTTGATCAAAGTCAAATACTTCAACTTTAGGAGCTGCAAAATAGGGTAACTCTTCTAAAACCAAATAGAACACCTTGAAAAGTGTGCCACCTCATCCTAGCAAGTCACATAAGCAGTGTAGAAGCTATAGAAAGGGTCAAAATAGTAAAAATACACTAAAATAGGAAAATAACCATGAGGGTCATTACAATAGGACTGAAACACTATCAAATTCTAATCCTGGAACACTTAGTAAACTCCATTAACTCGTAACTAGTTAATCTCAAGAACAAATAATGAAATTTGAAAAGAATAACTTTTGGACAAAGGAATGATTTATTGTTTCTATAAAACTAATTTTTAAGCAAACTTGGCACAACGAACATTAATTTTTAAAGTGATTTTTGATTATGACATTAAGGGTTGAGAAATTTCAGCAGTTTGAATCGATCAAAGAAAGTGAAATATGTTCATAACAGGGAAAATTATAATACATAATCATAAGAAGCAGTAAAGAAATCATAATGTAAATCAATAATGCCAAATGGAGAAGAGAAAGCTAAAAGAATAAATTAGACAAAGAGAATTAGAAGCAAATCAAAAAGAGATTACATCTTTTGAAGTAGTTCCCTGGGATGAAAAGATTGACGGAGACTCAACTACCTTGATGAGATGAAAAATCAAGCAAAAATTGTGGACTTAAGCCTGTGGTTCCTAAAAATATCAAGGATTCGAAGAGCAATTTTGGGATTTCCCCCCTTTTTGGGCGTAAAAATAGTTTACTGAATAGAGAGTATGAGGTTCTTTATATAGAACCCTAAAATGAAACGGGAATTCAAAATGGGCAATGTGGGACTGCTAGAAATTTATATTTTTTTTGAGAAAAAACGTTGGACTATGGGAAAGCTGGAAAATTCCTAAGGATAAGCTTATGAGCTGGAGTTGTATGAATTTAGGCAAAAATGAAAAGAAAGAAAAAAAGAAAATGACTTGGATAAATACCAATTAAAGGTTTTGGAAAACTTCAGGCTCATGCAAGGCACATTTCCACGTATGAATCAATGAGGATATGAGATAACTAAAAGTGGCAGAGAGGATTTCCTCTAGGGTTCTTGCAATTTGTTTTAGATGTGTTTGTACGCGCTTGTGAGTATGTTTGTTATGTTTTTATGACGTATGTTTATGCATCTGATGAAGAAGAGGGAATAGGGGTTAAGGAATTAAGTGGACCGGGTCGGGTCAACTGATTGTGGGCCAAAATGTTGTCTTAGTTTGGCTATTTTTGACTGATTTAAATGGGTCCAATTTTGAGGTAAAAAGGAGGATGAAGGAACCTGGTTCCTTTGTCTTGAATTTTTTTTATACTTGATAAAAAATTAAAGTAATATAAATTATATTTAAAATAATCATTTTGACATAAAAGCCTAATCATTTTTAAATAATTGAGTAATTATGCAATTTAATTAATTTTTGAGGAACTAAAAACGCATACTTAATTTAAATACTATTGTTGGTAAAAATGATTTTCCAAATATTTAATAAAAGTGAAAACTATATAAATCTATATATTATGAGTATATAGATATATATACTTATTATTGAAAAATAGTAAAATTTCCTTGAAAATAATTTGAAAAATATTTTTAATTTTTTCAAGCAATTATTTCAAATTGTTTGAAATTGAAGAAGATGAACAATCAATTCGATTGGGGGTCCCAAATTGGGTGTCAACAGGCTTTGTTGGTGCCATTCCACTTCCACATATAGTCGAGAATGACAAGACATGACCAACATCATGTTACACCTACTCAGCATGAAGGGTCTTTTTGGGGGCTTAACCTATGAGGACCAAAATCGACACTTAAGAATTTTGTGAAGGTTTGCTTGACCTATAATATCACAATCATTTCCCAAGAGTCTATCTGCTTGAGGCTTTAACCCTTCTCTCTTACCGTGGGAGGGGGGGCACTACTTTGTTTGGAGAGTTGCCTGAAGAGTCAATCACATCATGGGCCGAGTTGACGAAGCATTTCTAATAGGTTCTTTCCTCCTTCTCGGATGATCAAACTCCGAGATGAAATCAATAACATTTGGCTACTTCCATAACAGGCACTTCACGAGACATGATTAAGGTTAAAGAAGAAGCTCAAGCAATGCCCAAACCATAGCTTGCCAGATGCGGTTCTCTTCCAGGTCTTCTACAGATCACTCGATTTAGTGAAAAAGTGGGTTTCCAATAACATAGTAGAGAGGTCACTCATGGATAACTCATTTGAAGTTGCTAGTGGTTCACTTGACTGGATGATAAAAAAAATTGAGCTTGACACACTTGAGACTCGAATGTTGTTAGTGAAATCCTTTGAAAGTTTTGTATAAGGAGGCGATAAAGAAGGAGGAAGAAAGATATAAAAATATGGCACAATAAATGTCTCAAATTGCGGTGCTGACCAAACATATTATGGGGACTAACACAAAAAATGTAAGCTCAATTAGGTCAAATGATTCGGGGCCTCGAAATAAAGAATGCTATCAATTATTTAATGAGGAGGCAAACTTTGTGAACAATCAAGTGGGGAGTGGGAGGAGGGTCTGGCCTAACTACCAAGGATCTTGGTGGCAAGGTCAAGAAAATAAAGGTTTAACAAGGATTAACATGGATTCAATTGGAGAGCAAATAGTCAAGGAGGTACAAATTTGGAAGGGGGGGGGGAGGTAATAACCAAGGTACTTTTGGGGGGAAGGGAGAGATAGAAACTATAGAAGTGAAAAGGTTAAAACAATTGAAGCTCAAATGCTGATGTTCCTCCTATGGGTAGTCAGAAAATTTCAAGCAAACCATCCACAAGTGACCCGACAAGCTTAAAAATGGAAGAAATGCTTGCCAAAGTGTTGAAGAAAGTTTAATCTACCGACTCTGATATCAAAGAGGTGAAATATGCTTGGAAAGATCTACCTTATATTATAGGGGAACTTCTGTAATGACCGGTTCCATTGTTATGGGTAAACCTTTCGTGCCAAGTAATGAGTTAGAAAACATTCGGGTTTGAGAGTTGGAAATTTTGGGCTAGGCTAGTCTCAAATAGTTTCTGAGCGAGGTATGTTCTAGGGCATTCCAAGTGATAATTGGGTAATATATCTTGTAGTGAACTAGTTTTTCCATTATCAAAGATGTTAGGAGTCTGGGGTACTTTTTGAAAACAAATTCGGGTAAGTAGAACTTCTGATATTAAGGTTGATGTGAAGGGGTTGTTACGAAATGTCAGGATTTAAGGTGTGTTCAAAAATGGGCACTTTTGTGGGATTTTCGGCGATTTTTTCCCATGTCAACCGCTATAGCAGTTGACACTGTGCTACTACAGCCTCCGCTATAGCGGAGAAATTTGCGCTGTAGCAGAATGCAACAATGGTCAGCACTGCCATATAGGTCGATTCTACTATGACGCCGCCGATATAGCAGTGTACGGACAACTATAGTAGAATAAGTTAGGTTTAATGCAGAAACTTTCCCAAAATGTTCAGTTTTTCCTCAAGAACATTTTGGAGAAGGGCAAGGGCGATTTGGTTGATTTTAACTCCATTTTCATCATTTTTTATCCCAAAGGTAAGGATTTTGCTTCCCTAACTTAGTACTATGTTTCCTACACAGTAGAATAGTTAATTGCGGGTGTATGGGAACGTTTGGGTTAAACTAAGAATGCAGAATTAGGGTAAAAGGGTGGATTCTAGAGTGTTAAGATCTTGGGTCCTGAATATTATTATTGGGTTATGATCTGTATGCCATAATTCGCTAAATGTAAATGTAAAAGTAGTAGTTTAGGTTGAATTAGTAGTGGGAAAGCCCGAGAATGGGTGCAATGATTATAGTTTTGGCCTGGGAATTGGGATTTTGTATAATCTGGGTATTTTAGGCCAGTGAATTGATTGTAGTTGCTTGTGTTATGTTTAGACCAAGAGCAAGCTAAAGCTACAAAAAATGGGAAGGCTCTGGTCTAGAAAGGTTTCAAAAAGGCAATTTGAGGTAGGTGATGGTTAATGTTTGCCAAATGAAATGTGTATACATGTAACTATAACTTAGTATCTGATGTGACATAGAAGTACATCACTTTCGACGCTTAATTAGGATTGTCGCAAGTTCTTTAGCATTTTAGTGGTCGATTTGATGTTTTTTGTTAAGTGTGTAGGAAAATGGATCCTAGAGAAAAATATTAGAAATTGAGCTAAAAAGGGAAGGCTACAGAGATGAAGGATTACTTGACGGTCTGTGGTTCTGGACAACGGACCCTTCCTGTTAACTCTTACATCGAAGTTCAGAAACTGTACAAGTCTAGAATAATAGCACGAGTCAGTCTATGAGTCATGGTTTCAAACCACGACCCGTCCTGTCAACTCATAGACCAGAGGTACTGCAGAGTTGCAAAAGCAAGATCAGGAAGCACGATTCATAGTACAAGCTGTACTCCAAAAGTATTACCCGTCCTGTTGGACTTGTGGTCACTGATTAGAGAAGGCACAAGAAGGGACCAAGAAACCATGAGTCAAGAAGTGAACCATCATTCAAAAGTACGACTCGTGGTTCCACCCGTAGTTTCTCATGATAGAAGATATTGACCAGCCAAGATCACGGTTGACCTTAGAAGACCACGGACCATCATTTGAAATGACGGGTTGTCATCCAATTCGTGTTCCCTATCGAGTTCAATTTCCTAGTTTTGTTAGGACGGGATTTCCATTGTCTATAAATACTTTTCCTAGGTTTTATTTTATGTTTTATGCTCATTACTTTGTAGTAAATACATTCGAACAATTTGTGATCTTGGTTTATTCTTGGTTTTGAGAGTTATACACATCCATAGTTCATTGTTCTTACTTCCATCTTCATCCATTCAAGTTACGTATTTCTTTACTTCTTATTGTAAGTATGTACTGATGATTGTTCTAACAATCATTAATTGTTTACTTATGAACATGAGTAGCTAAATCAACAACTAGGGTTGTGGGAACCATGAAGGATTAACGAAGTAGGCAAAGTACTTGGGTATTCTAGGGAAGTGTTTATGCATGTATTGTTCTTCCCTTCGTTTTGATTGGTTTTTAACGGTGGCCAATGTTAGAAATTGCTTTATCCTTACTTGACAGACCAAGGAAGTAACGGATGGGAAAAGGGTTGTTTAACGATAGAGATTTGAGGCTATCAACCCTCATCTAATAGCTTGACCTTGTCCAGGAATAGCTAATCTAGGATCCAGGGTAAGGGTTAGTAAATCATACACTCATGGCTGGACCAAGGCATGTGGTCAAATTCATCTATCGGCTAGACCAAGACATGTGGTGAAATTCATCTATCTGCCGGACCAAGTATTTAGGTGAACCTAACTTACCGATTCTTTATGCTAAGCACCAAGCTAGTTTACTAAGAACAAACGCCTTACTAAGTTATGATCTCATGGGGAACACTACCCTAGTCGCTTCTGTCATTGATTAAATCGCTTAAAAATATCACGTGTTACTTGTTTACATTCTAGTTACAATTAGTACTTGTCACTTAAACCCCCCTCCCTTCAAGGGAAATAAACGGCTAACAACGCAAGTAAACACTAATAGACCATAGTCCTGCCATATTCCCTGTGGGATCGACCCCAACCTTCATTGGGTTCTATATTTGAAAAGCGATTGCTTACGCTTCTAAAAGGAGGTGTAATTTAGGCGTATCAAATTTTGGCACCATTGCTGGGGAATACGGTTTAGGACTAAGAGAGATTGTGTTTAGTTCACTATTAGGTTTTATTTCCCGATTTTACGTTTTCTATTATTTTTGTTTTATTACGTAGGTTGCACACTTGTGCATGCCCAGTACAAGGTGTCAAGGAAATTTGTTGAATCCATACGACCCTGAACTCTCCAGAACTCTAAGAAATATGGTTAAAGAGGGAGAGCATGAGACACCCGAGCAGATCACATCTCAGTTGTTGGCTGAAGTAGAGCAGAGAAAAAAGGCAGGGGAACATGATTTGCTGCTGAAGATTCTAGAAATGCAGTAGACCTTGAAGCTCTAAATGCGGTAGCTGAGAAAGCAAGGCAAGCATGACAATAAGCTGTGAGAGACGAGGAAACAACTAGACAAAATGTACCACAAAATAGGGGCCAACAGATTCAATAACCAAGGCATGCCCCTCACTACTATGATGAGTATGATGATGAGGTAGAGGAATTGAGCATTACGGGACCCATAGTGTTTCCACCACTGACTTAAGGAATGAAGTTTGACATCACTAGAACCATGATCCAGTTGTTAAACCTGAGGGGACTATATGCTAGAAAGCCTACAGAGGATGCAAACCTTTATGTGAAAAACTTTACTCAAATTTACAAAGCTTATAATCTACTAGGAGTGGGGTAAGATGCTATTAGACTGAGACTGTTTCCATTCTCATTGACTGATGAGGCAACTATGCGGCTCTCAGAATTGCCCGATAATGCCATATACATATGGCACGAGTTGAAGACTCAGTTTCTGGAGTGGTTCTTTCCTCCATCTCGAATGTTGCAGCTTAAGAAAGAAGTCTATAATTTTAAGCAACTACCTATGGAGGCATTATATGAGACATGGTTGAGTTTTAATAAGAAGTTGAAACAAGTTTCGAGACACTGAATCCCTTCAAGGAATATCATAGAGATCTTATACAAATCATTGAACGCCAACACAAAAGCAGTAGCTGACACTTTAACTGGAGGACAATTCATGGAGAATTCATATTTTGAAGCTTTTGAGATGCTGGACAGGGTCACCAACACCAACATAGCAGGACATACTAGAGAGTCTGAGACCCCAGCAGGTACATATGCGGTTGGAAAGTTCACTAAATTTTATGATTCACAAGACCTTAAACAGGAAGTTGCTAAAATGAAGACAATCATTGGGTTGATTGCAAAGAAAATCCTAGATGAGGGACTAGAAAAGGTGAAAGCCATCGGTTCACATGGGAAAGCATAAAGGACAGATGAGTACTAATCTGATGAGGAGTTTAGTTATCTGAATGATCAAGGGGCGGGTTTCCGGGCCTCTGGCCAAGTAAATCAATGTCGGAACAGAGATAGAGATGAAAACTACAATCTGTCCGGTTACAGAGATAGAAGCTGAGCTAGAGACAGGGACGGTGATTGGTATAAAAAGGATAGCTACAAGAATGATAGAGGTGGTCTGTATGTCCCACTAGAAATTGTGAAGATAGACTTGAACAACCAACCATGAGGGAGCTGCTCAACAAGGTATTTCAAAAGGTTGATTCTACGGATGCAAGCATGAAAGAGATGCGAGCTGACCTTTCAGGTATTAGTCAGAGAGTTGAGTCCCATTCTATTTCCATAAAGCAGTTTGAGACCCAGATGCACCATATATCTACTAGCATAAATCGGCGTCAAAAAGGCACTCTCCCAAGTGACACTATTCAAAATCCGAAGAATCATCGATAGGTTATGGCTGTGACTACCCAATGTGGAAAATAGACTGTTGATCCTCCTATGCCTATAGTTATTGATGAGCTGGCTGAGTCCTAGAAGGATGATGCTAAAATTATGGTCAAGTCTTAGGAAAAGGATAGAAGTGAAGGGCCAAGTGAGAGGATGTCTTCTGAGTCAAAAGCAAAGAACAAAGAGGTTGCACCGATCTTGAAGCCTATGCCATTGCCTCCTCTACCTTACCCACAGTGATTGAAGAAAAAGGTTGAGGACGACAAATTTCACTAGTTCATCTTTATGCTAAAACAACATTCAGTCAATATTCCTTTAGTAGAAGCATTGGAGCAGATGCCTGGATATGCTAAATTAATGAAGGATCTAATGAATAGGAAGAGAATGGTGAGTTTTGAGCCAACTGATAATCTGCACCATTGTAGTGCAATAGCCACCTGTTCTTTGGTGCAGAAAAAGGAAGATCCAGGAGCTTTTACTATTCTATGCACGATTGGAGAATTCTACTTTGCTAAAGCATTGTGTGATCTTGGTGCCAGTATCAATCTAATGACGCTAGCAGTATTTAATCAGTTGGTATTGGGAGCCCCCAAACCGATGACAATGCGGCTTCTTATGACAGATCGTATAGTGAAAAAGCATGTAGGGATTCTCTATGATGTGCTTGTGAAAGTTGACAATTTCATATTCACTGTGGACTTTGTTATTCTTGACTGCGAGGTTGACTTTCAGGTTCCTATTATATTGGGATGACCATTCCTTGCCACCAGACTCGCGTTGGTTGATTTAGAGACTGGGCAGATGAAGTTCAGATTGAATGATGAGGTAGTTACATTTAATGTCTGCCAGTCTATGAAGCATCATGACGACATGCGAGTGGTTTCTTTTATTGATGTGATTGATGAGGATCAACTAATTGTGCATGTTGAGGAGAGACTTGGTGTTGAAGAACTTGCGACAGTGATTATGAATTTTGATAGAGATGACATTGAAGAGTTTGATGATATGGTTGAAGCACTTGCAGGTATGGGGTTTTATACCTATGCTCCGAAGAAGCTTTATTTGGACCTAAAGAAAAGACAGACACCGCCTGCCAGACCATCTATTGAGGAGCCTCCAGTCTTGGAGCTCAAGGAGCTCCCATCTCACCTTCGATATGTGTTCTTAGGAGCTAATGAGACCTTGACTGTTATTATTGCTGCAAACTTAGGAGAAGGGCAAGTTAAAGCTCTGGTTTCTGTGTTGAGAAAGTCCAAAAGGGCCATTGGTTGGTCCATTTCCGACATCATTGGAATTCAATCTGGAATATGTACACATAAAGTTCAACTCGCACTAGATTGTATCTCGAGTATTGAGCACCAGTGTAGGTTGAACCAGTCAATGCAAGGGGTTGTCAAGAAGGAGATCATAAAGTGGCTGGATGCAGGTGTGGTTTACCCTATTGTGGACAGCAAGTGGGTGAGCCCGATTCAGTGTTTGCCGAATAAGGGTGGGATTACTGTAGTCCCAAATGCAAATAATGAGTTAATTCTGATGAGGCCAGTCACAGGCTGGCGCATAAGCATGGATTACAGGAAACTGAATGCTTTGACTGCGAAGGACCATTTTCCAATGTCGTTCATGGATCAGATGTTAGACCATCTTGCTAGAAGAGGATGGTATTATTTTCTTGATTATTATTCGGGATACAATTAGATCTCAACTTCTCCTGAGGACCAAGAAAAGACCATTTTCACCTTTCCATATGGGACATTCACTTTCAAGCAGATGCCTTTCAGTTTATACAATGCACCAGTAACATTTTCGCGTTGCATGATGTCTATTTTCTCAGACACGGTGGAGGAAACTATTGAGGTATTTATGGATGACTTTTTGGTAGTTGACGACTCTTTTTAAGATTGATTGGCTCATCTGAGTTTTGTGCTAAAAATATGTGAAGAGTGTAACCTAGTACTGAATTGGGAAAAGTGTCACTTCATGGTGAAAGAAGGTATATTGCTGGGTCATCGGATCTCCAAGAAGGGTATTGAGGTCAACAAAGTAAAGATTGAGGTAATTAAAAAATTACCTCCACCAGTTTCTGTAAAGGGGATTCGATGTTTTTTGGGGCATGCTGGTTTCCATAGGAGGTTTATCAAGGACTTCTCAAAAATTGCTAATCCATTGGGCAAATTTCTTGAGAAGGAGGTAAAGTTTGTGTTGGATGAAGCATGTCTGAAGGCATTTGGGTGCCTTAAAAAAAGTTAGTCTCAGCTCCCATCATTAGTTCCCCAGATTGGTCTCAACCTTTAGAGGTTATGTGCGATGCTAGTAGAGTGGCACTAGGAGAAGTCCTAGGCCAAAGGTGCAAAAAGATTCTTCATCATATATACTACGCTAGCAAAACACTTAACCCAGTTCAAAAGAATTACACGGTTACTGAATAAGAGTTGCTTGTTGTGGTCTTTGCGTTTGCAAAGTTCAGATCTTATTTGTTTGGCACTAAGGTGGTGGTGCACACTTACCATGCAGCTCTTCGTCACCTCATAGCAAAGAAAGATTCTAAGTCAAGGCTGATTAGATGGGTGTTGTTGCTACAAAAGTTTGACTTTGAAGTCAAGGACCGCAAGGGTACAGGGAATCAGGTAGCAAATCACTTGTCTAGACTAGTAGAAGAGGCAATATTGAATCTGAATGATGAGTAGGAGATAGATGATTGGTTTCCTGATGAACAAGTGTTGGCTGCCTCTCAAGACTTGATCCCATGGTTTCCTGACATTGCCAATTATTAGGCAAGTGATTTGGTGACTCCTGATATGTCTGTTCATCAAAGGAGAAAGTTTATGTCTGATGTCAAGAAGTACTTCTGGGAGGAGCCATTATTGTTCCTCGTGTGTACTGATACTATGATCCAGAGATGTGTGCTTGAAGCTGAGATGATGGAGATACTGCAGGCTTACCATTCCTCTCCTGTTGGGGGACGCCATAGTGGTATCCGAACTGCACATAAAATCTTACAATGCAGCTACTATTTGCCGACTATTCACAAAGACGCCCATGAGTTCGCTAAGGCTTGCAGCAGGTGTCAAAGAGAGGGAGGTGTATCAAGGAGACATCAGCTTCCTCTTTATCTCATCCTTGTGATTGTGCTGTTCGACGTTTGGAGTATTGACTTCATGGGTCCTTTTATGTTGTCTAATGGAAACTGATACATATTGATAGTTGTTGACTATGTATCGAAATGGGTGGAGGCGGTTGAGCTTGAGGGTAAGTTTTTCACCACATTCTTGAAAAAGAACAACGTTTCCAGATTTGGTACACCACGGACAATCATTAGTGATGGAGGCTCTCACTTTTGCAACAAGCTGTTTCAGGCTTTACTAGAGAAAAATGGAGTGAAGCATAATGTTGCAACGCCCTATCATCCCAGACTAGTGGGCACGTGGAAGTCTCCAACCATGAAATCAAGTCAATCCTGTCCAAGACAGTCATTGCAAATAGAATGGATTGGTCTTGAAAGTTAGATGATGCTTTGTGGATATATCGGACTGCATTAAAGACCCCATAGGTATATCAAAATATCAGCTTGTGTTTGGTAAGGCATTCCATCTTCCAGTTGAGTTGGAGCATAAGGCTATGTAGGCATTGAAGAAACTGAACTTGGATTGGTCGGAAGCATCATTGCAGTGGCTTGGGAAATTAAATGAGTTGGATGAGTTACGCCTAAATGCTTATGAGAGTTCAGACTTATATAAGGAGAGGATGAAATTCTATCATGACCAGAAGATAGAAAAGAGAAATTTCCAACCAGGTGACTTGGTCCTACTTTTCAATTCTAGACTTTGCTTGTTTCTTGGCAAGTTGAAGTCCAAGTGGATTGGACCTTTTGAGGTGGTACAAGTGTTTCCTCATGGGGCCATTGAACTTGAGAATTATGAAGGAAAAAGGTTCAAGGCTAATGGACAGTAGATTAAAGCTTATCTTGGCACAACAGAGAAGCTCAAAACAATTGAAGACTGGAGCCTTGACGAATTTGTCCTACCCAAAGAGCTTGATGAAGTCTGAGTAATCAGACAATCAGTATCGTGCCGCGACATTAAATCAGGCACTGCATGGGAGGAAACCCATGAGGAAGCTTGATGAAGTTTGAGTAGTCAAGCAACCTGCGTTGTGCCGCGATGTTAAATCAGGCACTGCTTGGGAGGCAACCTAAGACTAATGTATGTTTTATGTGCAAGAGGAAAGGAAAGAATGCCAGTATAGGGAACCCCAGAAATCACGAATGAGTTTACGGTCAGTTCTTCAGAACGGCAAACAGTACACCAACTCGTGGTTCCTAGAGCATAATAAAAGGGCCTTTGATGAAGCAGACAACGACTCAACTAGATGGTTCGTACTTCCATAAGATGGAACGTATACCAATACATGGTTCCTAGGGCATAGTTGATAGGTTTCTGATGGAGAAAATAATTATTCAACAGGATGATCCATTCTTTGGAATGACGGATCGTACAATGAGTCATCCTTCCTAGCAGCAGGTAAGGTAAAAACATAAAACCATGAGTTATACTACGGGTCATCTTTCTCAACGACGGACCATAGTTTCAATTCTTAGGTCCCAGGTACAGTTAATTAGCTGGGTCGCAGGTCAGTTAATGTTTTAAAATTAATACCCAACCTGATTTTGTTTCTGCTTCTCTTCAATACCTTAGGTAACCGCCACTTTTGAAAAGGAAATAACTAAACTTACTCCCTCCTTCACTCCTAAATCAACTCAAACTCTTCCCTAATTCTCAATAAGTAAATCTAACTACTACACACTCAAAATCCATCACTTTATCTGATTTTTCTGAAGAGAGAGTTGATCATCAAAGGGTAAGTTTTTCTTCCCTCATTCTAAGTCCTCTTTTCTTTGATTAATCTGTGAGTTAGGGCTCCTATTTTGATTTAAAAACTCAAAATTATAGAACCTTAGATGAAAGTGATAGATTTGTAGTGTGTAGTAGGAACGAACGGGGAGTTTTAACTTGATAAAAAAATTATTAAAAGGTTTAAAATTAAGTAGGAGGGAGTTTTTGATCGATGAAATTCTGATGCCTAGTTATTACGAGTGAAACTACGGGCTGTAAATCAGATCACGTACCGTTCTTTCACTCGTACTTCAGGTTTATTCAAAGTTTGCCTCTGATAATGAAACACGATTCACAGGACGAACCATAGTTCTAAACTATGGCCCGTCATATGACTCATGGTCACTGAAAGAAAATGAGGTAAAAATGGTCATGTTTGAATCTGAACCACGACTCACAGGATGGATCCGTGGTTTCAGACCATGGTCCGTCAACTGAGCCATAATCCCTAACAATGATAAAGATTGATGGAACCACGAATGGGTTGATGACCCATACTCTATGTTTACTGGTCGTAGACTAACCCGTAGTTTGTGCCTGCAGCATTATACTTCTATTTTGTAATTGATTATCTGTAATAATGAATTCCACCTCGCAGGTACCATGCAACCAAAGAATAACCAGAAGAGGCTGAGATCAGGAAGAAATGACAAATTCAATACAAACCCTTCGAGTTAGAAGAAACTGGATACGAGGAGGTTTATGCTATAGACTCTAATCCATAAGCAGTACCTAGGACCACTAGGCATCAAGCAAAGTATCAAGCAAAGGCCACCACTCCCCAGTCTGAAGAAGGAGAGGGTGAGTCTGGTTCATCACCTCAGGAGAGCAATTGTCACGCATCGAGCCTAAACCCTGGATGCAACATGGTGCTTAGAGTCACAAGTGACCCCATGCTAATCCATGGACTGGCATACCTCTGAGATAAAATAGTATTTGAAAATTTATACAACTGAGTGACTGACTGTTTGACTATCTATGAAGCCTTTACTGACACTGAGTTATAGTTAGCCGGGACATGACCCCCAACTAGCTTAAAACAATGTATAAGTAACTGAAAGAACTTTTATAACTGCTAACTGACTGGAGTTCTAGAAAAAGGAAGAACTCGATCTCTGCTAACTGGAAGCTGTGATCCGTCTGACCATGATCCTGGGACCTAGCACTGAAACCTACACCATAAAATGATGCAGCACAAGGAACGTATGTGGTCAGTACTTTGAATGTACTGAGCATGTGAGATATGCACTTACTGTAAATCATGAGAAGATACATGTATACAAAAAGCATGGCTAAAAACTGCACTATGTATAATATCTGAAGTGCATAAGTCAAAGCTGTATAATATAGACTCTTTTATCGAAGAGAATGTAAATCATGTTGCTGGACTGTAACTTGTGAGATCATGATGTTTAAAGATAAGTAAACCTGTTATTTGGGATTTCATGGACTAACAAGATAAAGTATATCTGTAAGTACTGATGTAGTATACTGAATTCAAGCTGAAAGACATAAGTTGATGCAATGCCCAAGTATATAAACATGAAACTGTATAATACTGAACTGATCTGGATAACTGAATACAAGGTCATGCAATAATGAATATGGACTGTTGGAGCTACTATTAACTGACATACCCCAAGCTGAGCTAACTGTGGGGCCAACCTGTAACCGTGATTGGGAGAGTGTTCATACCTTGCCAAGGGTACAAACAAATCTGATGTGGATCCACTACTGATGTCGACAATGGACAAGGATGTGTATCCTAGTCTGATAGCTGACTCTTTTAATACCTATGATGGCGCCGTAGTTCTGGGACTTTGGGACTTCTACTAAAGGTCTCAGCTTAGTCTGGCAGCTGAGCCTTCATCCCTTCATCCGCTCGGTACTATGTCTACTCCCAACTGAATATAAAGTTATAGATGCAACTAAAATACTGGATAGCTCAAAATACTGATATAATCTAAAAATGTAAAATATACCTGAAGCTGAAGCATTCTAATCATGTAATTCTGGATGACCGAGTGCCTGGATGATTTCTGGAAGATTGTATACTATAGACTATTCATAAAGTATGTGTACATATATAGATGTCATACTAATCACAAAACGTACTAAATTTGTAATCATTGATGGCATATGTTTAAGTCTATATTTAGAAACATATTCTTCTAAAACATATTGAGGGTAAGCTGAAGCTTGCTAGATCATGCATACTTCTTTCTTACTAAAATAACTGGACTGAAGTAATTGGAAATCATGAATGCTTGTCTGAAAGCAAAACCCATAGCTAGAATCATCATGAGGAGACTTAAACTTGTTTAGACTGAATACCAACTAGCTAGACTAGATTCTTAAAAGAGCGCTCAATTTGGAGAAATTTAAAGAAAGCCTGTAGACTTAAAACTGGCTAATTTCATTCTTAAAATCGAATGCTAGAAATCTGGGTTACATTCTGAGAAAAAACCAATTCTCATGAAAGTACTACATTTTCAAGATAAGTTCTTGATTTCTTATATTCCTATAAAATATCATGCAAGTCATTAAAAACATGGAGCAAATATTCTAAAATAGGCTATAATTCATATAGAAATCGTAAGGACTGAGTTCTGTAAAAATCAAACATGATTGGGTAAGAACCCTAGTTTCTAACATCATGAAATTCAAAATAGAAGACTGAGGTTTTGGGCATAAGGGTGAACTGAACCCTTACTGAATACCCACATACCTGGTGGAAGAAGATTCTTGAACTGGAACTGAGGTTTGAAGCTTTGGAGAAGAACCCTAGGCTTGAAATCTGGAGAAGAACGTTCTTTTCTTTTCTTGAAACTTACTTGAGAGGAAACTGATATGTTTTGAGGTTTTGGCTTAATAAAAATAAGCCTAGAGCTATTTATAGTCATAGCTAAAATAGGCATGAAAGGTCTGAAATACCCCTGGAATACTAAATTAAAAACTGCTGAAAAAGCTCATCGTCGGGTTCCATGGACATGAACCATGACCCGTAGAATGGATCATGGTTCGTGGATTGGGGTCATGGTTGTCAGACAACTTTTCTGGACTCTGAACGGATTTCCACGAGTTGGTTTCATGACCCGTGGAACATTCCACGACTTATGGAACATTCCATGACTCGTGGAATATTCCACGACTCGTGGAACCTCCTTGTGGTTTTCAGGCCACTTTTAAGCCTCTGTACTATTTCCACGAGTTGGTTTCATGACCCGTGGAAACTTCCATAACTCGTGGGACCTACTCGTGGTTTTCAGGTGAAAAAAATGATTTCCACGAGTTGGTTTCACAACTCGTGGAAACTTCCACGACCCGTGGAACCTTCTCATGGTTGTTGTCTGTCATTTTGACAGACAAGCACCCTTTAGTAAAACACTGATAAATATTTACTCTGGACTTGGATTAAAGAAAAGGTTGGTGGCGTTGGAAAGAAGACTCAAAGACCTTTAATTCGGTGGGTACTAGGCCACCTAACTCTTCATATTCTCGGATTTAGGAGCGTTTGAAGTTGACCCTAGTTTAGTCTTACATGAAAACTTCTTTGGTTGGGGTGCTTTCAAATTAACTTGCTTCTAGGAGTTTCTTATGAACATGATTCATATCCAAAGACTCACCACAATAGGGAAATTATCATTACACTCATGGAAATAGTTTGGGTCTTAGCTTAGAAATTTTGGGGTGTTACAACAATTTAGGTGTGTCGGAGCCTGGAGATGCTATAGCCTCAGGCGGGAAGAAAAATAAAGGTTCAGAGTATGATTCAAAAAGTGCTACCCGGAGTGATGATGATAGTGCTAGTAAATCCTGTGAAGGGGCACTTGTTGCAACAGAACCTACTCTAGTAGCCCCTACTTTCCGATGCAAAACCGCCAGAGTTCGGGAAAGAGTTAGATGGGAAATAGAGGGCACCTCCCAGATATTTTATGAAAGTTTGGAACTAAATGAAAAAGGTAACAAGAGGAGAAAAATAGATGAAGAAGTAGAGATCAGATCTGTTGCACTGAATGACATGGCTGACATCAAAGATCTATACGATCATTATGGTTTCCAATGGATGAGTCGATCGAGTGGTCGATATAACCCTATCCTTGTATGTGAGTTCTATGCGGTTTACACTGCCAGCTTGATAAATAGTTTTGAAAAAGGGAAGAACCCAATGATGCAGCTAGCACAAGACAGAGTGCATGTTCGTAGGGTTCAGGTTGATATCTCCCAATGCACCATCCAATGCTTCATATAGATCCCGAAATACATTGCACCAGCCGCTTAGCCAGACCATGATGCCCACTTAGAGAAGTACAAACATAAGCAAACAACTTTCGAGTGGATTGCATCGGTCATCACCGACGGGAATCCAACATGGCTGACAACAAAGATTGTGGCAGGAAAGTTCTGGTGGTCCATATTACGACATCGGTTGGTACCAAGTTCTGCCAATAACACACTGACCCCAAACAAGGTAATTTTGGTTGCAGCCATCATGTCTCGGTATGATTTTATTATTGCTTGCATCATCATAGAGGAACTCAAATAACGTGCCTTGCGGATGTCCACATATCTCCCATTTTCTTTCCTCATCACTTAGTTATGCCAAGCAGGTGTGGTACTCGAGATTCAAGAGGTTGATAAAACATTGCATGCTACAAGATTCCAGGATATCACCCTTATTCCAGATACGACTAACCCTGTGGCAAGAGGTCGGGCCCAATCTGTTGCATTTAGCAGTACTCTATTCCCGATCCTAGTGGAGATGTGCCAGCGATGCATTGGTTGTGTTTGATGATATGGCTGCCACTAGTTCTACCCCATCAGGTGTTGTACCTAGTCTATCTACATCAACTCATTTTACACCGTCTAATGAGCCAGGTCCTTCATTCCTCTTCACCAACGAGTTTTTCTGCAAGGTTGCTAAAACAACCTTTCATGCGGATGAGCAGATCAAGTTGTTCTCGAACTCCATAAAACCTTTGATCCATAAAGAAATAGTTGATGGGTTGGCCCCTGTTCAATATTCTATTGACTAGATGAATGACCACTTGGACAGGATAAAGATAAGAGTGAATGAACGGCGGCGTACATTGACTGCGCTGGACATTACAGCCATATTGACTGAGCTTGCAAAAGCCAGAGCCGATATCGAGGGACTTGAGAAGCAGCATGTGTCGAACATTCAGTTACCACAGGTTGGGACCATGGAAGAGGACTCATTCATTGACTTGTTGGCACACTTCCCCCTCGTAAGCAGATAGCACCGATTACCGAACCTACTAAAAAGAGGAAGAGAAAAGACAAAAAGGTTCTGGAAGAGGGGGAGGATGCCCCATTGAGTCCGAAATTGCAGAAGAAAAAGGAAGACAAAGCTGAGAAGAAGAGACTGAAGAGAGAAGCAGCGGTGCTTAAAGAATCCCAAGCCTCCCATCAAATTCGTGTTGATTCCATGGGTACGGGTGTCTAGGGAAGTGGTGTTTCAAGCTCCACAGATGAAACTTCTTTAGAACCCATTGTGGAAGTTTGTGGTGACGATGCTACTCAGGCAGCTTGTGATGTTGTTAAGATGTCTGCGGAGGTAGCCTCTATAGAAGATAAAACTGCGAGCACCGATCCACCAGGCTCGGTTACTACTACACTCGATGACCGCACTTAGGCACCTCCAGTATGCCTTATATCCCTTGTTTTATTATTTTTTTAGTGCATTGGGGACAATGCACAATCTTTCTTGACGGGGTAGGGGAATCTTGGTCATTTGGGTTGTTTTGTAGAGTGTTTTGGCAAAGTCTGAGTAGCCAAAACACTCACGTCATGCTGCGATGTTAAATCAGGCATTGAATGAGAGGCAACCCATGATGGTATCTAAATGATACCTGTATCCTTGGGGTTTTCATGCCTGTGTTCTTTTTCTAAGGATTTTTAATTTTTGTTGAACCGGCATGTTTAGTATAGGTTGTGTGTAGTAAAAGAAGAAAAGGAGCTTAGCGAACTCTATGGTATTATTTTGAGTGATAAATAGAGACCCCTCTAAAGTTTGTGTGACACGAGGTTATTTGTTTTTGATAGACTGACCACTTTGGATCTGTGCATGATATTATGTTAATCGATCTGATGAATGGCTTAAGCTAGAGTATGAACCTGATAGTTAGCATATGATTATTGTACTTTGTGCCATGTGTGTGAGAGCTATATTTGTACTGTTCTTGGATTGTGTTCCAATCTAAAACTTGCTCGGTTAGTCTTGCCTAGGTTGTAGTATGGTTGGTTAGGAAAGGATCATTGGCCATTTTTGAAATAGTCCACTTAAGCCTAAATGACCGTCCAAATGATTTACATACCCTTTGATCCCTAATGTTGAGCCTTAATTGACCCTTTTTGTTATCTAGCCTAATCACCTTCCCTGTGAACTTTCAGTTTGTCCCTGGTCCCTCCTTGGACATTGTGAACCTCAAATCAGGCAAATTGCCTAAGTTGAGGGTGGCTACTGTGAAGGTATGTATGAAATATGGGGTATGAAAAGAAAAGGTTAGTGATAAAGAGGGAAATAACAGGTGTGGCAGATATACCAAAATAAACAAAGAAAAAAATGAAAAAGAAAAGAAGAAAAAAAAAGAGAGAGATATGTGATGAAAAGTTTAGTTTGAAATAAAAGCTGCACCCATTACATAATGAAAAAGAAGGAATAAGAAGGGAGGAAAGAATAGAGTTGGTCTGAAAATTGGAAGAAACATAGCGTAGTGTCAAGGAGGGTTTATTCACTATTTCCCATATCTACCATACCCGTCCCCGAGCCAACATTACAAGCTGAGTAAAGTCCTATAGTGATCCTAACCTAACTATTCAAAAACCAAGGCATAGAAAATAAGGGCAAGCGTATGGTATTGTGCATGCATTGCCTAAACATCTTTATCAGTGTTAGTGTTCTAGTTCAGTCCCAAATATTTTGATTGTATTATTATGTGAATGGGACTTCCCTGTAGTGAGGGAATTAGACCACTCCTGGTATGGGATAATAAATGGTTGGCTAGGGTACCATGCCTGGTACAAGATAACTAACTGGTTGGCTCGGGTACCACACTTGGTACGGGCTTACTTTATTGTATTGTTGAATTTTAATAATAGTTCCATGAGTGGACTAGGTTGTGTTATGATTGTGATATTGCATATGATCCTTGAAAGGCCGGGTTGTTATTGTATTGATTTGTGAGTTTGGTCTTGGTGTAGACCGAGTTGCATGTTTAACACTTAGGTGTTATTTAGGGGGATCGCAGGGTGGGTTCGGGATATGTAAAATGGTATATTTATTGATTATTATTGATTGTTGATCATGGTTATAAGGGTGGGTTACATGTGATAACAAGCTAGGAAGAGACTTGTAGTATAGGGATACATGTTGGCTTGTTTACATATTTCCTGTACTTTTACTTGGCTATTGTATCGTTCATATATTTCTTATTTGGAACTGGATAATAATCCTACCAGTACACAGTGGTTGTGTACTGATTCTGCACTTGCATTTCTTTTTGTGAGTACATGCAATCTTCCAGCGATTGACACGCGACCTCGCTTGTAGTCCCAGCGCTTCCAGACATCAAGGGTGATCTATTTTGGTCGATCTACCTTGGTCTCTTCTATTTCCAGTATAGCCCACTTGTTTTCAGGCTTAGACTCGTGCTTATTTTGGGGTTGCATCCTCGCATTCTAGATTTTTGGTAGTGTTTTGGTACGATGACTTTCAAGTTCTAGGGAGGGATTTCCGTAGGTTTATTTATATTAGTGTTGATTTGGTTGATTATTGCTAGTTTTACTTATTGTACACTGGTTTTGAGCTGTTTGAATGGTTAAGTTCTGGGTCATTGATGGTTCACTTGCCAGGGAGTTGGGTGGGTGCCACTCGCGGTGGTTTGGGTCGTGACATGACTAATCCATCATTCAAGTGTTCGTTGTAAAACTAGTTAATCCTTCTAATTTGAATGCCTTATCGAACTCTTTCTTTTGCTCATTGTCGAACTCTAGTAACCGAATAGGGGCAACAACTGATAGCTCCTTAAGTAATTAACCTTTAAACCCGTTAACCGGTATATTTATTTCCGCTCATCACTTGCTCCACCATAATAGTACTACTTAGTGAAAGCCTACTAGATCCACCACTCTTCCACAACATAACCATCTATAGGATCATACTCATATCACACTGAAATCTACCATATCCATAATAATCAAGTCTACTCAAGTACCATACCCCAATAAGTCACAAACATTGGATGGGTACACCCAAACCACCACTAAGGAATCACCTACTGGGGTAGCAACATGAATAGACATAGCTAGAGAATCACACATTATATCAAGACTAAATGCAAAATAAGTAGACACATAGTAGAATGTAGAACCAAGATCAAATAACATTGAAGCAGATCGAGGGCATATGAAAACCATACATGTGACCAAGAGGCTCCTGCCTCTGGTGAATGAATCTGAGAACCCTCATACTTCCTAGGCTTCATAGTATAAAGACAATATCTCTTGAAATGTTTGGGCTTATCACACACGAAACTATGCCTACGAGCTAGAATTTGATAAGAAGAGTCTGAAAGGATGGAATAGCCTCCAAATCCTGAGGGCCTAACCAATAACTCATAAGAATCCTACCCCATATCATAAGTACCACTACCACCGATGAGTCTACGGGACCTCTTGCCCTTGCACCTCTCACGCCTCTAAAAAAACTCCTCCAAAAACTCCTGAGTAAACCGATCACCTGAGAAAGGAGGTGACCCAGCCGGTCTATCCTCAACAATGATCCTCCTCCACTATCCGGCTGGCCAAAACAATTGAAAAGCAATGAAATCCACCCCATTAGATCCTACCAACCCTAACACTTGTAGTCTTTCTTGGAAACCAACTAAAAACCCATAAGCATCAGCACTAGGATCCCCATTGAACTGCGGGGGATCCCTCCTCATGAACTCCTCAAACCTCCTCTGTCTCTCTACTGACATAGCGGTCAAGGTCACCGGGTGTAGGGAAAAATCTGATAATAACAGACCACTACTAGGAGAATCCATAGTGGTGACCAACCTGTATCTGAAGTTTGAAGCCTCAAAGTAGAGTGTTGACTGGAAATCTGAGACATCCCCTCGAGAACACCTAGTATTCATACCTAGACATCCTAAAGAATAAGGACAACAATGAAACCATATGGCATCTGAGCTGAACTCAACCCCTCTATCCCAACCAATCCATCATCATGAGTAACTATTGACCATAAAGATGCGACCCTAGCGTGACCTCTAGCTGACCGTGATGCTCGATCCCTAACTTTGCCTCATTTTCTGCCTCTATCATATACCAAAGGTATGGGCTCTGAGTCTCTAGCCAAAGCAGAATGTGTCCTCCCTATCTGTGAGAGAATGAGTAAGAGATTTAGAGTTACGGTAGGCTATGAAATCATGGAGGAATGAAGAGAGGATTTTCTTAAAGTCCTGTAGCATCTCGTAGTTAGATAACAGATGTATCTGCACTAATCCATATGACCCTACTAGACTCGGCTTGTACTTGTGAGACCAATAAACATGGGGCATTGTTACCAACTTGTCATGACCCGACATAGGATCGTGATAGAACCTATCATACCCCACAATATGTAAGCCAACCCAACATTCAAAATAAAAAAGAGAGTAAAAAGATACACGAAGGAGATAATAATGATAATTGATCATGTTTCAAAAGAACACTAAACTATCCTAAGAACTGGAAGTCATCAAGTACAAGCCTCTAGTAGTAGTATCGATACAACAAGAGTCCAAGTATCTAAAATGTGGAAATAATCTATAAAGTAAAGATAGATGAGATCTGGTAGATGCTAGAGTCAAATCAATCGCCGCCTCTAATCTCGAAGATAGACCAAGCACTCCACTACTCAATTCTCAGGGAGAACTATATCAATACATGCATGCAAAGTGCAGAAATAAACAAGCGTAAGTACAAAAACATGCGTACTCAGCAACATCATTGGCCGACCCAAATTCAAAGTGGTGGTGAGAACCACCAACTCACAATTATTCACTATAATATACACGAACCTGAAAATAGGAAAGGCCATACCTAGGCTAATAGATAAAATAATCACCACAACAATATATATATAGATATAACTCTTAGTATAAGTACTATTCCAAAGCAATTAAAACATGTAAAGGGATCACATTATCATTTCACACTTCCCAATCAAATATTAGTATAATTTAACCCGAATAAAAGGAAATAAATAGATGAATGTAATGCATACATTGTATAGACACTCGTTGCTCTATATAGGTAGATACGACCCATGAGGGACTCGCGAGGTCCATGTACTAGGTAGGCGTGCTACTTCATTCCCAATAATACATATATAGTGTGTAGGCATGCAATTCTAATCCCAATAAAATGCAATGTATGATGTGCAAGCATGCACTCTGATCCCAAATATCATACACAATATCAAGTAAAGCATTTCATATCATGTATAAATTCAAATATCAGTCAAAGATCCCCTCTATCTACTTTCACAAACAATAAATCTCCCTTTTCATAATTTGACTAGTCAAATTTTCAATATTTCACCAATTATCACCATAAACAGGATCAAAATCTTAAACGGGAGTATAATCACTAATTAGCATACTCAACAAGTCACTATCACATACAATCCATAACTCGGATGTTATCAAACAGTCCAAGAAAGTTAATTAATTACTTTTAGTCCTTCACATAACACTAGTACCCATATAGAAGCTCATCACCTCATATATACGGGATCCCCAAATCCCCATTACTCCCTATACATACAACTAGCACATAAACACATTGAAAAAGAGTCAAAGAAACATCAACTTGCCTTAAACAAGACCCACAAAGTCAAACCAAAGACTTCCCTTTATGTAGAGCCTTTGAACGAGCCAAATCTATTCAAATATAAATTTTACATAGGACTACAAAATTATAGATACCCATATCGCCATATTTAGATTTTGGGTTTGAAAAGTTAACCTGAGCCCACAAGGGAAAAACTTGAAATTTATTTAGAAATCACTTTACCCATAACTTAAGTAGTTCACAAATAAAATTTCATCGAAAACAAAGTTGAAATCGAGCTTAAACCCATCAATTTATCAAAAATTGTCTTCACCAAAAAAACCCTAAATTGTCAAGTTAGAAAAAAATCAAGATTCAAAGGTGAAATCACGAAATAATCATTGAAAAATATACAAAAGTAGTATAAGAATCTTACCCAACGAAAAAAATCTCAAAAATCACTATTGAAGTCGCCCAAAATTGAGTTCTCAAGCTCTAAAAACAAAGTATGGAAGAAAATAGCATAAAAGGAGAAGACCAACTGTTTAATACCAGCGATTTTGCACCGGTGGAAATTGGGTCGCAAGTACGACATCACACCTTCGACAAAACTTCCACAAGTGCAAAAGTCACGTTCCATGCCGACCCTTGCAAGATCGGCTCCATCTCTGCAAGAGCGAGTCTACCTCTACGTACAAAGTCCCACAGGAGCGACGAGCTCCTAAGTGAGCCAGCTCCGCAGAAGTAGAGCTTCCTCGTCATAATGTCTCCACAGGCGTGATGGAATGCCTGCAGGAGCGATGAGATCCAAAGTGAGTTAAATCTGCAAAAGCAGAGCTTTCTCACCATAGCAGCAACGCAGGCGCAATGGATTACTCGCAGGAGTGACGAGCTCCAAAGTGAGTCAAATCTGCAAAAGTGGAGATTCCTCACTATTGAGGCTCCGCAGGTCCGATGGAATGCCCACAGGAGTTTCTTTGGCTCAGGAAGGTCAAGTCCACAGGAGAAGCGCCTCCCTCACAGGCACGAGATTGCAGGAGCGACCCAAGCACCATAGGAATGGAGTTCCCCCAGGTCACTCAAATCTGCAGGTGCAGAACTTCCATCGCACTCACAACATCACTGATGCAGGAATTACATCGCACGTGAGGCTGCACCAGCACCAGCCAACTCTAAGGAGTTTTAAAACACGAAATCGACCCTCAAAATTCACCTAGAATCCCACGAACACAAATTAACTATGCTACTAGACTAAAATTGATATTTTGGACTTAATGGAATCACTGAATTCAGCAACGGAGATCGTTACCAAAAACTGTTAACCAAAGTCAACACTATACTAAACTTCTAACTTTCTAACCAACTATCTGAAATGCATTCGTACACCTCGAGACTCGAACCAACAACTTTACTATCCCGAAAATGGTATTCAGGAGCAAATATAACTTACGGAATTCTCATATGATGCCTAAATCTCCAAATATTGCTCAAAGTCAACTATACTTACTTCAAAACCTTCCAAAAAATAAAAACTCAAATAGAAACTAATCAAACACATTGGGAACTATGCCACTAACTTTTGTAGACCTCAAATATTATAATACAACTACGGAGAGGAATAAAATAATCCAAACACATAAAAAACTAAAAATTACAATGAAGGTTATTACATTAGAGAAAACCAAACCCCAAATTTCTATCTAGATGCATGATTGAAAATCATACAAAAATGCAAAGGAGTCCACTTCCCTGCTGCAGTAATGAGACAACTGAAAAATGACAAGAAAATCAAAAAAAGATACCAAAGCATATACCATGTGCATAAAAATAAAAGATAAAAAGGAGGACCGAGCAAATTAACCAAAAAATTAGAAACAAAAGGTGAGTAAAACAGAAAGAAGAGAGAAAAATAAATACTTACCACAGAGAAAGCAAGCAGAATGAATGGAGAAAGGAGAGGAAATTAGCCAAAGACAAATGAATAATTCCTAACAAAGTTACAAAGAACCAAATTGTATATGTGGATCTGCGTATTGTGCACACGTGCCTTATGAGTTGGAAAAACCCATAAAAAGAAAAGTGTGGGAGTACCCTTCGTACTAGCACAAGCCTTCACTTATTAATAGTTTTCCTAACAAAGTTACAAAGAACCAAATTGTGTATGTTGGTCTTCCTATTGTGTACACGTGCCTTATGAGTTGGAAAGACCCATAAAAAAAATTGCAGGAGTATCCTTCGTACTACCACAAGCCTTAACTTATGAATAGTTTAAATTAAAAAATTTATTGTTATGAGGACATTGTATAGAAACTAAATTATAATTATAATATGTGACAATTAATTTTGATGTGTTCAAATAAATAAATAGAAATTACTTTACCATTATTAATACTAATCAAGCATAAAATAAAGAAGTTAAAACTAAGTAACAAAACTTACTTTTACTAATTACGGGAATGGAACTAGCGACATGTGGAGAATGACCAAAGATAAAACAGAGATATAAAACTAAATATCTATAGCCAGCGAGATTAAAACTGACAACCTTATGCAAATAATTAAACCCCCTTGATCACTGAGTCAAGCTTTAGGACGGTGTTGAGGGGGGTTCATTTTATGATATATATATATATATATATATATACAGACGCACACACCAAAAAATCATATTTGACCTTATATATAGTGTAATTATTCGGCGAAGGAGATTCGGATGAATCCCTCACCATCACCTAGCTCGGTCCCTGCATTCGATCACTTTTAATTTTCAGCAAAGTACAATTTTTGGGCTACTGCTTTCCTTTCTTCTTCTTTCTTCTTGGGTCTTCTTTTTCTACCCATTAATGATTTCTTCTTCTCTTCTTTTTTCTTCTTCCTTCCTTCGATCTTCTTCTTTTTTCTTTCTTCGTTGCTTTCCTTCTTCCTTCCTTTTTTTTCGTTTTTTCTTTCATGTTCAATCATTAAAGCTTCTTCAAATCTTGATCTTAAAATTTGACCTTCCGCAAACTTAAACCATTTTGAGTGAATTATATATCAAAAGCCTCAAAACATCTAGAGAAACTCATAACTAAAATTTAGGACTATTTAGAGGAGATTTTCAGTTGGTCGGGATTGAAAGACTTCATTAGCAATTAAAATTTCTTCAAAGCTCAATTTAAAAATTTAAAATACAGCAAACATGAATCATTTCGAGTGATTAATATATCAAAAGACTAGAAACATCGAGAGGTATTCATATCTATAATATATCAAAAGACTAAAAACATCGAGAGAAATTCATATCTAAAAGTTGAGATTGTTTAGAGGAGATTGAGTTGGTCTATATATATATATACACATTGTATAAACAACGTATATGGATGTATATATATTTCTAATACATAGTTAAACATCATAGATACATGGTTATATACTTTTTGTACAACATCGATACATTACATATACATGTGGCCATTTTGTTAAAAATTAAATTGTCACATATATAATTATGTAAGAAGTCCTTAATTAAAAGGTAATATAGATGACTATAACTATATATTAGTTACCTAAAAAGTAAGATAAGTAACATACAATAACAAGGAAAATTTACATTATTTAAAGTACATATTTTTGCGAATATCTTTCCCAGTCATCACTATCTAGGGGTGGGCATTCGGGTCATTTGGATTGCATATGAAAACTTCACTTTAGATTTTTTACTTTCGAATTTAAGAAACTCAAATTCAAATCCAGTCCAAATGAGTTCGAATTGAGTCGATTATCTTAAGTTTGGCTTCAGATTAATCGATTTAGTTATTTTAGATTTTCAATTTTGAGCTTATAAGTTAATTTTTTTCTTCTTACAAAAGTAAACATTCCGATAAAGTATTCATGTCAAATTGCCTTAAATAAATTCTCATTCCCACCACAATCATTTAAATAAAATGTTCATTCAAGCAATGAAACTATTAGCAAGTAAATTTATAGTTAATCTAAACAAAAGAAAATCAATTATAAATAGATCATACTACTATATTCAAGTCAACCATTACTTAATTATTATAAATTTTATGCAATTTAAGCATCAATTAATATGTTTCCTTAAAGCCCTAGTGTCAAAGCTCTTCAAAATGAAAATAAAAAATACGATCAAATGCATCTCAAATTTTATTGTTCATTAGCCTAATAAAAAAAAAATTAAAAATTGGATTTTCGATTTATGCAAACTATGCCCAAAATATAAGTGGCTCTTAATAAGATTGGACGCTCAAGAAACAATAATAGATTAGTAAAATTACTTGGATGTGTACTTTTTAATAATTGTAGTTTACTAAGGTCATTTCACTTTTTTTTACAAAATTGTCTTTCTAAGTGTTACGCAAATAAATCAAATAGAATTCGCAAAAAAAATGAATCAAATAGAATAAGTAAAAAAATGATAATATCTAAAGTTGAAAAGATATTTTTTAAAAAATATATTAGGTTTTAATTTGTTTAAGAATTGAGAATATGATAAGATTTGGATTAAGTTGGACGGGTTGAGTTATGACCCATTGTTTAGCCCATTTAACCCAGCCCATCTTGATCCATTTAAAAATGTTCCGTACCTTAATGCATACATAAATTGGTGCAATTTAAATTCTCATTTGTCTCGAAGCACTTGGGTTGTTTTTTGGGTAACTTACATAAAACACACATCTTTGGGAGCTAATAACTTTTTTTCTCACCTTACTTCGCTCGGATACATCGTCCCAAGGCGTGATACATCGCCTCACCTATGAATAATTACCTTTGATACATCGGGGCGATGTATCACGAGGTGAGGCGATGTATCACGACCTGGAGCGATGTATCAGAGTGTTTACATGTGGTATATTAAGTAATTAAAATAAAATAATGAGAGAGTTAGTAAATATGATAAGAAGGTATGTCTCTTTTGATAATTTAACCTTGTTTTATAAATGTGGTCCAGTTCATCCTCCCTCAACTTCGTACTTTTTTTGTTTCACTTTTGTTCTTTGGGTTGTATGATGGGACAAGTACCCTAGTTGCTAGGTTAGGGTGCAAGTCAAAAGGTTGCCTAGGTCATATTAATTTGACTAGAAAAGAAGAAAACTAAAATTAGAAAGTTTATGAAAGCACTGACTAAGGGACCACTTGGACATGCAATATGAAATCATATTGATATGAAATTAAAGTTTTATTTGGATATGCAATTTGAATTTTTATAATTTATAAATAAAATATCAAAATATCTTAAAGCGCCGCATTGATTATAAATTGCATATCTCTATGTTTCGTTTATAAATTAAATAAATATTTTATGATTAATTACAAACTTTCAAATTCACATAATTTTATAAAGATCAACTAGTCAACAATAGTCGTAACTAGTTATTCTTTAGTATAATCCTTTCGCATGGTACATACAATCTCTTTACACCAAGCATGAGTCTTTTTTTACAAAATTTAAAGTGATGAATCTTTTTTTTGAAAAAATTTATATATAAACTTATGGGACAAGTTCACATTTAAAAAAAACTGAAATAATGATTTGGAATCCCAAATCATACTTTATTTTCAGAGAATTTGATATTTTAAATCATGATTCCAAATCGCATGTCCAAACATTGATTTAAAATCATGACTTCATATCGCATATCCAAGCACAAGCTAAGAGTGCGCTTGATATGGAGAAAAATATTTTTTATAGATGGTAACCAGGGGGATGGGTGTCCGTAAGAATATTTTGGTACTTAGATTTATCCACCCTATTTGTTCATAAATATTTCCTACTCATTTTCTCACCCTTCATGTTAATTTTCTCATATTTGATTGGTTAAAATATTTTAGAAATAATTTTCTTTAGAAAAACAAGTTCCTTAAGAATCAGGAAAATCACTTTCTTAGTACCGAAATATGGAGAACAAGTTTCAAAAGTGTCATTTCAAATTCATTGTCTTTTTTTGGCCCCTAAACGGTGTTATCAACCCCTAACCCTGCCACCCCTTGACCACCCTATATATTCGGCCCCGCCATATCCACCCTCATCATATTTTCTTAAATTACATATAAATGCTCTTAAAATAGTATTCTCTTATTTATTTATTTATCAAACACTAAAAAATAAGTAAGAAATAGTTTATTTATTTTTTGAAAAGCATTTTCTATTATACCAAACACACCATAAAAGATATTCTCCGGTAATTTTTGAACTTCTCAAAGTTTGATTAATCGCTTTTATTTGGTCTAAATCTTATATTTATTTTGAAAAAAATTATTTAATATGGATAAGATATTAACTTTTTAACTTAAAAATATTAATATCTCGAATGCATAAATTTCAAATCATAAATTATCTTGTCTGCAGTCAATTGTTATCAGTTCTAATAACTTAATCTTCTCATATAAGTTATTTTGAAGCCCCTGTAGGGGTAAATGTGTGTGATCCAACTTAGAGCTTGTTTGAATAGGATTAAAATCTGGTCAAATCAGATTTTAATATATTTTTTAGCTTTTTTAAGTATTGAGTAATGTCACGACCCAACTACCGGGCCATGCGGACACCTACTCTAATTCACCGAGATAGGAGAACTCTTATCACCCGAACCAACAAGTAATGCAGAAAAAGAAATAAATTATGAAATAAGCCTTTTTAATACATGAAAACGTTTACAAGATATGCAGAAAATTCTTTTACAATTTGAAAACAGCCCTCCCTAGAACCTAGTCTAAGCCAGTACAAGAGTTACTATAAGAGTGATACTAAAATAAAAAAAGACACAACTCCCACCTTAGAAGCAAGAAGTAGGGAGCTGCTGGAGATTCCCATCATCGTGTACCTATGAAACATCACCAACCCTGCAACCATACTATACCAAAAAGGTATAGCAAGAGTAGAATCAGTACAAACACACGTACTGAGTAGGCTTCATCGGTCGACCCGAATCCACTCATACCATTATATAAGAAATTAAGAGAATGCACAATTAATTACAATACTCAATCCTTCAACATTCATCTTACCAAAACCCAATGTCAACCCAAGCCTGCCTATCCCTTAGACTTTCCAAGTCACTTTGACACCTAGACTTCCCAAGTCACACTTATCACCTAGACTTTCCAAGTCACACTTACCACCTAGACTTTCCAAGTCACACTTGTCACCTAGACTTCCCAAGTCACACTAACCCTTAGACTTTCCAAGTCACCTTAACCATTGTCAACATCTATGTCTATACCCGGACTATCATTTTCTTACCCAAGTCAACCACTATGACTCAACAACCCGAAGTAAGCCCCACTACTTACTGACGTAGACCGCACCCATCGTACCGCCACCTACTAGTAAAAAACCACCCCAATAAACCCTAGGTCCATACTTGACAAGTAACAACATCCAACATTATAACCAGACTACGAGTCTCTTTCTTAGCTCATCAACCACACGTAACAAGTCTAATTAACAGTAACAATTCTTAGTGACAACAAACATATATCATTTGTACATAATCTAGACCAAACAAGGATCCCTGGGACATCATCTATGCCAATAATATGCGATCCCGGTTCACAGAACAACCACCTTGTCACTTAAGCACACTAACCCGGCCCATCAAGGACCAACTATACGCCAAATGATAATAACTCTTGACCCTCTCAGGAACCCAACAGGTGAAGAATAATAAGTAACAATTAAATTTGTAACAATATAATTCCAGACTCTCAGTCTTCCTTTTAAACTTATCAACAACATGAAACAGGTTCAACAATCATTCAACAACAATAATAAATATGACATTTACCCTTTTTTATTACCCGAACCAATCAAGGATCCCTAGACCAACACCTAAGTGTTAACATGCAATCTCGGTCTACACTAAGACCAAACTCATATTTAAATAAAATTACCCGGCCTCTCATGGACCATATACAGAATTCAGAATTCAAGAATGCAATCTGGTCCACTCATGGAACCATCAAAAGAAAACAGTAATGCAATTAAAATAATCTGTATCAGGCGTGGTACTCGAGCCAACCATTAGAAATTCTTGTACCAGGCATGGTACCCGAGCCAACTGAGTAATTCTCATACCAGGCGTGGTACCCAAGCCAACTATTAGCATATCCGTACCAGGCATGGTATTCGAGCCAACCAAATGTCATAACAAGTCCAATCAATCACAACCAATGAACAAACATACTTGTAAAACCAACAAGCAAACAAATGAAGTTCATTTCATAAGACTGATTACCGGACAACTAGATATTCATAATTTATTTCATAAACATGCAACTCATACACTACTACAAAATAGTACGTGAATACATAAAACGTATTAGAAATCAATAACCATCGCTTACCCCCTTTCTAGGTACATAAACTCAACCTTAAATCCCGTCCGAAGACTAAGCCAAATTCACCCCTTAACATGTACTAGTAGAAACACCCATTCCTGACCCTCCTCCTAGGACCAAAATACAACATAGGGAGAGACATCCCTAACATTGGTAATTCAACCATTTACGATATTCTAGTTTCTTTATAATAATATTTCGAAGAATCCCCTCTTTAACATGTGGTTTAATTATCCAAGATTTAGGTTCCCCGAACCTTCCCGATATCCTAGTCCTCAGATTTTATCATCACATAACACCCAGTTAATCATAACAATCCAAAATGTCGCAACACATTATCACCACTCAAACAATTCTAGATTAACCAAATCAACCACAATAATTCTCCTCCAGACTCCATGCCCGAAGGCCTAAACATGGATTCTCCTTTCCAATCTATACAATGATATGAAAAGGAAGCTAGTAAATCTACTCAATGAAGAAAACCTAGCCTACCTGGATGCCAAGCAGTTGCACCATATAATTTTTGGCTCCGTGAAGGCGTTCCCTGACGATTGACAGGCCCGAATTCGTAGTTTCGTGTTCTTTCAGCCAAAATCCCTCCACACCATGGCTCCCAAGCTTTGGAGTAGCCTAGGAGTGTTCTTGGAGTAACCCTCATCTATTTTTTACTAAAGAAGGGAGAATGGGATTATAAAACCTGTTTCTTGGCTTTCTGGTTTTATCATTTTGCTATAGCGGACTGTCAACCGCTATGGCGGTACCGCTATAGCGACCTAAGTCTTGCTACAATAGACTAAACCCTTCAGCACGGCCAGTCTTCAGTAAAATAGTCATAACTTTTTACTGGGAAGCAGATTAATGAACGATCGATGGCGTTGGAAAAAGTACTTAGAGATCTTTAATTTGGTGGGTATTGGGACCCCTAACTCCTCATATTCTAGGAGGAATGCATGTTTGAAGTTAAACTTAGTTTGAACTTAGCCCGAAACTAAATTGGTAAGGAAGCTTTCAACTTAACTTTATGTTAGGAGTATTGTATGACCTTAGTACATACTAAATGTACTTTTATACTAAATGATTAATCCTAACTCTTATTATGAATGAGAGACACCTGCCTTGATTACAAAAATTTTCAGTGATGACGGAACAGGTCATTACAACAAATACCAATTTACCCATCGTTCGTCCCCGAACAATCTCTAAGGCAGAAGGAAAAGAATGAACTAGCCCCTAGAACCTTAACACTATACAATGAAAGCATATAAATAGCCTTATGCAAACCACCAAACTCTCAAATCCCTCGAGTGTACCCAAGCTCAACCAAAATTTAATTTGATTCTGCTCTGTCAAGGAATTTCTTTCTTCGAGCTGTACGAGATCGGTTAGATTAATCCTCCTCGAGTGTCCAAGAAATTTGAGGACTCGTTAAAATACCAGAGTGAAAGAACTTCAAACATAATGGACCAAAACTTAATTCCCACGTTACGAGGAACAAAAACTCGTTGTGGTGGCCCAGTCAGCTATAACAGTCTACACTCCGCTATAGCAATAATTTTTTTGCTATAGCAGAGGTTGCAATAGCGAGGTTTCTACTTCTATGGCGGTTTACACGAGATAGAAAGTCATAAAATTCTCCAAAAGTACCCATTTTGCAACACACTTAATTTCCTGACATTTCAGAATAAGCCCTTCACGTCAACCTACATACCGAGAGTTCTACTTACTCGAATTCAATTTCAAAAAGTCCCCCAAACTCCTTTATAACTTAGCTAAAAGGAAAACTATCTCAATACCAGACACGTTACCCCATCCTCACACGGATTGCCCTAGACCATACCTCGCTTAGAATTATTCGAGAGTAACCTAGCCTTAAAATGCTAACTCCTAACCCGAGAAAAATCTTAACCTGGCAATTACACCCTAAACAATGATATACCAAACATAATATTACCAAACACTACACCGTGTTTTTTCTTTGGGACATCTACCTTATGACCCTTTTCAGCCTTCCATGATCAACACATAAGGATAGACCATCTAGGGTAATACTACTAACCAATACACCACTATGGGTTTCATTAACGCATAAACTTTCCACCATCTCTTACATTAGTATATTTAACCCTCGTTAATCCCTCATTTATAACTAACTAACTTTTTAGTTATCACCCGAGATTAAGCTATGCTTATTTAGCCTCGCAACTAGCTTATAACTAGTCAAATTACCGACTTAACATGTCTCAATCACTCAAGGAAAATAACAACCAAGTAATACCATATCCACCTATTTCCTTTAATCGCACATGGATATTAATCCTTATAATTCATGCGCTAGTTCACAACTCAACTAGCGATTTAAAACAACTCGAGAATAAAAAACAAAATAGAGAAAAATAGGACAGGGATTATTCCTGCCCATCTCGCTATAGCGACTTGTACATCACTATGGTGACCCCCAACAGTAGCAGCCCAGAAAATTTTCATTTCTGCAAAATTCCCTCATTCCTCTTCCTTGATTTCAACAATAACACATGAAATCACATTGTGGTTGATAATTCGGTAATCTACCAACTTATTGAGACTATATCCATGAATTATTGCTATGTTTTGAATAGATTTAGAGATTCTTATGGCCTTTATTAATGTCTATGTAGGTACTTTTGATAAAAGATGAAAAACAAGGATAGGGACCCAAAAAGAGCTAAAAAGGAGCCAAGTGTGAAGAGTTGAGAAAAGCTGAAGAATTTGGCCTGCGATGCGGTGGCTATGCGACATGAACAAGCCGAGGTATGGTTTGCACCTCCTCCCATGAAGCTACAAAAGTCTCTGAAGATTCTGCTAAGTAGTGCGGTCGATGTACGATGTGCACATCCCATGGTGTGAAATGCACCATCTCTGCACAAAGCTCACAAATGCAGTAGAAGTCACTGGTTGAGTTAAATAAGGTGTGCAACGCGCACATCGCAACATGCAAACCGCACGTCGCGTCGCACATTGCCTAAAGGGCATTTTTGTCCTAATTTTTAGTGACGTTTTGGGAAACTATAAAAGGCCTCTTTAGGCACAATTGTAAATAACTTTTACCATTCTAAATATTTTGAACACCCTTGAGCTTTGTAAATAAATTTTCACCTCCATTGAGAAGAGGGTTCCAATCCGAATCTCTTGGTTAACAATTTGTGTGCCTAAATTGAATCTTGAACTTGAGATTCAACTCTAATGGAAGAGATTTTGAATTACCCAACTGGTATCTCTTCTTCTCTCACCATGAGTGGCTAAATTCTCTAGTCTAGGGGTGTATTGATGATGGTGTTTAGCTAATGGGTGTGGGTATTGTTAATTCATCTTTATAATTGCTTATTTGACATGGGTCTAGTAATTTCACCATGTTTTAATCCTAAAATTGGTGGTTGCAAAAATTAATTTACATTACTTGACTATGTGATTGCTTAAAAGAGAATTTCATGGTTGTGGATGTGAAATTGCTAGTGGGTACTTGGGAATCCATCTAGATTTGAGGCTAGAAATAGCTCTTATCGTAGGAATCTCCCATTTAAGGATCTAAGCTAGAGATAGTATGACCTCCCCAAGCATATGTTGGTTGAATGTTAATCAAACCGATGATGTTCTACCCAAAATCATCGTAAATATGGATGTTGATCGAGAGATAAGCATTCCACACCTATGACCAACGCTACTCATGCCAATAAGTGAGAATATAAGTGAATTAATGATCACCCTATCCCATAAGTGACGCCCCATCGGATATGCACCCCTAGTCGTCTAAATCATTTGGTACACCCGCCGTTAGTTTTATTATTTTTTTAATTGAATTGCAATTGTAGTGACAACTTTCCCAATTCCCCCCATGCTTTTACTTTTTGTTTTGGGCAATTACTCTCATCTTGAACTCAATTCATTACAATCAAAATTTGGCTACCCCACATCCCTTGGGTATGACCCCGACACTCATTGGGTTTATAAATATTATTTTGTTGCACGATCATCGTGGCCTCCTAATTAGAGAGAACAATTTGAGTGTTTATCAAAAATGGCACCGTTGCCGGGGAACAATTTGGCATATTGAGTTAGTTTAGAATCTGAGTTTACTTACTTTAGTTCAATTTTGTGAATAATTGTTTTTCTTTGGTTAGTTTTAGTTCGTTAATGGCATCATGGCTTATTTGAATGTTAAAAATGGTGATAGTTGCATCCCAATTTATATTCCCGATTATTGTGTTTATTATGAAGGACCCCACCTTGGACGAAGGTGTAGAATTGGCCCTAGGAGAGGAAGGTATTCTCCTTCTCGCTCCTATGATGGGCTCAATTGCTATTTGTGTGGTGGTCGTGACGGACATTGGAGCAAATACCCCAATGATAATCGTCCCCCTCCCCTTTCTTGTACAAACAATGTTGCTAGTGGTGCATGTGACCTTAACAGGGACCATGACTTCACAAGAGAATGGGCATACATGCCAAGCTCCACAATCTCTTGGCCTCGCTAGAAACCTAAAAGGAGAGTGTGCAATCAATGAAGCAAGGCTTTGTGGACGCAAGGGCTAAAGAAGAGGAAAACATAAGGGATGATCATGAATTGAAGGTAGTGTTGCAACAAACCACCCCATTTATGGGTCATGATGTCATAGCATCTCTAAGTGAGGATGTTATGAATGAGGCAAGCTTGAAGGTGGAGATGCCCAAATCCCACTTCAACCTTTGTTCGACCTTAAGTTTGATTGAATGGACGAGAGTCAAAGTAATCAAGCTTTTGGAAGACCTTGGAAAGAGGATGGATGAAGGTCTATCCGATTTTGAGTTTTTCGTGGAAAGAAGGCAAAGTATCCTTCCTCACTTGAAGGCCAAAAAGTGTACAATACGAAATCAAGAGAATGGTCTTCTCATGTTTAAACCTTTACCCCAGGATTGCCACTGGAAACTTGATTCAAGTTTGGGTCGAAGGTTCAAATATTCCAAGTGGAGATCCAAATGGTGAGATATCTTGCATCATGTTGCAACGTTAAATTATGCGCTTGATGGGAGGAAGCCCATCGTTTTTATGCTTTACTTCACTTTCTGTTTCCTTTTGGTGTGCTTTTAGGTGTCTAAGGGAATGAGAAGAGGAACCAAGTGTTAATAAGCACCAAAAATACCTCTGAAAAATGTGCTTTTCTCACCTAGAAGAGTGCCCGTCGCACATGCCATCGCACAAGCAACCAGTGCACTGATCAAAAACACTGGCATATACGAACATGGTGCATTTCTCACCTCACTAAGTGCCCATCTCACCAGGCATCACACATCGTGGGCAGTAAGCTGAAGAAAAAGTAAAAATTTAGTCCAACCAGTATTCTTCACGAACACGGTGGACCAGCCGCAAACACAAAGGCCAACTGATCATCAAGCCTTCACAAATGCATCGGCCTAGCCGTGAATGTGATGCTTACAGGTAGATCCCAGGTATTTTCAAATATTTCAAAATTCAGAGGGCCTATACAGTTCATTCTCAACACAACAAACCTTCTCCTCCTTTGGCACCCAAAAACTCCATCAATTTCTTTCAAACTTCACAACTTGCACTCCATTAGGTATGAACTCCATCCTTCTTGTATTTTGAAATGGGTGCCTTTCTTCCTCAACTTGATGTGCACAAAATGGGTGAGTACATTCTTGGTTGACCCCCTCTTTCTTTATATCAACTTCTATTTATGTTTAAATTGCTAAATTGTTGGGTGAAATTTATTGAGGCTATGTCCTATTTGGTGGAAATAAAAAGTGGTATTTTGATTGGTTCTAAAACTTTAGGAGATCAAGCAAAAACTGCTTATTTGGCCTTCGCGGTCACCTAGCCGCATTCACGAAGGAGAAAAATCCTTAAAAATAAAACCCTTTTTTCGCGAATGTATCCACCTGGCCACGAATGCGAAGAAGGATCACCTGGCAGTGTCAAAATAGTAACTCTGCACAACCCGCCTCAAAATTTCTTTTGGCTATTTATTTGGCCTATGTTCTTCATAATACATTGTTTTAAGTGTCCCTAAGAACTTTTAACATAATGGTGTGTTTTGTAGGTACTTTGATAAAAAAGATGGCCTCCAACGGTAGTGATAATGAAGTTGAAAATGCTTCGGATGTGGAAATGGAGGAGAATTACGATCAAGATAGGTTCCTATCAGCATCATGTGAGCACTGATATGATGAGCTATTGTCCAAGCCCTTTGTTAGGGAGAAAGGAATCAATATGGACAAGGTTGAACAGAAAATGCCAGACTTCTACAAGAGGTTGGTGGAGTGGAGGTGGATTTGCTTTGCTCCTCCATCTATCATGGCTAACCACACAGTGTTCAGTGAGTTCTATGCCAATGCTTCGATCACTAATTTCAATAGTGCACTAGTCACTACTGTTCGGGGAATCCAAGTTAGTTTCAACCCCGAAATCATCAATGCACTATACAACCTTCCAGATGCTGACAATGAGGTTTACATTGTAAAATCCAAAGCTGAAGGACACCAGTGGTTGGTAGACAAGCTGCATGATGGGGTGACTCTGAATTAGTTGACTTTGCAGAAAGGGGTTGATTCACATAAGTTCACTACAGAAGCTAAAACTTAGCTTTCGATTATCTGTGCGAGGATCATACCATCCTCTCATGACACCGATGTGACCCCTGACCGAGCATTGATGGTGGCAGCCCTCATTGATGGCATCAATTTGAATGTTGGGCTCCATATTGTGGATCATATGGCTGAGGTAGCTAGTGGAAGGTCTAAGAGCCTTTTCTTCCCTTCATTAGTGACCCAGTTATGCTACGATGCTGGGGTGTTGTCAGATCCGACTGATATTACAAAGAAGCCAGCAACTAAGATCCACCCATTGTTGAAGAGGGTCCCAGAAGCAAAGCAGAAAAAGAGAAAGATTGATGTGTCTTCTCCATCTTTCAGACAGTTTCTAGAGTCTTGGACTGAGCCCGCTGGCCCTTCCACCATTGCATATGGATCATATCATTCTGTGGGAGCTCTACAGTCTGGGCCCTATCTCATGCCCCACCTTTCTAGCCCGATTCAGGGAGTGGATGCACATGATCAGCAATTGTTGGCTGGATTCTCTACTAGTTCAGTTGGAGCCGACACACCAGCAGGTACTGAGTCCTCTTTGTCCCTGGCCAAAGTGGCCAATGAGCAAAAATTAATTAATGTGCATTTGAGTGCAATGATTACACGCTTGGAGTACATGAGCTGCAGGCAAGGAAAAGTTGAAAAGAGGCAAAAGAAGTTGAGCGAGCATGAGAAAAAGAAGAGCAAGTTCCTAAATAAGATGATGGATAGATTGAAGTCCTTTTGCGGATCGAGAGGAACCAAGGATGATGATGATGATGAGGATGAGGAGAGACTTGAGTTTCCCTCTTTCTCCAGCTTGGATTGATACACCTCATGGAGCCTCTTCAAACTTATTCCTTACTTTTATGTAGTGAGGGCACTGACCTATCTTAGTTGGGGGTGGCGTGTGGTTCGCACTATCTTTCTAGTCTAGCTTGCTTTACTTATAGATATTATTGTGCCCTCATCGGGCTTGTGTTATCGTTTTGTTGGATAATATTATGCCCTTGCTGGGCTTGTTTTGTCTTCTGATATATTATTGTGCCCTTGTTGGGTGTAATTTATGAATTTGTACCCTCGTCGGGTTTTGATGTTGTGTGAAAGAGGTTGATGGTTTAACTTTTTAGTTTTCTTTACTTTCTAGCTTCTTTTGGTATTTTATAGTTGAGATGTTGGTTGTTGTGGGCCAAGAGAAGTCTGAGTACCCATTAGGCTAAAAGGAACTTGCCTGAGCTAGGGGATATTGCACCTCACATATAGATGTGCGAACCGCACGAGCTTCGCACAAGCCCACTGACTGGCTTGTGCATTGCACGTGTAACACACACTTCGACTTGTGCAAATTACATGCGCCAGAGATTGTTGATGTTTGTGTTGATCCACCTTGTGTAGCCATATCGATTTAGATGATGAATTGACCCAGTGATAGACTGAGTGATGTAATTCTTAAGGGCAAATTGTCATCTTTTGAGGTTTTGGTTGCAAATTTACTTGTTTGGTACTAATGAAGTAGTCTTGCATGCTAAGTGAAATAGGCATACCCTTCCAAAAAATTTGTGAAAAATGCATGGCAAAGAGGGGTGTTTGTGACAATTCCTTTGATCTTTTTGTGACTCTTAGCTCATTAGCGGTGATAATGTAAAATGGCCCATCTTTATTCTCGTTTAAGAAGTTAAAATTGATCCTTCTTGAATAATTCACATGTCATATGTGGTGAGGTTTATTTGAATAATTCTTGTGCATAAGTGTTGTCTAGAACTTGCCCCGAATGTTGTTCAAGGAAATATTCTAGGTGTAACTAAGCTTGGAAAATGGCCTTAGGCCCTTTTTGATAGCTACTTCACCCAAATGACTTCCCATGACATCAAATCCTAGTGAACCCCTTTGAGCTTGTGAGCGTTCTTTGGCACCTTGTCAACACCTTGGCCTATTTGGAACCTCTATCTTGGCACCCATCCTCCCTAATTGCTTGAAAATGAAATGTAGGCTAAAAGCCTAAGTTTGGGGGGGAAATGAAAAATAACATAGGCAAATGCCTAAGTTTGGGGGTGCATGTGATCAAAATAAGGAGAAGAAAAGAAGTGCACTTCAAGTGCAGGGTAGCACTCTAATCTCGAATTGAAAAATTGTCCAAAAAAAAGATCAATCCAATGAACAAAATGAAAAGCAAAAATAGGTGCTATCAAGTGAAGGTGATATAAGGAGTTGAATGATCATGAGTTAAAAAGGAGAATCTTGGGTTGTGTTAGAGAGAAATAAGGTGGAGTTGAAATTGAAAATGTGAGTGGTGTTCGAAATAAGAACAAAGAGCTTTAGGGAGGTGTAGTCACTTGAACCAAATGAGATCTTCACCTTAACCCTAGCCAACATCATAATCCACAAGTCCTTTGTGATTCCGAGTTCGGCTACCCTACATTAGAGGCGATTTACATGAAGGGAAAGCCTATGGTTCGACATGTGTGCACTTGAACTTCCTTGTGAGTGTGAGTGTTTATATTTGTCCCTTGTGATTGTCTTTGTACATAATGTGTTTCGGGACTTTCGTTCTTGTGAGGGAATGCGAATTAGGATAGTTGGTGACATTGATAAACTCCGAACAATGAATTAAGTGAGCATGTTTTGGTAAGCTGGTGGTTTGAGTCACATCTTGAAGATTGGTTGTTGTAACTTTCTTGTCTTATTGTACCATTGCATCATCGAATTGTGTTTTGAATTGGAAGGAAATGCTTAGAGTAAGTTATCATGTAATTGACTAATCGTTAGTACCAACCGAAGTCATGTTTGGTACTTGAAATGGGTTTTCCTTGGCTTGTGGTATTGTCATTTGCATTTGTGATTTTATGCCTCTTGAGTTGGAATATTTGAGTTGCTTGAGGAAAAGCAATAGTTCAAGATTGGGGGTTTGATAAGTTGGTATTCTACCTACTTATTTAGCCCTTAAACTTATGCTTTTGCCAAGAATAAATGGAAAAGTAGTGCAATTGACACAGATTACTTCTATTTTGCAGGTGTTTGTGTTTTAGAAGTGTTCGAGAATAATTTGGATGAAAACAAGCCAAAAGGAAGCTATTCGGAGAAACAAGTAGCTGGCAGCAACACATGCCTTTGCGAACATGGAGGACTGGTCGCAAACGCGAAGGCCAACTGAGTCAAAGCTCCGCGAATGCAGTGTACCAATCACATACGCGAAGGTCAACCAGACAGAGACCCTTCGCATACGTGGTGGACACTACGCGTAGGTGAAGAGGAAAAGCAGATGCGGGGGCAGAAATGGAAATTTCACCTTTTGGAAACCTCAATTCGCATAAAACAATTCCAAGCTATCTTGAAACACATCTTGGGCTGGATCTTGGGCTGGATCTTTGAATTTTTACAACTTTTGACAAGCTTGGAGAGCAAGTTCATCAACCAACACTATAGGAGTGAAGATTTGGATGCTCTTTATTGTAAATCCTTAGTTTCCATTCTTCAACTCTTGTTCTTAATTGTTATTTTATTGGTGTAATTGTTGAATTGAGATTTGGATTTGTATTAGAGATAATACTTGTTGGGTATTGAATTTATATATAGATTTTGCTCTTGTTTGATTATTTGGGTCTATTGAATCATCCATTGCTTGAATTTATAGTCAATGGTTGCAAACATTGACTTAGCTTTCAAATTTGGGTTGTTGCTTTAGAAAGGATTTCCCTAAATTCGGGAAGATTCAATAAGTGGGGATTTGAGGGTTTCCACTCTAGACCAAGGCTAGAGATAGTTTGGTTGCCGGAAACTCCCATCTAAGAATTGGGGTTAGAGATAACCCAACTCACTCAAGTAAATTGTTGGTTATTGCTTACTCGTGGTGATTCGAGAGAACCCATGAGGATTGTCGCTTGATTGGTCGAAAGACGGTTGAGTGCACTTTTAGCCAAGACTACCTAAGTGTTAATCAGGTGCAAGTCTTGTGAATTGAATTCCCATTCCCAAGTCTCCCTTGTTGTCCTTGTTTGGTGAAAGCAAGGTGAAAGACATTGATCAATTTATCTTTTATTTGATTTTCTTTAGTCCTTAGTTGTAGTCTAAAACCCCCCTTTAGATATCTTTTTTCCCTTTTTGTTAATTGAACTTTAATAAGTTGCTTGGGTTCTATATTTTCTCGATCGCGACTGCATTATTCCCTTGGGTACGACCCTGACACTCGTTGGGAATTATAAATTTTGTTTTGCTCTGACGATCGTCGTGACCTCCTACTTGGAGAGCACGATTTAAGCGTTATCAGTGGTCTCAAAACATAACCTCAAGACAAACCTCAACTATGTATAGTTGAGAATTTAGCACCACATTATCACAAAATTAATTACGAAACACACAGAATCGCGTACAATAACACATTCCTTCTATCGTACACTACCAGCTCCCCCCTTTGCCTTTCAATGATTCCCAACCAATCTTGATTGTTCCAAAACCGGAGCTTCCCCACAATCATCAATCCCTTTTTGTTCCCTTACCATCTATATCAATGGTAAGTCTATACCCGAATGTAATGCAAACCATTCCAATTAACGCATACCACAATTTATTACTAAAGCAAATCACAAACTTTAAAGCCACAATAAATTTTCTTAAATCACAATCATGAGTTACCACAAAAATTTCCTTACCGCAATTTCTGCTATCAAACAATAATAACCCTTTTTCTCCATGGTTCCCAACCAATCTCGACTGTCCTAAAATTGGAGTTTCTCTACAGTCATAAGCCTTGTTCCCTTGCCATTTGTACCAATGGAAAGTCCATTTCTAAATTGTGATACCACTTTACTGATCCATTCAAGTACACATAGAAAGTCATTACCAACCAAAGCACACAATTTCAAGTTATAACCCCTCCCGAATCAAAATATTCACCACAAGGCAAGCAATTTCACCCCACATGACTGCAGTCATACAAATAATAAAATACACATAGTTTTAAGTTTCAAACCATAGCAAAATCAAATAACTGTGCACCCCACATTCGCAATCATTCAAACAACACGAATACACATAAACACAATCTCAAGTCTCAAGCTTCAACACTCAACCAAATCAGTTTTATTATCTTTTATTCGCTTCATGGGTGATCGTTAGCCGATTCATCCATCCTTTACATAGCCTCCCTGGCTAGATACCCATTGGAACTTTCTCAGTTCTAATTTCCCTTGCTTGTCTTATTGCAAACGGAGTCCAATGATATCCTTCACTTTGTTGAGATGCCAATTGGAATCGAGAGATACCAATTGAGCTCAATCCATACAAGCAAGTGAATGAACCGCACAAAAAGAAATAAAAGAAGAGAGATATTTCCTAGAATGCTTCATAGCTTCCCAGAGATTAGATGTGCACGTCAACACACCAATCCGCAGGACTCTATTCGACACTTTACTCCTGTACTTGGAGACCGGTAACCTAGGCTCTGATACCATTTATCACGACCCAACTATTGGGTTGTGCGGGCACCTACTCTAAAGCACCTAGATAGGAGAACCCTTACCACCCGAACCAACAGGTAATGCGGAAAAAGAAATAAATCATGAAATAAGCCTTTTTGATACATGAAAATATTTACAAGATATGCGGAAAAACTTTTTACAATTTAAAAATAGTCCTCCCTACAACCTAGTCTGAGCTGGTACAAGAGCTACTACAAGAGTGATACTAAAATAAAAAAAGACAACTTCCACCATAGAAGCAAGAAGTAAGAGCTGCTGGAGATTCCCATAATTGTGTACCTATGAAACATCCCAACCCTGCAACCAGAATATACCAAAAAGGTATAGCAAGAGTAGGATCAGTATAAACACACGTACTGGTAGGCATCATCGGTCGACCCGAATCTACTCATACCATTATTTAAGAAATCAAGGGAATGCACAATTAATTACAATACTCAACCCTTTAATATTCACCTTATCAAAACTCAATTTCAACCCAAGCCTGCCTATCCTTTATACTTCCAAATCACCTTGACACCTAGACTTTCCAAGTCACACTTATCACCTAGACTTCCCAATTCACACTTAACACCTAGACTTTCCAAGTCACACTTGTCACCTAGACTTCTCAAGTCACATAAACCCTTAGACTTTTCAAGTCACCTTAACCATTGCCAACATCTATGTTTATACCCGGACTACCATTTCCTTATCCAAATCAATCACTATGACTCAACAACCCAGAGTAAACCCCACTACTTAGTGACATAGACAACATCCGTCGTACCATCACCTACTAGTACAAAACTGCCCCAATAACCCCTAGGGCCATACTTGACAAGTAACAACAACCAACATTATAACCACACTACGAGTCTCTTTCTTTGCTCATCAACCACACGTAACAAGTCTAACTGACATTAACAATTCTCAGTGACAACAAATATATATCCTTTGTACATAATCTAGACCAAACAAGGATCCCTAGGACATCATCTATGCCAATAATATGCGACTCCAGTTCACAGAAGAACCACCTTGTCACTTGAGCACACTAATCTGGCCCTTCAAGGACTAACTATACGCCAAATGATAATAACTCCCGGCCCTCTCAGGAACCCAACAGGTGAAGAACAATAAGTAACAATTAGACTCGTAACAATATAATTTCAGACTCTCAATCTTCCTTTTATACTTATCAACCATATGAAACAGGTTCAATAATCATTCAACAACAATAATAAACATGACATTTACCATTTTCATTACCCGGACCAATCAAGGATCCCTAGACCAACACCTAAGTGTTAACATGCAATCCCGGTCTACACTAAGACCAAACTCATATTTAAATATAATCACCCGGCCTCTCATGGACCATATGAAGAATTCACAATTCAAAAATACAACCCGGTCCACTCATGGAACCATTGAAAGAAAACAGTAATGCAATTAAAATAACCCGTACCAGGTGTGGTACCCGAGCTAACTATTAGAAATTTTCGTACCAAGCATGGTACCCAAGATAACCATTAGTAATTCCCGTACCAGGTGTGGTACCCGAGCCAACCGTTAGTATACTCATACCAGGCGTGGTACCTCAGCCAACCAAATATCATAACAAGTCCAATCAATCACAACCAATGAACAAACATACTTGTAAAACCAACAAGCAAACAAAAGAAGTTCATTTCACAAGACTGATTCCCAGACAACTAGGCATTCACAATTCATTTCATAGACATGCAACTCATACACTACTATAAAATAGTACGTGAACACATAAAGCATATTAGAAATCAATAACCATCACCTACCCGTATTCCAGGTACATAAACTCAACCTTTAATCCCGTTCGAAGACTAATCCCAATTCACCCCTTAACAAGTACTAGTAGATACACCATTCTTGACCCTCCTCCTAGGACTGAAATACAACATGGGGAGAGACCTTCCTAAAATTGGTAATTCAACCATTTACGATATTCCAGTTTCTTTATAACAATATTTCAAACAATCCCTTCTTTAACCTATGATTTAATTACCCAAGTTTCTCGCTTCCCCGAACCTTTCTGACACCCTAGTCCTCAGATTTTATCATCACACAACACCCAGATAATCATAATAACCCAAAATGTCACAACACATTATCACCACTCAAACAATTCTAGATTAACTAAATCAACCACAACAATTCTCCTCCAGATTCCGTACTCGAAAGCCCAAACATGGATTCTCCTTTCCAATCTATACAATGATACGAAAAGGAAGCAAGTCAATCTACTCAATGAAAAAACTTAGCCTACCTGGATGCCAAGCAGCTACACTATATAATTTATGGCTCCGTGAAAGCATTCCCTGATGACTGACAGGCCCGAATTCGTGGTTTCACATCCTTTCAGCCAGAATCCCTCCTTCCCATGGCTCCCAAGCTTTGGAGAAGCCTAGGAGGGTTCTTGGAGTAACCCTCATATGTTTTTGACTAAAGAAGGGAGAAGGGATTATAAAACTCATTTCTGGGCTTTCTGGTTTCGTCATTTTGCTCTAGCGGACTGCCATCTGCTACGGCGGTATCGCTATAGCGAACTAAATCTCGCTACAGCGGAGTCAACTTTTTAGCATGGACAGTCTTCAGTAAAACAGTCATAACTTTTTACTCGGGAAGCGGATTAATGAATGGTCGGTGGCGTTGAAAAGAGTACTCAGAGATCTTTAATTTGATGGGTATTGGGACCCTTAACTTCTTATATTCTAGGAGGAATGAACATTTGAATTTGACCCTAGCTTGAACTTAGCCCGAAACTAAATTGGTAAGGAAGCTTTCAACTTAACTTTGTGCTAGGAGTATTGTATGACCTTAGTACATACCAATTGTATTTTCATACTAAACGATTAATCCTAACTCTTATTATGAATGAGAGGTACTTGCCTTGATCGCAGATATTTTCAATAACGACGGAACAAGTCGTTACAGGTAAAGTAAAAAAAGCAATTAAAAAAAGCTAAAAACTAACTAAAAAAAGCTCAGTATTCTCTTTTCTCTCATTCTCATCCCGCTTCTCTATCTTTCCCTTTCTCCTACAACAAAAAAGTGCTTAACAACACATGCTTACCAGATATACTAACAACTTTTTTTCAATTTCAACACTTTTATCCAAACACTTATCTACTTATTTATAAGCACTTATTTTCAGCTTTTAATCACATTACTTAAAAACTGCTTTTTTAAGCAAATTCAAATAGGCTCTTAGTAATAGGATAAAGTGCAATGTAGCCCGGATGTCTAAATTAGTTTCTTCTTTCTTCTTTTTTATTTTTTTTATGAAAATATAAATATAAAGAGTATAAAAATCGATCTCCTATTGGTTGTTGGGTTGATTTTTGTCATTTTTTTTGTAGTGTTTGATTGGGGTTCGATCTCAATTTTGGGATCAAATTTGGGGTTCCTGTATAGAGTCTCATGTTTCGAGTGTCGGATCGAGACTCGATTTTCGAGTCTCAGATCAGGGTCAAGTGGACCATTCAAAAAGAATGGTCAAATTGGGAAGGTCGTGACCAACCTATTTTTAGCATATTTCAACTCAACTCATTATAACCCAAGTAGCTTTTGAGCTGATTTTAGTCTAACTCATTTATTAATTCAATTCATTTTAACTTGCTCAATTTCACCCCAATTTGCCATTTAGCTAGGATAAAGTGCAATGTAGCCCTTGAGCTTTAGCCAAATAATTAAGCAATTTATCCCTATAACATTCCATGTTAATTCTAATGAGAAAGTGTCATTAAAAGTTGGAAATGTTAAAATTAGAAGCGTATCATTAAATATAGAAGTTGCATTCTTTTTGAATTATCCAAAAGAAAAAATTAAAAAATGAACGCACTTATTAAAACAAAAAATAATTGAACTTTATCGTGTGACTATAGGGTATTGTAGTTATGAATTAACTAGTCTTATAGCCTATTTGGTCAAATTTCTAAAATACACTTAGAAATATTTTTTAAAAATTTGGTCAAATACCTATTGTTATTCAAAGGTGCTTTTTAATTTTATTTGTCAAATTACAAATTGATTCTCATCAAAAGTATTTTTTTAAAATATTTTTCAAAATAAGCCGATTTTAGAAGTTTGGCCATATTTTAATTACTAGTCTAGTGTACGCGCTTTGCGCGTGATTAAAGCGCATATCTCATTGGACAACAAATACTTTAAGAGAAAAAAAGTTGGACTTAGATACGGATTTCGTTGCTAATTCATCGCTAAATTTCTCATAGCTAAAAAAATTTATAATTCGTGACTAATTCATTATTAAATAGGATTAGCGATAAATTTTAATTTATTGTTTAACTTTGAGTCGATAATTCATGTTTATTTACAGTGAAATAACTTTATGTATAAAAGAATATTGAGAATTTTCATTTCTTAAAATATGTGCTACAAAAAAATAATACTAATAATTCATTTAGAATATTCATTTGTTTGAAGTATCATATGTACTTCTTTTTAAAGCTTGTTCAATTAAAATTCTGCTAGTCTTTGTTTTTTACTCACCCACCGTTATAACTTATAACGTCACAAATAGAGGTGTTAGCACAAAAGTTTAATTATGTTATGTTTCAAATAGGTGTGTTCTATCTCAACTCAAGTAGAGTTCTTATCACTACACATGATTAGGAATATGAGTGTCAAACTTTACCAACAGTTCCTAAAGTTTTTACTTTTTTTTTAAAGTATTAATAAAAAAAGTGATAATGAAAAAAAATATAAAACTAATAGGAAAGCAATGCGAAACATATATAGGACATATGATAATAAAGAAATTCAAAATCCAAAAGTTTACCTCATTGGTGTTTGCTTGATATTGCTGCGCTTTTCAACAGATGGTGCATATGCTCGCTAGAAAAATAAACGTGCACGTTTAATTCGAACTCCAAATAATTGTAGATGTGTTTCTGCGATAATTTTTGTGTGGATAAAAGGGTGGTATATAGCTCAATTAATAAAGCATTATTTTAAGTAAAGAAATCATGATCAACATACAATAAAAAATAAATTTGTACAATTTTTTCACAAAATCTTTAAATCGAAAAGAACCCGGCTAGAACCAGAAATAGTAAATCACGAAGATACCTTACAAGCCAAACCAAGAATAGAAGGGTCCATATTATATACTCATCTGCAAGGGTTCATATTAATGTCTTAAATACTCAATACTAAAGACACCAGTAGAAAGGCAAGAAAATATGAAGGAACACCAAATATAGTTGTTCTTTCAAATTTCTCCATTGTCTAATAACTTAAAAGATTATAGTTTTCCATCTTCAGAGGTCTTGCACGCTTAAACCTACAAGTAAAAAAAAATTCAACTGTTAAGGTCATGAAATTTCACATGCCTGCGAATAGAATATATGTATCATATATGAGGAAAGTTGGTGTCCACTACTTAACTCAGGAACTAGGTCCTTAGCACAGTTTCACTTAAAGCAGTAAGTAAATTAAAAAATAATTTTTACGTGAAAAATTCCCTAACTCAAGGAGAAAAAACCACGAACTCACTTTCACTAACTCTTCAAGTTTTATGATTACAACTCAATAATCAAAGGAACTAACTCTAGTACCTAACTCAAACAATAAAATCTTATTGTTTCAACTCACTCAAACTCACTCTCTCTCCAAGAACCCAAACCCACTTCTTGTTACAACTTCTCACAAACTCTCTTTCAAGAAGCCAAATCCACATCTTGCTACACGTCTCACAAACTCTCTCAAGAAGCCAAACACACTTCTTGTTACAAGCCTCACAACACACACTCTTTGTCCTAACAATCACACAGGATTGAACTAGAAACAACTCTCTCTTTGTGTCTTCGTTTGAAAAGCTTGCTTGAGATCTCTATTGCTTGAGAATACTCCTTCTCAATTTTTTGCAACAGGTGATTGAATTCTTCATAGCACCAATGCTTTTATAGAGGTATCAAGCTCTCTCCTCTTCTTGACAGGAAAAGATAATTCTTTCCTTCTAGAGTTGGTCGCCGCCTGGAACGCCTCCTTGTTGGACTTGGACGCACCTTCTTTCTTTGTTTCTTCACACGTTTTGCTCTCTCCTTCTTTGACTAGGATGTTTGTTTTATAGTTTATTTCCATAAGTATCTTTTTACCAAAAATAGGTTTTGCCTCATTATCAAAACTTGTTTGACAAGGTTCTTCAATTTCCTCCTTTTTGATGATGGCAAACTCTATTCTATTTTTTTAAAAAAATATGTAGCAGCAGTGGAAACCATTTTGGACATTTAGCACATAGACACATACTCAGGTGCACTCTTTTTACTCTTCTACCATGTCATGCTAGATTTCAACAATATCATAGTAGCAACATAGTACATCCCCATAGAGCTCAACATATTACATACCATCCTTAGCAGCCTTAATTCTTAATTTCTTCCCCCTTTTGACATCATTAAAAAGCACAATTATTTATCAAGATGCAAGAGATAGGGAAACATAAAAGCATGAACATCAAGATAAGCATATATTAAGCCATCCAATGGCTCCAAAATAAAACATATCAAAATTAGTTATAAAAATAATTATTTGTAAGTGAGAACCAATCATAGGAGAAAATATAGCAGAAGAGTAGGGGTATTGAGTAAGGACAACTAAGGAGGATCAGGGGGCAGACTTGAAAATGAGGTTCATAAGAGACTGAATGTTATCAAGGTATTTTGTTTGCTATAGCATCATCTTAGTCCTTAGAGAGTCCACTTGTCCCTGCGAAGCTGCCAGACTCTCCTATAAAGCAGCATTCTCTTTTCTTAGCAGAGCAATCTCCTCATGTGCAACTTCTAGGTCCTGTAAGAATTGAGTTATGGGACTAGAATTCTTCTTCTTCTTGGGATCTTGTGTAGGCACACAGTCACATTCCTCTAAGGTGGAGAGAGTGATCATGTCATTATTGGTAACTCCTGCTCCCTTCCCTAGAGGTACGTCAAAGCTTCTGAACACCTCTGTTAGTAGAAACCCATAGGCTAAACCATGAGGACCAGTTCTAGGGAAAGTTACCCTACCCATGTGGTTGATCATTAGTGCTGGTAAGTTTACCTTATCATCTAAGTCCAGGGCATTCATAATCCCCATATCCCTGAAGTTAGCCTCATGCCTCCTCTAGGTAATATCTCGTTATTCACTATCTCGAACAAGAGCTTGTGATTCGGAGACATTTCCCCTTTGAACACTTTCCTTGCACCCTTCTTCTCCTTCCCCTTAGAGAATTTCCTAGTTAACATGCAGTGCTCATCTATTTTTCACACATATTCTTCAAGACCCTCAGAGGGCACAAACATGATTTCTCCTAATCTAGCAGGGTCAAATACAATTTCTACTCCTTTCACATGTGAGCTTACAACCCACCCATTCAACAATTTCAATCTTGCATAGAATTCTCTCACCTCTTCTCTATGTACCATAGGCTTGATAGTTTTAAACAAATGACTCCAACCTTGAAAATCTAGCCTATCTAGAAATTGAAGAATGAAATGATTTTGTAGTACCTCATTATCAAGAATTCTTCCTTTCAGGAGAGGTTGTGTGGAGTAGTAACCAATGGGCCCTAGTCTCAAGAACTTCTCATAATTCTTGTTGGTTTTTCCATCCTTAGGGGTGGCAAGTTCTTCTCCATCTTCTTCTTCCACTTCTTCCCTATCTAGGTCTATGGGTTCATCATCATTTTCAACATTTTTTCTTTCCTTGAGCCACCCTAACTCTTTTCTTTTACGCCTCTTTCTGAGCATCAACAGCCTTTTTTCTGGTAAAGGATTTTCTTGGTAGAAGAGACGGTGAGGGTGGAGGATCATTGGAGGGTTTTGACAGAGGTTTCTTTGGGGATTTCACAGCAGACCTACTTTTTGATCCACGAATGACAGCGGACTCAGCCCTAGTGTACTTAGGGACCAGACAAATTTCTCCATCGCTATTAATTTCCTCTTTTTCAAGAGAGGAGGGTTTAGGGATTGTGGACGGAAGAGCATTTTGGTTAATTTCATCTGTACTCCATGAGTAGTTCAGGGAGTCAGACTTTTGGGTTTGAGAAGATGAAAGTCTAGGGGGAGAAGCTGGTGGTGGAGGGGCAGAGGGAAGAGTGGGAGAGGGTGATTTTGAGGTATGTTCCCCCTGAGTGGGTGAGACTTGTGGTGAGGGAGAGTCCTCGTCATAAGAGTAATCCACAAGTGAGTGGAGAGGGGAGGGAGTGGGTTTGGTAGACGAGAAGGCCATGGGAGTAGGTCTGGATATTTTGGTGAGTTTGGGGAAGATGAGATCAAGGGGAGTATGAGAGAGGATTTTTGTGAAGGTGAACGGTTTCTTGTAAGAGAGGTGTTTGAGTTGACAGTTGTCAAATTTTGAAAAGAGGTGTCTATGATAGCACGTCCAATTATTTGATTTTCCCGCTTGAGGATTTGTCTTATTTGAGTAGGTGGAGTTCTTATGGAGACCAGGTTCTCATTGACAGTCCAATATTACTTCTGTATTCTATTTTTTAACAGTCTTGTAAAGAAAGTGCATACCTTGAGGATCAGATCCCTGAGTGTTTTTCCTCAAATGTTTTTAGAACATGTATCTCCTGCTATAGGAATATTCCCCCCGAGACATGTACCTCTTCTTGTCATCCACACTCTTCTCACACCATCGCTATATTTAGATTTTTAGGACCATACTTCTACATTAAAACTTTGCAAGAGAGAGGAAATCAACTTTATTTTTAGTCATTTGTCTAGAGCAAGCATTGCCAAGGTATCCAACCTTGCCCACTCCTCTTTTCCTTTCCTGCCAAAGATTAGTGACTCATCTTGGGTACCCAGATCAGCTTGGGTCCCCATTTATGAGTGAAATGATGAATTAAATCTTTCTTAGCCCAGTAGGGAAGCTCTTTTTTGATGGACACCCCTCTTATCTATTCCTTGGATCTGAGTTTGTTGACACTTCTCAAATTTCTTTTCTCAGCTGGAGTTGGAGTTTTCCTCTTGACTTCGTTAACAAAGTTCAGGTTCCTTTGATCAGCTTTCATATGTATAGGACATTGAATCTTGAGATGTCCTTCCTTCCCACATGCAGTGCACACCATATTCATAGTGAAGTTTGCCTTATTGCCCTCAGGTCTAAATCTCAGCCCATGCTTGGAGGTGGTCTGACTGTTTTGAATATGAGAGAGAAGAGTTGAAGATTTTGTCCACTTCTGATTGTGTTCCAACTCAAGTTTGGCTTTGCTCAAATCACTACTTAGAGTGATGTTTCATTCACACACTTCTGAGAGCTTTGTCTTGAGGTTTTTGATGTCTTCTTCCAAGGACTGTTGGAGAGAAGTTCCCTGATTTTTTCCTTTATCAGAGAACTCTTTGAGGGAGTTTTTTAAGGAGACATTGTCTTCCTCAAGACTTTCACTTTCCAATCGTAGAGATGCATAATCATTTAGTAAGCTTTCTTTCTCAGCACATACTGAATAATATACATCTATGAGAACTGCTGAGAGAGTTTCGAGCTTCCTTTTGGAGTAGATATGTAGGTTGGGCCTGAGGTCAGAAAAGCATACCTTAGTATCATCTGGATTAATGTCAGTGTCAGGCTCAGAGCATGCCAATAGGGCAAGAGGTGTTTCAGTTGTCTCTCCCTCTTCTGAATCACTATCATAGTTACTTATAGCTACAAGGGCCAGGGTGTCCTCTTCCTTTGCTTAAACCATGACAAGAAATGACTGATTATGGGAGTCCTCCTCATCATACTTATTACCATGTTCTCCTATAGAAGTTAGGGCCCTTTGAACTGCTAAGTCAGCTTCTTGAAAACTCATCGTCCTATGAGATGAATGGGTAAACTCCTGATTTTGATACCTAGGTTTTTCTGTGGCAGCCGTCTTGTGTTCTATAGCCCACAAGGGACAAAATTTGATGAAGTGATCCATACTACCACACTTGTGACATAGTTGAGCATCTCTTTCCTGAGCCTTGGGGGGGTTCCTTTGAAGGCTTTGTCCCTGTTTGAACATTCTTTGGAACCTTCTAGTCACTAGTGCAAGATTTTATTCCTCATAATCAGCTATTTTAGTGGTCTTGAGAGAAATAGTCTTGTCTTTTTTGTTAGTTTCAATTTCCTTTCCTTGACTCTTCTTTAGTTCATATGTGGTTAGATTTCCTATAAGTTCATCCATGGGCAGGGTATCTAAGTCTCTAGCTTCAGTAATTGCTTCAACTTTGCTTTCCCAAGATTCAGGAAATACACTTAGGAGCTTTTTAACAGCCTTTCCAGTAGGAATATCTTCTCCTAGGGAAAAGATTTCATTGAGAATAACAGTGAATCTTGTGTGCAAGTCTTGAATAGTTTCTCCTTCCTTCTTCCTGAAGAGTTCATATTGCCTGTTAAGTTGTCTAATTTTGCCTTTTGACAACAGTAGTACCTTCATGTGCATTCTGCAGTCTATCCCAAATCTTCTTTGCATCTTGACAGGAGGAGATTCTGTTATACTCATCAGGTCCAATACCACAAATCAAGATCTTTCTTACTTTAGCATTATTTTGAATGGCTATCTTATCAGCAGCATTCCACTCCCTCCTGTCCTTGGGAACATGCTCCTTTCCTTCCTTAGCTGCCATCATGGGGATAATGGGACCATCCAAAACAACATTCCATAAGTCAGCACTTTCACCCATGAGATGATCCATCATTCTATCCTTCCACCAGCCATAGTACTTGCCATTGAACAGTGGTGGTCTTGTTTGAGAAGAAACTTCTTGAGCAGTTGGAGGGGCAGCCATTGAATCCTTTTCAGGTGTTAGCCTTTGATGAAAAGACCTGCTCTGATACCAATTGAAGAAATTTGGTGCCCACTACTTAACTCAGGAACCAGGTCCCTAGCACACTTCTACTTAAAGCAGTAAGTAAATTAACATACAATTTTTACGTGGAAAACTCCCTAACTCCAGGAGAAAAAACCACGAACTCACTTTCACTAACTCTTCAAGTTTAATGATTACAACTCAATAATCAAAGGAACTAACTCTAGTACCTAACTCAAACAATAAACTCTTATTGTTTCAACTCACTCAAACTCACTCTCTCTCCAAGAAGCCAAACCCACTTCTTGTTATAACTTCTCACAAACTATTTTTCAAGAAGCCAAACTCACTTCTTGCTACACGTCTCACAAACTCTTTTAAGAAGCCAAACCCACTTTTTGTTACAAGCCTTACAACACACACTCTTTGTCCTAATAATCACACAGGATTGAACTAGAAACAACTCTCTCTTTGTGTCTTCGTTTGAAAAGCTTGCTTGAGATCTCTATTGCTTGAGAATACTCCTTCTCAGCTTTTTGCAATATGTGATTGAATTCTTCATAGCTCCAATGATTTTATAGAGGTCTCAAGCTCTCTCCTCTTCTTGACAGGAAAAGACAATCCTTTCCTTGTAGGAGTTGGTCGCCGGCTGGAACGTCCCCTTGTTGGACTTGGACGCGCCTTCTTTCTTTGTTTTTTCACACATTTTGCTCTCTCTTTCTTTGACTAGGATGTTTCTTTTATAGTTTGTTTCCATAAATATCTTTTTACCAAAAATAGGTTTTACCTCATTATCAAAATTTGTTTGACAAGGTTCTTCAATATATCTCAAGTGCAGTAACTTGCCATATAGTAGAAGCCATAGGCATTGAGAATATCAAACTAAAGAGCAATACGTAAGCAATCAAGAAACGCCCACCTGGGGAAGTGATCGCGATCACTTCAATTTTTCAGCCTTCTCGAAGTCGTATACACAAAGTGTGTACAGATATTTGAAGCAGCGAATTGAACCTTGAACTTGACCATATTCTTGTTCTTCTTGATCTTGACTCACCGTGCATCATAAATCCTTGATCTCGTGTATTTACTTCGGCATGTTTGGGTTTTCGAGTAGGAAGTACATAGATCAGGAGGATACCCAAGTTTTATCACTGCTGTTGCCTGGGAGACTCATCTGTCGACAATGTATATAGCTAAAAAAAAGAAGAAGAAAACCTACGTTGTACTTGGCATACAAGGTACTTAATTGTGTTATTTAGTTCAAATAAAAAAGGAATTTGTATAAAATAGAATCTTAATTAATTTGAAATTCCTAAATTTTAGGATCACAAGATCTAATTATCAAAATTTTAGTTGATTATTTGAGAAAAATAGTGAAAAGACAATTTTGTCTATTGCGCAGTATTTTAATGAAGGGCAAAAAGTTCAAATCATATTATAAGGTCCTTGACACTTTTAATATAGTATAGATAGATATAGATTTTTGTTTCTAAGTGTATTTTCAAAAGTATAAGCTTTTCAAAAAATATTTTTGGGAAAAAACTACTTTATTTAGCTTCTTAAAAAAAGTTTCTAAAACACTTATAGTTTTCTCCCAAATATTTGGTCAAACACCTCATTTTTTTAAAATAAACACTTTTACAAAAAAAAAAAAAGTAAATACTTTTGACCTCCCAAAAACTTGATCAAACAGACTATTAAACGATATTAGTAACACATACTAATGAATGTTTAATTACTCAGATTTCATCAATCATTATATGTGTTTGCTTTTTAAATTTAAATTTTAATCATTCAGATTTCAATCATTTATAAGTGTATTTTGTTTTGTTGTTTACAATCACTTAATAGGTCTAATTAGATCTAAACCTATATAAAATAAAATCTTAATATTATTACAAAATTATATCCACTCAAGAATTTCTACGAAAAAGGCATTTCCCACTACCCATTTTCACCGGTACCTAGTGTCGCTCACCACTAACTATCACCACCCACAACACCATCCCTAACCACAATTACAACTACCGTCAATTACCATATATAATTAGTGTCACACAACTAGCTACTATTTATAATCATCATTATTAACCATCATTATCGATCACAACCACACCAATCACTACCATATATTGTCACACCTATGTACTATCAATTGCAACTACCATTATCTATCACTATTCTCTCCATCACAATTATAAATCGCCACCATCAAGTACCACCATTTACCACCATTGTTAGGTGTTAACTACTATTGTCAGTCATTATCACCACTAGATACAAGCCTACCATACTACACACAACCACCACTACTTGCCACCAGGGGCGAATTTATGTGCAATTTTTGGGGCACGGGAATCCGTGTTTTTTCCGTAAAACTAGATATTTTGTGTACATATTTTCTAGAATTGATATAATATTACCCTTTGACACCCATACTACAAAAAGGCTTGATAGTGCATTTGGTTAAAAGTCATAGCTCTTTACCAAGAGGGACAAGGATCGATTCTCACCTAACACATTTTTCCCTATATTTTTTTAGTAGTGCACCCATACTCTAGAGATCCTAGAATCGCCTCTGCTTGCCACCAATATACCTAACTACCACCGCTAGTCAACACTCATGTTCACCGCTATTAATCATCACAATCATCGAACACCATATAAATTTAGTTTTTAAATATTTATATTATTTTAATTCTAATTGTCATTTATTTTCAAGAAAAATAAATTTTGATATTTAGATTCAAATGTATTTAATAATCAAATATTATATATAGATTTAAACATCTTAATCTTAAGAAAAACAAACAAGGCCTAAGTATGTTTTAAAGTTTGCTTTAATTCTAAGTTCAAAAAGTTTAGTTAAAGAACTAAAGTAGTTACATAACAAGAAATTTTAGGACCATGCATGCATGATATATATAATAAAATAAGTGCACTTTAATTATTATGTTTACAATATTTCTTGGCATCTTCAAAAGTTGGGTATTCTGTCAAAGAAAGCGCTTATTTCTCTCCAGTCTCCACAAACGCATTCCTATCTAGGGGTTGTGTGAATATATTTGAAGGCTACGACTTGCATGTGGAAATTGTGTATAAAGCTATACGTGGGACATGAATAGATACTAGGTTTAATCTGATAATAGTTAAGATTCTGTTTGGATGGCTTAAAACTTATGACTTATAAGCATAGAATCATAAGTTAAGAATCTTAATTTATAATTTTTGGCTTAAAAAATAATGCTCAAAAGCACTTTTTATCTTATTCAAACACAACAAAAATACTTAAAAATTATTTTAGCTTAAAATACCTATATTAAGTAAATCCAAACGGGCTCTAAGTGTAAAGAGCAAGTGGTCCTTAATAGAGACATCAATATAATTTGGTCTTATTCCACTCTTCTTCTTTTTTCAGTGTCTTTTGGTTTGGCAGTAATTGGTTCCATCACTTGGACACGCGTTCTTTGAAAAAATGTAGGCACAATGTTAATTAATGTATTTTTCTGAATAATAATTCTGATTACTGATCAGTAATATATTCTTTTTTATTAGGCATAATTATCTAGCTCTAGTTTTGAGTTGAGAGCTAGCAATAGAGTGTAAAGTATAGAGGGAGAAAGTGCAATAGAAGCATCTGCATCTTAAATGTTTTTTATATATGCGATGAGTATAACATATATGTATTTCCCCTTATTAAGCATATTATATTTTCTTGAAAGAGAGATGAATGCCCTAATAAATAATCTTGTTCATACAAACTTAACCTGTAATGCCCTTTAATTTCTAGAACCATATATAGGGAAAAAGCCAAGAAGAGCTGCAAATGATGATTAGTTGTTAGTCGTGTGATCTGCAATCCAGTGCTAGTGCCATGTAGATGCAAGAAAACAGATAATCTCGCATGGCATATATAGCAGACTCATATCACTAATTCTCTCTTGCTAAAGGCTAGTTTTTTCTTCTTCTTAATTTAGCTATAGATAAACTCAGTGGCGGAGATACGTACCCTTATCCAAAGGCGAGTCAACTAACACCATTTGCCGAAAAATTAGTAGTATAGATAATTCTGTTAGGATCGAAATCGAGAAGGCGTCATGAGAAAGTTATTAATTGCAAACCATCAAGGCGATAAATCAGACGACACATAAAACTATACTAAAAAATTATATTATTGATAGGTTTGGTAAAGTGACCTACATATTACGAAAACTAATATTAAAAATATAAAAACTGTTGAGAGAAAATATTTTCCTAAACAAAACTCTTTAATGACTATATTGTGGATACTATTGTGTTGTGTATAAAGAGTAAAGATCTTCTATTTATAGAAGTCCAAAACTTTTCTTTCAAGAAAGAATTAACCAAATATGGAAGAGTTCTTTTCTGACAAGGAAACCTTTTTCACCAAGAAAATCTTTTCGAGGAAAACAAAATTATGATATAATTCAGATAAAGTAGGAAATTCAGCGCAAACCCTAACAAATCTCCCCTTGGCCTGAATTTTCTGACAAAATAATCTTCATCTTCTTCTTCACATAATCTTCATCACTGTTGCTTGCCATGGTTAAAAATAAAGTTAAAAATATTATGGGTTAAAAATGGTTTAAAAAATATCTTATTATTATTTTTAAAGATGCAGCAACAAGAATGTTAAAATTATGGTTTAAACTTGAAACTCCTTCTCCACATGTAGTATCTGGACAAAAATCTTCGTTATTATCAAATTGGTTGCAACTTGATTTAAAACCGCCTTAAACCTCTCTTCAACCTCGTTCAATTATTGGACCGTTGAATCATTAGACCACTTGTCAGGATTGAAATTGAGAGGGCATCATGCGAAAGCTATTAATTACAAACTATCAAGGCGATAAATCATACGATACATAAAACTATACTAAAAAGCATATTATTGATAGGTTTGGTCAAGTGACCTACATATTATGAAAACTAATATCAAAAATATAAAATAGTTAAGAGAAAATCCTGTAATGACCCTTCCGGTCATTTACACGTTTCGCCTTTCTTGTACCATTAGAGCTTTCCTGTAGCGGCCTCAAGTCATTTATGGCTTGTCGGGACCGGCAGTTTGCCGAGGCCGTTTGTTTGGTCTTTATGGCTGTCCCTTGTTTTAGAGCTTCAACTTTGGAAATCGTTGACTTCAGTCAATATTCTTGGTAATATCGAAGGATTAAACCAAGGTCCTAAGTCAAAGGAATCTCTTACACAAAAGTTCGAGTTAAAGAAATGCCTTGTGTAACACCTCGCCCATTTGGAAGGTTTAAATTTAACCCGTACTTTTGAGGTAAGATTAATAGTGTCTAATACACTAAGAAGGATGTGTTATGAGGTATTATAATCTCAAAATTGTCGTATGATAAGGTTTGAAGTCAAGCAAGTTGCGAAACAAAAGTCGGAAAAAGTTATTGTAAATTCCTTAAGGAATTCTGTTTAAATTTGGGTTAAATGTCTTGGAGTGTTTCTCTCAATCTATAAAGAATTAGTGGGCCCCCAATATACCAAATGGAAGGTCTACGAGTCTAGTTTCCAACGCATAAATTTTTTCATCCACACGGCTTTAGAATAGAGAGATATTTGCGTTTTTGCGAGACTGCACAAGCAGGCACGTCAAAGTGGGGCCCCTATCCTAAGTCGGTTTTTCTCATTAAAAGTTGTTTTCTCCTTCGTTTTAACTCATTCGTTTCACCCAAAATCTACTGAAAATCAGAGGGAAAGCCCCTAAATTCTCCATGGACTTTGATGCTTTCAATTCAGAAGTTTAACGGAAGTTACTCTACATCGCGAGCTCATCATCGTGGTATAGTTTTCTCATCGTTTTAGCTCTGTTTGTTGCTACTGCAAGGAGGAAGTTCATGGAACTGATATTTATATAGTGTTATCATTTGATTATCGGAAGGTAAGAGTTCTAAATCCTCGACTCATTCTTAATTTGAGCTTTGGAATTAATTCCGAGGAGAACTTATTGTTATCGGCATGTTTGTCGTATTTTCTTGACGTATATTGTTATAGCTCATGGTGGGCCCTTATAACAGCATGTTTAGCTTGGTATTTCAAAGATTTTTGTTGAGGTAACCTTCCTCCTATAACCCTCCTTCGTAATTTCATGTTCTAGTATTGTTTTATAGATTTCTGAGCCACGAAGTGGTATTTTGGATTTGTGACTCCGGAAAGCCCCTTTGTCATATTAAATTGGGTTGTTATTATTGTATGTTGATGGTGTTATGGTGTTGGAGGTACTGGGGATTTTTGTGATTCTTATTGGAGTCACGGACGATGGTTATTGGATTGAATGACATGAAGTACGCCTTTAAATAGTGCCTCGGGAGCTCATCGCTCCTTTGAGATGTGGGTTGCATATTGTTGTTGGATTTAGCTGCCATTTGTTATTGTTATTGGTCTCATTTTATACTTTGGAGTTGGATGGTCGTGAGTGTGACATTAACACCTTATCAATTGGCTATGGCTTGTTCTTGCAGCCTTGTCGATTCTAGCAATTGTTCCATTACTTTGGTTGGTCAGGCTTCATAAAGAGGCCTTTGGGGCTTCAGTTGAAAGTATTTTTTGTGTGATTTGGAGCTTCCCGGAGCAGTTCGAACCTGGACGATGTCGTTACCGCAGCTAGTCATCAGATGACAGGTAGGTTATGGCTTCCCCTACCTAAACTTTGTGTATATAGGCTATAACTGTCTTAATTAACATCCTTGGGTGGGTTGTTATAGGTTGGTACCCCAGACCTTGTCTGTCTTGTTCTTTCGTTAATTCATACGTTATTTGTAGTATTCGCGTAGTATTGTATATTACCCATGTGGTCCTGTGTGACCTTGTATTGACTCTGGAACATAGATGGTGGGTTATTTGGGGAATGTCCGCGAGACCCAGACATAGAGATGATCCTTTTAGGCTGGTTGTGTCTGTTGCATAGCTGCTGGGCCTGTGCAGGGCTGATAGAAGTTGTTGTGAGCCGTTGGGCTTCTCTTATATTTGTGTGCGAGCATATCATCCATGAAAAAGGTTTTTCCCTGCATGTTTTACTACAGTTTTGGCTGCGAGCCACTACAGACAGTTTACTAAATTTGCATGGCGCCGGGGGCCCATTTTTGGTACTGTTGATGATAGAAAAAGGGATTTTTGGATGTTTTCACACTGATTTTATTACTGGTACTAGTCTCTTCGAGGTAGAGCACCAGACTTGATTTTATTACTGATACTAGTCTCTGCGGGGCAGAGCACCAGACTTGATTTTATTACTGATATTAGTCTCTGTGGGGCAGATCACCAGACTTGACTTTATTACTGATACTAGTCTCTGCGGGGTGGAGCACTAGACTTGATTTACTATAGTTTTAGACCCGGTTACGCCGGGGCACCCTTGGAGGGGGTTACTGATACTTTGATCACTGATTTAGACCCGAGTGTTACTTCGAGCACCCTTTCAGAGGGTCTTTTGAGATTACTACTACTGTTTTAGACCTGGTTCGATCCCGGGCATGTACTTTAAGGTTCTTATTCTCTAAGATTTCATGGTTGTTACTGTATGTGGTCGGGGACCTCTATAGGCCTTGCCATTCTAGGACCTGGCCAAAGGGCCGAGCGTGCCGGAGGAAGGGTATATGGTGTAGGATGAGGTATAGTGGCCGTGGCCCACCATGGGTCCTCCTGCCGGTGCGCCAGGCATGCCGGGGGAGGTGCATACAGAGATACTATTACCAGTTCCATCATATCATCATCATGCATATTTCACTCGGATTCCACCCTTGTTTGTTGTGTGTTCAGTGTACGCTCCGGTTGTATGGGCGGCCGGAGGGTTTGTTTTCACTTGATTGTGTTCCTCGGTTGTTTGGGCGGCCGTTGGGACTATAGGTAGATTATATTTTACTCATGTCTTTATTAAGATCTTGTCTTGGTATTCGGTTCTTGAAGGATTAACGATGGTTAGCCTGTTGAGGCTCCGATTGTGGGATTTCAATTATTGAGAGGGCTAGGGAGTCCTATCATATTGAGGCACTTTTGTGTGGCCTTCTGAGCAGATTATGAGATTCTGGTTCCATTCTTATAAGGATTTGAGTAGTGTTTCTTGGTTATTGTGGGTTAGTTATCCCATCCTAGGGCTGTACTTGTGGGGTGATTCCCTGTTTATGCTATCATGTGATTGGGTTGGTGTGATTACTTCCTTATACTTGTTGATTCCAATTTGAGTATGTTAGACTACTTTCAGTCTTTTGCTTTTACTTGAGGTTACCGGTATACTGCCATTTCCTCAACTCTCTCTCTCTACTTACTTATATTGTTGGGCAAGGACTCCAGGTGCGTTATCCTTTCCTTCACCTGTGATTCTGTGTAATTGTATCTCTATGCTAGCATGTGTTACTTGTAGCTCTTGGTTATGGATGATCTGTGCTAGCTCCTTGTGCCTTGCTTATTACTTCAATGACTGTTTTCTTTCTATCTGTTACTTACTGGTTTTATATCTTATATGCGCTCAGTCGGCCGATGATGCCTACTGAGTACCCGTTGTTTTGGTGCTCATACTACATTTCTGCACTTTTTGTGCAAATATTGGTTGAGTTCTCACTGTTGATTGCGTTGGAGACTCGTGCAAATTTTATTGATATTCGAGACTAGGGTGAGCGCATGACGGTCGGGGCTTGACCATATCTCATCTTTTGTACTGTTACTCTTTGTATATTCGGAGACAGTTGTACTTATCATCTTGTTACTTCTAGCACTTGTATTCTATTAGAAGCTTCTGTACTGTTGATACCAAGTCCTGGGGTTGGTGTAGTTTCATTATATATATATTCGGGTAAATTGCTTCCGCGTTTTCTTATCTTTGTATTCTGCTTTCGCTTAATTCTGCTTGCTTGTGCGTTTTGGTTAGGTAGTAGCCCATTACTAACCGTTCTGGGCTACGGGAATTGGTTCGCCTATTAGAGGGCTGTAGGTGCCATCATGACTTGATAAACTGGGTCGTGATAGCTTGGTATCAGAGCTCTAGGTTCACCGATATCATGGTACAGAAGCATGTGTCTAAGTAGAGTCTTGCAGATCAGTACGATGACGTCTATATCCTATCTGCGAGAGGCTACAGGGCATTGTTAGGAAAAGTTTCATCTTCTTGAATCCTTATCGTGCGTTCCTGGCTTTATTGACTTTTAAAACTTTGGTTGTTCATTCATTCTTAGATGCCTCAGACGAGTGTGATAGCCTTGGTGCCGAGGCTTCTGTGCCTGTTGCTACAATGCTTCTGTAAGTGCCAGGACTTCAGAGTTAGGGTTTACCGTACCAGATAAGGGGTGTGGGGTCAGCCTAACCTCCAATTGGATTTATAGCAACCTCATCGCTTCAGGACACCATGGCTAGGACTCTGAGTCCTCCGGTGAGTGTTTCAGTACCTGGTTCTATGAGTGATGCTTCAGTTAAGGTTGAGCTTTTAGTTCTTCAGCAGGGTTGTCTGTCGGTATTAGAGTACGAGGTGAGATTTTCCCATCGAACTTCATCTGGTAGAGGTTGTTTTCGATGTGGTGAGCGTGGGCACTTTGCTAGTAATTGCCCCACGATTATATATCCCGGACAGCCTGGTTATTATCATTGTGGAGAGATTGGTCACCTTTATAGAGCTTGTCCCCGGTGAGGGCCAATTGGGCTTTCAGTTTTGACCACTCAGTCCAGAGTGAGATCCTGTTAGCTTGATGCTCCTTTTGGTGGGCCAGAGATAGAGGTTCTTGACACCGTTGCTTCAGGTCAGGCCTTTGCTACCTTCAGCTTGTGTTAGTCCCGCTCGTGTTGTGATTCTATCCCTTCTATCGTGTAATTGCTTACATGCCTACCTGCTACTTATTTTGTTGTTTGGCTACCTGAATTGTAGTCTTAATGTGTTGTTTTATTGGTAGTTTATTATTTAGTAGTGGATGGGGGTAAGTTAGCCTTGAGAGGTGTTTTCCCAGAGTTGTAGCTCATGGGTAGTTCTTGTTAGTCTGTTTCTAATTGGGTTATCCCTGTTTTATTGTGATTCTGGAATTGTGGTTGAGTTTCCCTTGTTGAGCGGTCCTAGATGGTTGTTGCCTAGGCCGTTATCTAGCATGGCTAGAGATCCATGTGATGGTTCGGTGTATTACCAGTAGTTGGTCGGAGTTAAGATTTTGCCTTAGTTGGGAGATATTGGTTATGCTTGTTTGCATAGATCTGTTTGGCCTCCCGACTGTCCAAAGTCGACCCTCTTTGTTGATTAGTCTAGGAGGTTGGCAGGTATGTGGGTTGTTCCCATAGTCTCCTCCAGTTCTTGGTCCGTTGGGTGTTTTGTTGTATCCCCAGCTCTATTTGGAATGAATCCTAATCGTAGTTCTTTGGATGAGCTCTTGATATTGGCATCGTGACTGAGTTTTGACTTTAGCACTTTCGACTAAGTGTTGATCGTAACCTCGTGGTTGGGTTGTATTCATAAGCATTTTGGGTAAGTTGGGCATTAGACCCATTCTTCTCCTGCCTTATTGAATTTGACGTGTAGCTATGAGAAGTAAGGTAATGGCTTCAGGTTCTTATTCGAGAAAGGATTTGTAAGGTTTGGTATGTGCTACAGAAGGATTTTTGTTTAGTTGAAAAAGGAGGGAGATGACTCTTTGTTTGTGTTTATGTGTCCTAGTAGTTGCCTAAGGTGGCGATGAAGGTTTGCTTTGGGATTGTGTGTTGGTGATTCGATTCAGCCGTCTACACATTGCCGTGGATTTTCCATCGATTGGTTTTTGTTTCAGTAGAAGCTGCGGTGTTGGCAACTTACATATTCAAGCCTAGTTGGCTTGGGTTCTTAAGGGTTCATTGGCAGCATACGGGTTTGACCAAGGCTTTGGTTGGCAGTTTTGAAAGTTGGGGTTCAGAATCATGTCTTGGCAGGTTACATCGGATGGTTCGTGGCAGTTTCTATTTGGTACAACATCCTAGTGCTGGGAGGCAGTGTGTGCGGGGAACTTAGCTTATTTACTTTAGTGCAACTTAGCTTCTTTACTTCAGTTGTGGATGTGGCTATTGTCCTTGGACACCTAGTCCTTGGATAACCTCTGCAAGTAGCGGGATATTCCAGATTTCAGCAGTGTTCCAGTTAGTACGAGGTCCTTTTACCATGGTTGGACAGACTCAGTGGCGTAAGTTTGAGCTTCAACAGTGGTGTATGCTTTATGTGGTCAGCTTGTGCGGGTTGAGACTAGCGAGGCTATTTTGAGTTCTGATGATACGTAGAGACTGGTAACCACCATTTGTTTTCCCAGGATTTGAAAGCTTTTTTAATTCATTCCTATGGAGTTGTTATTTATGTGGGGTTCCAGTGTTGGTTAGACTCGGCTTCAAAGTGGTTGGTTGTTTGTAGATCCGGTAGAGCAGTTGATTCGAGCCAAAGGAATGAGTTGAAGTATGTAAAAATTTCTATGGCTAGATGGTAACTTTGAACCCCAGGCACCTTTTTCCCTTGCCTTCGGGGTGTTTGGACTTTATATTCATGGTATGGTGGAATTCTTCCTGAGGTGAGATTCATAAGGTGATTTCACATCTAAATGGTGTTTGAGTGTTCCGAGTAGCAGCAGTGTTTTCTAGAGTTGGGAGCTTAGCTCATAGTTACAGACTTCGTGGTAGGCTTACCACATTTTTTGTAGGATCGTGGTTTTGGGTTGGGTGTTTGACTTGTATGCAGCTTCCTGTTTGTGGTGCTAAAGGATTCAGTTCAGAATTAAAAAAAAGGGTTTTGCGAAACAGCGGGTTCATGAGTTAGAGTTTTGGGTTGATGGATTTTCTAGTAAACTTGGTTATTATTTTGAGGATTCTAGTTCTGTGTGTTGATCACCATGGTGCTCTGGTTTCAGTGTTGTGTTGGTGCTTTTCAGTTGAGATTCTCCAGGTTCAGTTTGGGTTAGAAGATCTTTGGAGGTTGAAATCTAGCTTGGCTAGTAAGAAATTAAGGCTTCTTCGATTCAGTTCTGTTGGGTGTCGTCCGATCGTGGAGGCTACCGGGGTTGTCCGAGAGAGTAGTGTGGGCGTTGTATCTGCTATTCTTAAATCTCTAGTATCCTCTTCTTTCCTGACTTTTATGGACAAAAGTCTTTTTAGTAGTGGATGATGTAATGACCCTTCCGGTCATTTACACATTTTCGCCTTTCTTGTACCATTAGAGCTTGCCTGTAGCAGCCCCACGTCATTTATGGCTTGTCGGGACTGGCAGTTCGGTGCCCAGGCCATTTGTTTGGTCTTTATGGCCGTCCCTTGTTTTAGAGCTTCAACTTTGGAAATCATTGACTTCAGTCAGCATTCTTGGTAATATTGAAGAATTAAACCAAGGTTCTAGGTCAAAGGAATCCCTTACACAAAAGTTTGAGTTAATGAAATGCCTCGTGTAACACCTCGCCTGTTTGGAAGGTTTAAATTAACCCACACTTTCGAGGTAAGATTAATAGTGTCTAATACACTAAAAACTATGTGTTATTAGGTATTATAATCGCAAAATGATCGTATGATAAGTTTTGAAGTCAAGCAAGTTGCGAAACAAAGGTCGGAAAAAGTTATTGTAAATTCCTTAAGGAATTCTCTTTAAATTTGGGTTAAATGTCTTAGAATGTTTCACCCAATCTATAAAGAACTAGTAGGTCTCCAATATACCAACTGGAAGGTCTACGAGTCTAGTTTCCAACGCACTAAACCGTTCGTCCATACGGCTTCAGAATACAGAGATATTCGCATTTTCGTGAGACTGCACAAGCAGACACGTCAAAGTGGGGCCCCTATCCTAAGTCGGTTTTGCTTATTAAAAGCTGATTTCTCCTTCGTTTTAACTTATTCCTTTCACCCAAAATCTACTGAAAATCAGATGGAAAGCCCCTAAATTCTCCATGGACTTTGATGCTTTCAATTCGGAAGTTTAACGGAAGTTGCTCTACATCGTGAGCTCATCATCGTGGTATAGTTTTCTCATCGTTTTGTCTCCGTTTGTTGCTACTGCAAGGAGGCAGTTCGTGGAATGGATATTTATATAGTGTTATAATTTGATTATCTAAAGGTAAGAGTTCTAAATCCTCGACTCATTCTTAATTTGAGCTTTAGAATCAATTCCGAGGAGAACTTATTGTTATCGGCATGTTTGTCGTGTTTTCTTGCCGTATGTTTTTATAGCTCGTGGTGGGCCCTTTTAACAGCATGTTTAGCTTGGTATTTCAAAGCTTTTTGTCTAGGTAACCTTCCTCCTATGATCCTCCTTCGTAATTTCATGTTTTAGTGTTGTTTTATGGATTTCTGAGCCACGAAGTAGTATTTTGGATCTGTGGCTCCGGAAAGCCCCTTTGTCATATTAAATTGGGTTGTTATTGTTGTATGTTGATGGTGTTACAATTTTGAAGGTACTGCGGATTTTTGTGATTCTTATTGGAGTCATGGATGATGGTTATTGGATTGAATGACATGAAGTATGCCTTTAAATAGTGCCTCGGGAGCTCGTCGCTCCTTTGAGATGTGGGTTGCATGTTGTTTTTGGATTTAGCTACCATTTATTATTGTTATTGGTCTCATTTTATGCTTTGGAGTTGGCTGGTCGTGAGTGTGATATTAAAACATTATCAATTGGCTATGGCTGGTTCTTGCAGCCTTCTTGATTCTAGCAATTGTTCCATTACTTTGGTTGGTGAAGCTTCATAAAGACGCCTTTAGGGTTTCAGTTGAAAGTACTTTTTGTGTGATTCGGAGCTTCCCGGAGCAGTTCGAGCCTGGATGATGCCATTACCGCAGCTAGTCATCAGATGACAGGTAGGTTATGGCTTCCCCTTCCTAGACTCTGCATATATAGGCTATAACTGCATTAATTAACATCCTTGGGTGGGTTGTTATAGGTTGGTACCCCAGACCTTGTCTGCCTTGTTCTTCCATTAATTCATACGTTGTTTGTAGTATTCGCGTAGTATTGTATATTACCCTTGTGGTCCTTTGTGACCTTGTATTGACTCTGAAACATAGATGGTGGATTATTTAGGGAATGTCCGCGAGACCCAGACATAGAGATGATCCTTTTAGGCTGGTTATGTCTGCTGCATAGCTGCTGGGCCTGTGCAGGGCTGATAGGAGTTATTGTGAACCATAGGGCTACTCTTATATTTGTGTGCGAGCATATCATCCATGAAAAAGGTTTTACCCTGCATGTTTTACTATAGTTTTAGCTGCGAGCCACTACAAACAGTTTACTAAATTTGCATGGCCCCGGGGTCCCATTTTTGGTACTATTGATGATAGAAAAGGGGATTTTTGGATGTTTTCACACTGATTTTATTACTGGTACTAGTCTCTGTGGGGTAGAGCACCAGACTGATACTAGTGTCTGTGGGGCAGATCACCAAACTTGATTTTATTACTGATATTAGTCTCTGCGGGGTAGAGCACCAAACTTGATTTTATTACTGATATTAGTCACTGTGGGGCAGAGCACCAGACTTGATTTTATTACTGATACTAGTCTCTGCAGGGCAGAGTACTAGACTTGATTTACTTCAGTTTTAGACCCAGTTATACTATGGGCACCTTTGGAGGGGGTTACTGATACTTTGATCACTGATTTAGACCCGAGTGTTACTTCGGGCACCCTTTGAGAGCGTCTTTTGAGATTATTACTACTGTTTTAGACATGGTTCAATCCTGGGCATGTCCTTCGAGGTTCTGATTCTCTGAGATTTCATGGTTGTTACTATATGTGGTTGGAGACCTCCATGGGCCCTGCCATTCCAGGACCTGGCCAAAGGGCCGAGCATGCCAGGGGAGGGGTATACGGTGTAGGATGAGGTATAGCGGGCGCGGCCAACCATGGGTCTTCCTGCCGGTGCGCCGGGCGTGCTGGGGGAGGTGCATACAGAGGTACTATTACCAGTTCCATCATATCATTATCATGCATATTTCACTCGGATTCCACCCTTGTTTGCTGTGTGTTCAGTGTACGCTCTGGTTGTATGGGCGGCCGGAGGGTTTGTTTTCATTTGATTATGTTCCTCGGTTATGTGTGCGGACGTTGGGATTGTAGGTAGATTATATTTTACTCATGTCTTTATTTATAGCTTGTCTTGACATTCGGTTCTTGAAGGATTAGCGATGGTTAGCCTGTTGAGGCTCCGATTGTGATATTTCGATTATTGAGAGGGCTAGGGAGTTCTATCTTATTGAGGTACTTTTGTGTGGCCTTCTGAGCAGATTATGAGATTCTGATTCCATTCTTATAAGGATTTGAGTAGTGTTTCTCGGTTATTGTGGGTTAGTTATCCTATCCTAGGGTTGTACTTGTGGGGTGATTCCCTGTTTATGCTATCATATGATTGGGTTGGTGTGATGACTTCCTTATACTTGTTGATTCCAATTTGAGTATGTTAGACTGCTTTCCGTCTTTTCCTTTTACTTGAGGTTACTGGTATACCGCCATTTCCTCAACTCTCTCTCTCTACTTACTTATATTATTGGGCAAGGACTCCAGGTGCGTTCTCCTTTCCTTCACCTGTGATTCTGTGTAATTGTATCTTTGTGCTAGCATGTGTTACTTGTAGCTCTTGGTTATGGATGATCTGTGCTAGCTCCTTGTGCCTTGTTTATTGCTTCAATGACTGTTTTCTTGCTATCTGTGTCTTACTATTTTTATATCTTATATGCGCTCAGTCGGCCGATGATGCCTACTGAGTACCCATTATTTTGGTGCTCATACTACACTTCTGTACTTTTTATGCAGATTTTAGTTGAGTTCTCGCCGTTCATTGCGTTGGAGACTCGTGCAGATTTTGTGGATATTCGAGACTAGGATGAGTGCCTGACGGTCGGGGCTTGACCACATCTCATCTTTTGTACTGTTACTCTTTGTATATTCGGAGACAGTTGTACTTATCATTTTGTTACTTCTAGCACTTGTATTCCATTAGAAGCTTCTGTACTGTTGATACCAAGTCCTGAGGTTGGTGTAGTTTAATTATGTATATATTTGGGTAAATTGCTTTCGCGTTGTCTTATCTTTATATTCTGCTTCCGCTTAATTCTGCTTGCTGGTGCATTTTGGTTAGGTAGTATCCCATTACTAACCGTTCTGGGCTACGGGAATTGGTTCGCCTACTGGGGGGCTGTAGGTGCCATCATGACCTGAGAAATCGGGTCGTGACAAATTCCCTCCTAAACAAGACTCTTTAAACAACTATATTGTAGATACTATTGTGTTGTGGTTTGACAAGAGGGATCTTCAATTTATAGAAGTCCAAACTTCTCCTCCAAGAAAGGATTAATCAAATATGAAAGAGATATTTCCTACGAGGAAACCTTTTTCACCAAGAAAATATTTTGAAGTAAAACACAATTATCGTAAAATTTAAATAAGATAGAAAATTTAGGGCAAATCCTAACAAATTCAATTTCTTTTTTTTTTGGAATATGGTGCTCCGTTTGTCACTCCTTTTGTGATACAATTACTATTTAAAGTGAAGAATCAAAGGAGTTTTTCTTTAACCATAATTTTTCATATGTCTTTCAAATATTTTGAATTGTTAGTTATTATAATTTATAGTAATTTCTTTATGTACTTTCTTAACATAAATAAATTTTATTTTAAAAACTAAAAAATTTATATTTGAATTCACATAATGAGATAATTTAACCTTCATACTCCGAATCATCTCATATTTTATATATATATATATATATATATATTGAATCACTTTAAGAGGTATTAATTATAGAGAAAATATCATAAAAGGTAATAGTTTAGGTCTATATTACGTAGCTTAACAATAGTTTTAATATTTACATCACATAGCATATTTTTCAGATACAATTTTTTTTTGATAATAGATGTGTCAATTTCTCAATTTTTTTGATACGAAGTTATAATTTAATGATAACTGTATCAATTTTTTGAATAACCATACAAATTTTTCAGATACATAGATCTGATATCAAAGATATATGTATCTAGTATCATAAAAGCTGATACCAAAAAAAACTGGTAGCAACTTATGCTTTTTCTTCAAATCTGGTATCACAAACTCAACTTCCGCCTCCATCATTGGCTCCTTCTCTTTCGTATCACAAACTCAACTTCTGGCAAAATCTGATATCACTACTATTCCGGTGAAATTTAGTATCACAAACTCAACTTTGACATCTGTCATCGGCTCCTTCTCCTTCGTCACCATTGGTCGTAGCCTTATCAAAATCTCCAATAATTAATTTCATCCTCTTAGAAGCCCTAACATCACCATCAACACCGTCACTTGAATTTGGATCTCTTCGGCTCGATCAATCGAGCTCGCTCTCGTTCTTTGAGATCTTCATCAAGCTCCATGTCGAATTTCCAGTGCTCCACCTCCCGATCCCCTGACTCCTTTTTTTTTGTCCTCGGAGCGATGGTACTCCTCCTTACTATCTCAGTCACGATCACGATGATTCCGGTCATGGTTATTGTCCGGTGGTTGTTACCCTGTTGTTGGAGAAGTTGTTCGATGTTTCTATTTGTTTGTTTCTAATAAAATTCTCTAGGTATCAACTGATGACATCCTTGATATATTGAAATCTTTATTTCTTGTTCGCATTTGCCTCATTCTTGAGGGTGATTTCTTTGTGGCTGTGCGGCGGCGACAATTATAAAGGAGAGGAATTTGGTTTTATTTTTGGGATATAAAATACAGGGTGAGTGAGGGCTGTATCTTAATAGGAGAATTTGTCAAGAAAAAGAAAACTCTTATTGAGTTGTGTACTTTTTTTAAACTATAGCTATGTTAAGTAGTTATACTATATGTATTTGCCTAGTTAAGTAATTTTTTCTTAATTGTATTTTGACTCTTATTAGGGAAAATTTTGACTTCCACATACTAACATCATGATGAATGGTTCTTGTTGTATATTCTCCAAACATATTAATACATTGAACACCTGATTCTAGATATTGTCTCCATATCTCCAAAATCTACTAGAATACGAAATACATGCCATAAGTTAAAATTAATAAATAAAATTTACTTATAGCCAAAATAATATCCTAACTAGTGTTGGCAAAATAAGTATATATTTTATTAACCGTCCAACCCGTCCATATTTTAACGGGTTGAAGGAGTATTGAGTGATCATATATTTAATGGGTAAAATATGGATGAGTAAATGGGTAAAAATTATTCCAACTCTCTTATGCTTCAACCATTCAATGCATAATTGGTAACTATTTCTCCTCCCCCGAAAGCAACCATTTGAAATCCTCCTTTTCTCTATCAGTCCCAACCCTACTCCTCAAATTAAAACCTGAGAATGAATGATAACCATTTGTCTAATACAATGATTTTGAGTTCTTTATGTTAACAGTTTATACAAATCAAACATTTTCTAATTTTTGGTTTATTTTTGTTTTGGTATTGTTGTCGCATGTATGATAATAATTGTAAATTTTGTAATTAGTTCAATCCATACTTTCACTCCTAATTACTTCCTCCATCACAATTTCTATGAAGCCTTTTATTTTTCAAGAATTGATTTGACTAATTTTTGAAGCTATATTAGATTAGATCAATTAAATATTTTAGCATTAAAATTTAGATATGCAAAAACTATGAGTCAAAATTCTCCTCATGTCAATATGATGAAAATATATATTTGAAATGTTAGTAAAAGTTACATAGTTTGAATCACTAAAAGCAAAAAATTCCACATAAATTAAGGTATGAAGAATATATATCACCAACTTATCAAACTCTTAAGTACTAATTATTCCCTCAATTATGTGATTTTAAGATGATTTTTATGTCATGATCCTCATATGTGCAGGCATTCAAGAGCCATGATGATAAAATAAATGAGCATAAAAATCAAAGTCATGAGTTAGGGGATAAAAGAAGTCTAAATCACTCACTGTGAAGGCGCAAAAAGGCCTTTTGCGGCCACAAGTGAACTGCAAGTAAAGAGCAAAAGTCAGTGCAACCAAGGTTGAATTCTGGATAAAGGAACTTGGCATTTGTGGACGCATAAGGGCATTGCAGACGCACTCCGATTGCACTCTATCCCAAAAAGTTAAACAAAAGACTGGTAGCATCACCTTCTGTGTGCGGAGCTACTTAAGGCCATTTGCGGCCACACACGAGCTGCAAACAAACTACACATACCGACGAGGGGGTATTATTGTCCAAAGTGTTTCGTCAAATTTGAGAGTCTTCAAGGACAATTCTAGGGATTTTCTTAACATTCTAATTATTGTTTTGCAGCTTTTTACCTAGAATAGTGTTAAGTACTTTATTTTTTCTCCATCTTCCTTGTGGATTTTTACACCATTGTTGTTGAAATTTAGCTTGAAATTGAAGAACAAAATTATTAACGGACCAATATGAGCATTACAATTTGGGTATATGCTCTTCTCCTCTAATTATGCTTAGCTAAATTCCTTCTTATGGGTATGTAATGATGGGTGTGCAATTGTAGTTGAATATTGATGAATTATTCTTTAATTTTTTTTCTTTTATCTTTTTTAAAAATCTTTTTAGTGATAAGTTGGTAATTCACCAACTTATTTAGCTCTTAAGAACTAATTATTGCTTCAATCATGTGTTTTTACGATAATTTTTATGTTGTTATTCTCATATGTGCAGACAATTAAGAGCCATGATGATAAAAAGAGATTCAGAACCAAAAGAGATGAAGAAATAAGGACAAAAATCAAAGTCGTGAGTTGGAGGATGAAAAAAGTCAAAATCACTCACTGTGCAGGCGTAAAAGAGCCTTTGCGGCTACAAATAAATCGCAAATGAAGAGTAAAAGTGTCATGACTCAATTTATCATGTCATGATGGCACCTACAATCCCTCTATAAGCGTACCGATCCCCGTGATCCAGAATGGTTAGTAATGCGTCATTAAAGAAGTGAAGCACTTACAAGAAAGAGTAATAAGCGAAAGAATGTAAAGAAGACATAAAAAGGGGAGACAACCTGAAATGTATATATATATATATATATATATATATATATATACACAAAAGCTAAACCATCCCACGATCTGGTATTATAGTATAGAAGCCACTATTATATAGAGTACAAGAGGGTACAAAATAAGAACATACAACTGTCTTTGAATAGCAAAAAGAGTACATAGAGCCAAGGAAGAGAATAAAAGTCAAGCGCCGGTCGTCAGGAGCTCACCCTATGTCTCGGATGTCCAAAAGCACTGCATGAGTCTCCGCATCAATGACGATGAATCACACTAGGATCTGCACCAGAGAGATACATCAGTGTAGTATGAACACCAATTACAAAGAAACGGGTACCCAACAGGCATCATTGGCCAATTGAGCATATATAAAGTATAAAAACAGTATAAAGTGGACAAGAAAGAAGAAGTCACAGAAGCAAACAGAGAAAAATACACGGAAGCTAGCAACAAATAAAAGGCAAAGAGAATACAAGTATACTATGCTAGCCACAGAAGATATATCATAGAACACATGTGAAAGAGTAGAGAACGCACCTGGATTCTTGCAAAAACATTATATATACATACAATTAATGAACATGGTGGTATACTGGTAATCTCAAATAAAGGAAAACAAGGAGAAGCAACTAAACATACATGCTAACAATGCAACTCACAAGGTGAGGATGATCGAACAATAAGTAACAAGTACTACAATAGGAGTGAGTAAACTAATCTACCTACAGTCCCAACGGGCGCCCATACACCCGAGGAACACATACAAGTGAAAATAAATCCTCTGGTATCCCATACTACTGGAGTGAACACTCAACAAACAGAAAATAAGAGTGGGATCGTGCAAATAATGTATGATATGATATGTCGTGCTAGTGGTACTGTATGCACCTCCTCCGGTGCCCGTAGGCCCAGCAGGTAGGACATATGAAAGGCTTTCTCCGTATACCTATACTCCCCCGTATACCCCTCTTCTGGCACCCTCAGCCCGTAGCCCCTAGTCTGGATCGGCAAGGTCCATGGAGATCTCCGAGACTACATACAAACTCTCATTATTTAAATATCCGTGCCCAGACTCTATACGGGTATAAAATTAGTAATGAAATCATATCTAGCACTCCGGATCGTTCGAGCCTAGTATCATCTCAAAATTAGTAAAAAACATATCTAGCACTCCAGCCAAACTGAGTCTAGTATCAGCTCAAAAATCAGTAGAAAAAGTCATGTCTAGCTCTCCAGCCCAGCCGAGTCTAGAATAAGTGTGAAAACCATTATTTAATCTCTTTTATCTTAAGAAAACCATAAAATCAGTTTAAATCCATTTTAAGCCATTTATACTAAAAAATGGCCCTTGTCACGACCCGATTTCTCAAGTCATGATGGTACCTACAACCCCTCAGTAGGCGAACCAATCTCCGTAGCTCGAAATGGTTAGTAATGAGCTATTACCTAACCAATATGCACAATAAGCATAAATAATCAGAAGAAGAATATAAAGATAGAACAAAGCGGAAGCAACAACCAGAATATATATACATAAAGAAACTACACCAACCCCAAGACTTAGTATCGATATTATAGGAGCTTCTAAATAGAATACAAGTTAGAAGTAACGAAATAAGATATACAACTGTCTTCGAAAGTACAAAGAGTACAGTACCAAAAGATGAGATATGGTCAAGCTCCGAACGTCAGGCGCTCACCCTAGTCTCAAAGATCCCAAAGTTGCACGAGTCCTTACACGATCAATGGTGAAGGCTCACACTAGTATCTGCACCAGAATGAGATATAAAGTGTAGTATGAGTACCAAGACAATGGGTACTCAGTAGGCATCATAGGCTGACTGAGCTCAAAAAGATAATATATAAGTAATACATTGCAGGAAAGTAAGCAAAAATACAGGGATCCACCTAAATCTGGTTATAAAATCGAAAATGGAACAAGTCAAACACAAAGAAGGAACCAGTAACAAAATCAATCCAGGAAATTGACAATACAAGTGCACTCAAGCTAATGCAATACGATGGGATATGATGTGAGGTATGAGTGCATGATAGTATATGTTCGGAAATACCTCATTGGACTATACATATATATATATATATATTTATATGTGTGTGTACGTATGAGTACATAATAGGATAAGCTCAGAAATACCTCATCGGACTATGCATATAAGAGTAGGCACGTAAGAGTGCATAATAGTATAAGCCCGAAAATACCTCATTGGACTATGCATATAAAAGTAGGCACGTAAGAGTGCATAATAGTATAAGCCCAGAAATACCTCATGAGACTATGCATATAAAAATAGGTATAGTGGAGAAAATATCCAGGAATACCCCTCGGACCGGCATAAAAGTAGTGTTATTCCTTTCCATTTCAAAACCAGTGTCAAAACTCAGTAAAACTTCTTTAAAGTCTGAAATTCATGATAATCACAAAATCCTCAAGTTTCAAACCAAAAGCCTCGAAAACCTTTCCTTTCCGTACCGCTAGGTATATAAATGCAATATGAATATGCAATGTCCCAAAATCACAAAATATATCACACCACAAGGAAATTTAAGGCAAATCACTCTCAAACCAAGGAAACTGACCGGGAACTCCGTTTAAATCCAAGCTATGGCCTCGGGCCCACAATATACACACAACCGGTAAAGCTAGAAATAATGGAAAGATTACCATAAAAACAACTACATGCATCTACTCTACCTATAAAACCTCCTAAAACTATACTAAGGGTTCTATTCTAGCCACAATGACACTACAAGCTCTTAGACTAAGGATAACAGTAATATCTCTAATCTACTATCCGAAATGGCCAATTTAATATAAGTCACAAGATTTAAGCTTAATTCTACCTATAATCCAAGATAACATTCCAATAACATATTAAAATATATAATCTAACTAAACTCAGTCTAGGAAGTAAACCGTAACCTACTTGTCGCTCGACGACAAGCTGCTAGAACGACGATGCCCAAGTCTGAAAAGCTCTGAAAAGCTCCAAATCATGAAAACACTATCAACACAATAATCTAGGCATTAATACAAAACCTACGATACCCATAACTCTATAGACATAACCGGGTCAAAATCTGGGTCACAAACATGCTCGTGGGCCACGCAACCCAAAACTGTAAATGAAAAACACCCCATATGTTCCTTACAATCATGGGAGCACATGCTCAAACTTTGAGTGAAAATGGATAACAAATAGGGCTCAAAAATAGCCCACCCATCAAGCAAACAAAGAGGGAATTTAAAGAATGAAAATCGGAATTTATCAAGAAGACTTACCGAATTAATGACGAAAAATAGCTCACGAATCAATGGAGAATTTACCCCAAGAAGGTGGTGACCAGAAGTGGAGCAAGGTGAGCTTTGGGAGCTTAAAACAATGGTGGAGTCGGAATTGGGTTTTGAAATGAGAAGAAAGAAATTTATAGCTGCCAACCTTGGCCTATGCGAACGCAGCCAAGGCGTCGCCTAGGCGAAGGCAAGATTTTGGGGCAGCTGGCATTGCCCTATGCCTAGGCGGCCAGCCCCACACGTAGGCGAAGAACAAAATTGGAACGGCTGGCCTAGGCCTATGTGTAGGCGAAGAGCAAGCTGGTGCTATGATAGCAACCAGCTGCCAACAACCATGCCCACAAGAATTTAACTCTGACAGACCCTCGAGAACAAATTCGGGGTACCATGAACACAAATAACCTGAGGTATTCAACTATAAATGGTGTTTTAGATCTAATAGAATAGACAAAAATCCCATCAGAGGTTGGTTTAATGAAAAGTGGGCCCCACGCTCAAAATCAACTTTTAGGCCAACAATTCCATAATGGAACCCAAGGGCCGAAAATAAGTCCAGAAGCCTCGAAAACCAAACCAATGGTCCCTTTAGCCTAAACTCGACATTCCTATGCTAACAACGTTGACAAAATTTTCATCCGAGGCCGTCTTCTCTAAATGTTGACCAAAGTCAACCAAACAAGCCCAACTGGCCTGAAAACACAGAACGAGAGAAAATTCCAAGCTAAATAGCTCCCAGATCCCGACCAAAGGTTTAACTAGACCAAAGTCCATGCTCTGGAGATAAAGGAACTGTCAGAATTCGATTACAAGCAAGATAGCCAAGAATATTGACCAAAGTCAATGATTTCCAAAGTTAAAAGCTCTAAAACAAGGAACGGTCAAAAAGACCAAACAGACGGCCCGGGCACCAAACTACCGGTCCCAGCAAGCCATAAATGACTTGGGACCACTACAGGCAAGCTCAAATAGTATAAGAAAGGTGACAATGCATAAATGACCGGAAGGGTCATTACATCATCCACTACTAAAAAGACTTTCGTCCCCAAAAGTTAGGAAAGAAGGAAACACCAGAGACTGAAGAAAAGCGGATATAAAGCCCGCACTACTCTCTCAGACAACCCAAGTAGCCTCCCCGATCGGATGGCACCCACCAGAACAGAACCAAAGGAAGTAACTAAGCCTTAACTACATTCTATCCAAGCTAGATCCAACCTTCAACTCTAAATTTCCAAAGATCTGCCAACCCAAACTGAATCTCAAGAATCTCTCCCGAAAAGCACCGACACAACACCGAAACTAGAGAACCAAGGTGATCAACACACAGAACTCAAATCCTTGAAACCACAACCAAGAGCACCAAGAAGGTTGTCAACCCAAAACCCTAACTCATTAACCCGTTGAACGCAAAACCCTTTATTCTGACCCGAATCCTGTTGCACCAAAAATAAAAAGCTGCATACCAGTCGAACACTCAAACCACCCTCGAAGCATCAACTGACACACTGGAGATCCATAGTTTCTACTTATACTCTACCACGAATGAAGTCACCCATTTACTCGAACTCCTTCCAGGCTAAGCTATAGGCTACTAGCCTTTGACATCCAAGATAACAACCCATAGCATATCCTCAAAAATTAGAGTTACCTGCCCTGACTGACCATCAACCAACTAACGAACACTTTTTCTAACATCAAACTCGCTAACTGAACCCAAATGAATAACCCATCTAAACCCGACTGGAGTTTGCACACTAGGGTTAGGAAAGGCATGTATGAACACCCTGTGTTGACGGAGAAATTTCCAAACTGTAGAACGAACCCAACCTCGCTAAACCGTGCCAAGTCTGAATCAACTGGATGCAAATGAACCAAGGCAACCTTGCTCAAAAGACCCAACCTAAGACAAAGACCCTGCAAGAAGTATGGTAAGCCTACGACGAAGTCTGTAATTATCAGCTAAGCTCTCGACTCTAAGACACACTGTTGCTACTCTGAATAATCGAACACCATTTGGGTTTGAAATTGCCTTTCGAATCTCACCTCAGGAAGAAGTCCACCATTCCGCAAATATCAAGTCAAAATATCTCGAAGGCAAAGGAAAAGGGTGCTTGAGGTCCAAGGTCACCATCTAGCTTATAGAAATTTTTCATATATCTTCAACTCACCCCTTTGGATCAAAACTATTTCGTCTACTGCATTTGCACACAAACCAACCATTCTGAAGCATTCAACACATCGTATTTCTAGTCCATACTGGTGCAGCCTAACCAATGCTGGAGTCCCACCTAAAAGACAACCCTTGAAGAATCAACTAAACAAGCTTTCAATCTCTCGGCAAACAAAGGTGACCATCAGTCTCAAAGTACCATTAGGACCCAAAATATCCTCTCTAGTCTTAGTCTACATAATCTGACCACGTATTACACACCACCACTGATTCCCAAACTTATGCCGTTGAATCTACCGAACCAAGGTGGAATGAACCTTGCACTAATAAGAACACCGCTGAAATATAGAATGTCCAGCCTGATACACTGGTTATCCAAGGACTGTATGTCTAAGGCTAACTACCACTCTAAAACTGAAATAGAGAAGCCAAGTTGCCCGCACCCATTACCTTCCGGCACAAGGATGCCATAATCAAAGAGTAGCTTCCACGAACCATCTGTTGTAACCAGCCAGCCCAAAATTCTGAAACCCAATTTCTGATTTACTAACCAATGCATCTGTCGAACCCATAAGTAAACCCATAGCTATCGATGAATATTTAGGAACCGAAGCCAACTAGGCTCTGAATATGCAAGTTGCCTAATCCGTAGATGCTACTGAACCTTAAACCAATCGAAGGAAAAGCCACCACAATCTGTAGTCACAACCCAAAGCAACCCTAAGTCATCACCTCAATCAGCTACTAGAACACATATGAATTAACAAAGAGTTATCTCCCTCCTTTTCCAGCTAAACCGAACCTTTCCTTATCATATACTAAACTTTACATTCTCTTCCTAATAAAACCTGGAGCCATTCCCTTAGCTCCCACCTCTACATTTGTTAGAACTCAATAAGGCAGGAGCAGAATAGGCCGAATGCCCAACTTAACCGAAAAATTACAAACATAACTCAACCACGATGTTGCAGTCAATACTTAGCCAAAATGCTAAAGTCCAACACCTGACCACGGTACTATAATTAAAAATCAACCAGAGTACCACGATCGAAACTCATTCCAACTGGGACTGGGGAAAATAAGGAGACAACCCAACAAGACAAGAAACTGAAGGAAACCATAGGAACAACCAACACACCTGCCAACCTCCCTACAAAACCAAACAAAGAGGGTCGACTCCAACCACCAAAGAAAATAGAACCACACCATGCTCATAGCATAACCAACACCGCTCGACTTTAGACAGGATCTAAAACTCCAGCACAACCACCGGTATCTTACCAAACCAGCAAAAGGACCCCTAGCCATGCTAGATAATGGCCTAGGCAATAACCATCTAGGACCGCTAGAAAAGAAAGACTCAAACTAAGTCTAGAACCACAACAAAACTTGAACAAAAACAACTAGAAAAGAGGCTAACAAGACCTATCCACGAGCTACAACTCCAGGTAAACACCTCTCAGGGGCCACACACCCTATACACTACTAAAGAATAACCTACTGATAAAATTACATGAATAAATACTACAACTCAAGTAGTAAAACAACTAAATAAGTAACAAGTAGGTATATAAGTATAAATGTGAAAAAGGGATAGAATCGCAACACGAACAATACTATCACTAACCGAAGGTAACAAAAGCCTTACCTAGATCAACAATATCAGGAACCTCTACCTTTGTCCCACTAAGAGGGGCATCAGACTGAGTAGTCAAAGCTGAAGGCTCGATCGTCCCTCACCAGGGACAATCTCTAAGATAGTGACCAACCAGTCCACAACCGTAATAGCCCAAGTAAGCCTTTCTCTGATGCACGGCGCCTGTCGACTCTGGGCGGATACTTGAACCACCTGGATGAAAGCCACCTCTAACCATCCGGGGACCATCCCTACTACCCTGTACACCGCTTCTAGCCGGTGATGCTGGAGCCCTGGGAGCCTGAACCATCTGATCACGTCGCTTAGGCTGATGCACTAAAGGGCACTCTCAAGCAAAGAGGGCTATATTGCCATACTCAAAACAATCCATGATGACCATACTCCGCTGTAAAGACCTGGATAAACTAGAATGACTAACACAACCTGTGGGACCTGAATGAGCACCTCATGAAGCTGGAACGCAGAGGGGGTGAAACTCTCTGAATCTCGAACAAGTCCTAGAAAAATGTACCTACTAACGACGAGTATAGCAACCCTTACCCAAAGTGCCTTGATGAGAGAATTCGGCTAAACTAGATTGGCCACCAGATCCTACACGCTCTGAATGCAAACCCCAAAACTTATCCTGACAGCGATGCCTCTTACCGCTACCTCCATATGCCTCGTAGCATAAACCCTTAATAGCCCAAGCATGATCTACTACCTGAAGAAAGGTCATCCCAACTATAACCAAATGCTCAATCGCCAAATGGAGCGGTGAAATCAAACCTCCAAAAAAAGCTCTGAACCCTATCAAACTCTGAAGGCACAGTCCTGGTAGTATGCCTAACCATCTCGTGAAATCTTGCATCATAGTCCAACACCGACATACAACCCTGTTGAAGAACTGGAAGCTCAACCCTAACTTAAGCACCACTCAAAAAACTAGGTACTGAAACACCCACTAGAGGACTCAAGAGTCCTAACCATGGTGTCTTGAAGAACTGAGGTAGCTATGAATCTAATCAAAGGTTGGGCTGGCCCCACACTCCCTATCTGATGCAGTAAACTCACAATTTGAAGTCCTAGCTGTAATGACCCTTCCGTTCATTTACACATTTTTGCCTTTCTTGTACCATTAGAGCTTACTTGTAGTGGCCCAAGTCATTTATGGCTTGTCGGGACCGGTAGTTTGGTGCCTAGGCCATTTGTTTAGTCTTTATGGTCGTTCCTCATTTTAGAGCTTCAACTTTGGAAATCATTGACTTCCGTCAACATTCTTGGTAATATCAAAGAATTAAACCAAGGTTCTAGGTCAAAGGAATCCCTTACTCAAAAGTTTGAGTTAAAGAAATGCCTCGTGTAACACCTCACCCATTTGGAAAGTTTAAAGTAACTGGTGCCTTTGGGGTAAGACTAATAGTGTCTAATATACTAAGAAGGATGTGTTATGAGGTATTATAATCGCAAAATGGTCATATGATAAGTTTTGAATTCAAGCAAGTTGCGAAACAAAAGTAGGAAAAAGTTATTGTAAATTCCTTTAAGGGATTCTCTTTAAATTTGGGTTAAATGTCTTGGGGTGTTTCTCCCTATCTATAAAGAGTTAGTGGGCCCCCAATATACCAAATCTAAGGTCTACGAGTCTAAATTCCAACGCACTAAAGTTTTTGTCCATACGACTTCAGAATAGAGAGATATCCGTATATTTGTAAGATCGCGCAAGCAGACACGTCAAGGTGGGTCCCACATCCTAAGTCGGTTTTGCTTTATAAAAGGTGTTCCAGCTTCGTTTGATTCATAAAAATCACCCAAAAGCTTCAGAAAATTAGAAGGAAAGTCCATAAATAATCCATGGACTTTGATCCTTTCAATTCGGAAGTTTAACGGAAGTTGCTCTACGTCGCGAGCTCGTCATTTTGGTATAGTTTTCCCCGTCGATTTCATGGCGTATCTTCGTGGGTGTTGATGCAACGAGCTAGCAGGTGTTTTCTAAGTATTTGGCAGTAGCTATGGAGTTATTTTGGTAAGGTATGGATCCCGTACACTTATCTATTTGTTGAATCAAGATTCTAAGCTTCTAGTTACGAAAAGTTGTATTTTTCGATAAGTTGTAATAGTTTCTTGTTCGATTTGGATATGTTTGTTGTTCCTGAAAGGAGGCAGGTTGTTAATATTGGAATATTGAATATTTTGTTCAAGGAATCTCTCCCCTATGACCCTCCTTCGTTATTATATGTTCTAGTATTATTTTATGGATTTCTGAGCCACGAAGTGGTATTTTGGATTTGTGGCTTTGGACAGCCCCTTTATCTTGTTATGTTTGGTTATTGTTGTGGTGTTCTGGTTGTGTTAAGGTGCTGGAGGGATTGGGAAATTGTGTGATTCTTTTTGGGATCGCATACGATAGTGATTGGATTGGACAACGTGAAGTACGCCTTTAAATAGTGCCTCGGGAGCTCGTCGCTTCTTTGAGATGTGAGTTGCATATTATTGTTGGATTTAGCTGCCATTTCTTATTTTTATTGGCCTCATTTTATGCTTTGGAGTTGGCTGGTCACGAGTGTGACATTAACACCTTATCAAATGGCTATGGCTCGTTCTTGCAGCCTCGTCGATTCTAGCAATTGTTTCATTACCTTGGTTGGTCAGCCTTCATAGAGACGCCTTTGGGGCTTCAGTTAAAAGTATTCTTTTGTGATTTGGAGTTTCCTGGAGCATTTCGAGTCTGGACGACGCCGTTCCCGCAACTAGTCATCGGATGACAGGTAGGTTATAGTTTTTCCCTATCTAGACTCTGCGTATATAGGCTATAACTGCATTAATTAGAATCCTTGGGTAGGTTATTATAGATTGGTACCCCAGACCTTGTCCACCTTGTTCGTCCGTTAATTCATACGTTGTTTGTAGTATTCGCGTAGTATTGTATATTACCCTTGTGGTCCTGTGTGGCCTTGTATTGACTCTGGAATATAGATGGTGGGTTATTGGGGAATCTCCGTGAGTCCTGGACAAAGAGATTATCCTTTTAGGCTGGTTATGTCCGCTGAGTAGCTGTTGGGCCTGTACAGGGCTGATAGGAGTTGTTGTGAGCCATTTGGCTACTTTTATATTTGTGTGTGAGCATATCATCCATGAAAAAGGCTTTCCCCTGCATGTTTTACTACAGTTTTGGCTACGAGCCACTACCGACAGTTTTCCTAAATTTGCATAGCCCTAGGGGACCCATTTTTGGTACTGTTGATGATTGAAAAGGGGTTTTTTGGATGTTTTTGCACTGATTTTATTACTGGTATTAGTCTCTGCGGGGTAGAGCACCAGATTTGATTTTATTACTGATACTAGTCTCTATGGGGCAGAGCACCAGACTTGATTTTATTACTGATACTAGTCTCTGCGGGGCGGAGCACTAGACTTGATTTACTACAGTTTTAGACCCGGTTATGCCCGGGAACCCTTGGAGGTGTTTTTGAGGCATTTTCTACTACTTTAGTCCTAGACAGGGTCTGGGCATGCATATTTGAGACTGGGTCTCTATCTTGATCCCGAACTTGCTTCCAGATGACATGTCTTGATACTGAGTTTTAGTATGGGGTCGGGGACCACCATGGACCTTATCGCTCTGGGCTTGGGGCTTCGGGATGCGTGCATCGGAGGGAAAGGTATACGGTGGAGTAGAGGTATACAGGCTGAGTCCTTCCGTGGAACCTGCCTGTTGGGCCCGATTGGCACCGGAGAAGGTACATACAGAGGTTCTATTTCACACATCATATCATATCATATCATGCATTGGATTCCACCCTTGTTTGCTGTGTGTTGAGTGTACGCTCCGATAGTATGGGATGTCGGAGGGTTTGCTTTCACTTGATTGTGTTCCTTGGTTGTATGGGCGGCCGTTGGGACTGTAGGTAGACTATATTTACTCCTGTTTTTACTTAGAATTTGTCTTGGCACCCAGTTCTTGAAAGATTAATGATGGCTAGCCTGTTGAGGCTTTGGTTGTGGGATTTTTTATTATTGTGAGGGATTTAGAGTCATATCTTATTGAGGCACTTTTGTGTGGCCTTCTGAGTGGAGGGTGAGACTCTGGTTCTATTCTTGTGGGAAGCTGAGTGGTATCTCTCGGTTATTGTGATTTAGTTATTTCATCCTAAGATGGTACTTGTGAGGTGATTCCCTGGTTATGCTATCATGTGATTGGATCGGTGTTATGATTTCCTTATACTTGTTGATTCCATTTTGAGTATGTTAGACTGCTCTCCGTCTTTTCCTTTTACTTGAGGTTACCGATATACCGCCATTTTCTCAACTCTCTCTCTCTACTTACTTATATTATTGTGCAAGGACTCCAGGTGTGTTCTCCTTTCCTTCACCTGTGATTCTATGTAATTGTATCTCTGTGCTAGCATGTGTTACTTGAAGCTCTTGGTTATGGATGATCTGTGCTAGCTCCTTGTGCCTTGCTTATTTCTTCAGTGACTGCCTTTCTTGCTATCTGTTACTTACTGCTTTTATATCTTATATGCGCTCAGTCGGCCGATGATACCTACTGAGTACCCGTTGTTTTGGTGCTCATACTACACTTCTGCACTTTTTGGTGCAGATATTAGCTGAGCTTTCGCCGTTGATTACGTTGGAGACTCGTGCAGCTTTTGGATCTTTAAGACTAGGGTGAGCCTCTGACGATCGGGGCTTGTCTACATCTCATATGTTGTACTGTTGCTCCTTGTACTTTCGGAGGCATTTATTTTTTTACTACTAGCACTTGTATTCTATTAAAAGCTTATTTACTATTGATACCAAGTCTTGGGGTTGGTGTAGTTTCCTTTATGTATTTATATTAGAGTTTTGCTTTCGTTTTGTCTACCTTTACATTCTGCTTCTGCTTATCTCAGCTTGTTGAGTGTATTGGTTAGGTAGTAGCCCATTACTAGCTGTTCCGGGATACGGGAATTGGTTCGCCTACTGGGGAGTTGTAGGTGCCATCATAACTTGAAAAATTAGGTTGTGACAGCTTGGTATCAGAGCTCTAGGTTCACCGGTGTCATGGTACAGAAGCAAGTGTCTAAGTAGAGTCTCATGGATCGGTACAATGACGTCCGTATCCTATCTGCGGGAGGCTACAGGGCATTGTTAGGAAAAACTTTTTGGCTCGTCATCATGCGTTCTTAGCTCTATTGACTTCTAAACTTAGGTTGTTTATTCATTCTAAGATGCCTCATACGAGTGCGATAGCGGTTGGTGCCGAGGCTTCTGTGCCTGTTGCTTCAATGCTTCCATCAGCGCCAGGACTCAAAAGTGAGGGTTTACTGCACTAGATAGGGGGTGTGGGGTCAGCCCAACCTCCAATTGGATTTATAGCGACCTCAGCACTTCAGGACACCGTGGCTTGGACTCTGAGTCCTCCGGTGAGTGTTTCAGTACCTGGTTCTGTGAGTCGTGCTTCAGTTATAGTTGAGCTTCTAGTTCTTCAGCAAGGTTGTCTGTCGGTATTGGAGTACGAGGTGAGATTTTCCCTTCGTACTTCATCTGGTATAGGCTGTTTTTGGTGTGGTGAGCATGGACACTTTACTAGGAATTACCCCATGATTGTGTATTCCGGATAGCCTGGTTGTTATCATTGTGGAGAGATTGGTCACCTTTATAGAGCTTATCCCCGGCGAGGGCCGATTGGGCCTTCAGTTTTGACTACTCAGTCTAGAGTTAAATTCTGTCAGCTTGATGCTCCTCTTGGTGGGCCAGAGGTAGAGGTTCCTGATATTTTTGCTACAGGTTAGGCTTTTGCTACCTTTGACTTATGTTAGTTCCGCTCATGTTGCGACTCTATCCCTTCTGTCGTGTAATTGCTTATATGCCTACCTGCTACTTATTTAAGTTATTTGGCTACCCGAATTGTAGTATCAATATGTTGTTTTATTGGTAGTTTATTATTTAGTAGTGGATGGGGGTAAGTTATCCTTGAGAGGTGTTTTCCCGGAGTTGTAGCTCGTGGGTAGTTCTTTTATTCTGTTTCTAGTTGGGTTATCCCTGTTTCATTGTGATTTTGGACTTGTGGTTGAGTTGCCCTTGTTGAGCGGTCCTAGATGGTTGTTGCCTAGGCCGTTATCTAGCGTGGCTAGAGATCCATGTGATGGTTTGGTGTATTACCGGTAGTTGGGCCGGAGTTGAAATTTTGCCTCAGTTAGGAGATATTTGTTATGCTATTGTGCATAGATTGGTTTGGTCTCCCAAGTGTCTAGAGTCGACCCACTTTGTTGATTAGTTTAGGAGGTTGGCAGGTATGTGGGTTGTTACCATAGTCTCCTCCACTTCCTGGTCCATTGGGTGTTTGGTGGTATCCCTAGCTCCAGTTGGAACGAATCTTGATCGTACTTCTTTCGATGAGCTCTGGATGTTGGCATCGTGATTGGGTCTTGACTTTAAGCATTTCCAACTAAGTGTTGATCGTAACCTCGTGGTTGGGTTGTATTTGTAAGCATTTCGGGTGAGTTGGGCATCCGACCCATTCTTCTCCTATCTTATTGAATTTGATGTGTAGCTATGAGTAGTAAGGTAATGGCTTCAGGTTCTTATTCGAGAAAGGATTTGTAAGGTTTAGTATGTGCTAAGGAAGGATTTTTGTTTAGTTAAAAATGAAGGGAGATGACTCTTTGTTTGTGTTTATGTGTCCTCGTAGTTGCCTGAGGTGGCGATGAAGGTTTGCTTTGGGATTGTGTGTCGGTGATTTGATTCAGCCGTCTACACATTACTGTGGGTTTTCCATCGATTGGTTTTTGTTTCAGTAGCAACTGCGGTGTTGGAAACTTGCATATTCAGGCCTAGTTGGCTTGGGTTCCTAAGGGTTCATTGGCAGCATACGGGTTCGACCAAGGCTTTAGTTGGTAGTTTTGAAAGTTGGGGTTTAGAATCATGGCTTAACAGGTTACATCGGATGGTTCGTGGAAGTTTCTATTTGGTTGCAGCATCCTAGTGCCGGGAGGCAGTGGGTGCGGGCAACTTAGCTTCTTTACTTCAGTTGTGGATGCGTCTATTGGCCTTGGATACCTAGTCCTTGGCTAACCTCTGCAAGAGGTGGGATATTCTAGATTTCAGCAGTGTTCTAGTTAGTACGAGGTCCTTCTACACCATGGTTGGACAAACTCAGCGGCATAAGTTTGAGATTCAACAGTGGTGTATGCTTTATGTGGTCAGCTTGTGCGGGTTGAGACTATCGATGCTATTTTGAGTTCTGATGATACGTAGAGACTAGTAATCGCCATTCATTTGCCGAGGATTTGAAAGCTTGTTTAATTGATTCCTCCAGAATTGATGTTTATGTGGGGTTCCAGTGTTGGTTAGACTCGACAAGTATGGACTAGAAGTTTGTTATTATATATGCTTCAAAGTGGTTGGTGTTTGCAGAACCAGTAGAGCGGTTGATTCGAGCCAAAGGAATGAGTTGAAAGTATATGCAAAAATTTCTATGGCTAGATGGTAACTTTGAACCCCAGGCACCTTTTCCTTTGCCTTTGGGTTGTTTGAACTTGATATTTGTGGCATGGTGGACTTCTTCCTGAGGTGAGATTCGTAAGGCAATTTCACATTCAAATGGTGTTCGAGTGTTCGGAGTAGCGGCAGTGTTTTCTAGAGTTGGGAGCTTGGCTCATGGTTACAGACTTCGTGGTAGGCTTACCACACTTCTTGAAGGATCGTGGTTTTGGTTTTGGTCTTTTGGGCAGGTTGCCCTGGTTCATTCACTTTCAGCTGATTCAGACCTGGCACGGTTCAGTTAGCGAATTTGATGTTAGGAAAAATGTTTGTTCGTTCATTGGTGGTCAGTCAAGGCAGGTAACTTCATTTTCAATGATATGCTACGGGTTGTTATCTTAGATGGAAACGGCTAGTAGCCTATATCTTGGCTTAAAACGCATTTGAATAAAATGGGTGACTTCGTTCGTGGTAAAGTATAAGCAGGAACTATGGATCTCTGGTGTGTTAGTTGATATTTCGAGGGTGGTTCTGGTGTTCGATTTGCATGCAGCTTCCGGTTTATGGTGCTAAAGGATTCACTTGGTATGGTTTTGAGGATTCGAGTTTTGTGTGTTGACAACCTTGGTGCTCTGGTTTTGGTGTTGTGTAGGTGCTTTTTGGTTAAGATTCTCGAGGTTCAGTTTGGGTTGGCAGATCTTTGGAGGTTGAAATATAGCTTGGATAGTAAGTAATTAAGGCTTGGTTGCTTTCTTTGGTTTTGTTCAATTGGGTGTCGTCCGATCGCGGAGGTTACCCTGGTTGTTTGAGAGAGTAATGCGGGCGTTGTATCCGCTATTCTTAAATCTCTGGTATTTTCTTCCTTCCTGACTTTCAGGGACGAAAGTCTTTTTAGTAGTGGATGATGTAATGACCCTTCCGGTCATTTACACAATTTTGCCTTTCTTGTACCATTAGAGCTTACTTGTAGAAGCCCAAGTCATTTATGGCTTGTCGGGACCAGTATTTTGGTGCCCAGGCCGTTTGTTTGGTCTTTATGGCCGTTCCTTGTTTTAGAGCTTCAACTTTGGAAATCGTTGACTTCCGTCAACATTCTTGGTAATATCAAAGAATTAAACAAAGGTTCTAGGTCAAAGGAATCCTTTACTCAAAAGTTCGAGTTAAAGAAATGCCTCGTGTAACACCTCGCCCATTTGGAAGGTTTAAAGTAACCCGTGCCTTTGGGGTAAGACTAATAGTGTCTAATATACTAAGAAGGATGTGTTATGAGGTATTATATTCGCAAAATGGTCGTATGATAAGTTTTGAAGTCAAGCAAGTTGCGAAACAAAAGTCAGAAAAAGTTATTGTAAATTCCTTTAAGGGATTCTCTTTAAATTTGGGTTAAATGTCTTGGGGTGTTTCTACCTATCTATAAAGAGTTAGTGGGCCCCCAATATACCAAATCTAAGGTCTATGAGTCTAGTTTCCAACTCACTAAACTGTTCGTCCATACGACTTCAGAATAGAGAGATATCCGTATTTTTGTAAGATTGCGCAAGCAGATATGTCAAGGTGGGGCCCACATCCTAAGTCGGTTTTGCTTTATAAAAGGTGTTCCAGCTTCTTTTAATTCATAAAAATCACCCAAAAGCTTCAGAAAATTAGAAGGAAAGTCCATAAATAATCCATGGACTTTGATCCTTTCAATTCGGAAGTTTAACGGAAGTTGCTCTACGTCGCGAGCTCGTCATTTTGGTATAGTTTTCCCCGTTGATTTCATGGCGTATCTTCATGGGTGTTGATGCAGCGAGCTAGCAGGTGTTTTCTGAGTATTTGGCAGTAGCTATGGAGTTATTTTGGTAAGGTATGGATCCCGTACACTTATCTATTTGTTGAATCAAGATTCTAAGCTTCTAGTTACGAAAAGTTGTATTTTTCGATAACTTGTAGTAGTTTCTTGTTCGATTTGGATATGTTTGTTGTTCCTGAAAGGAGGCAGGTTGTTAATCTTGGGATATTGAATATTTTTGTCAAGGAATATCTCCCCTATGACCCTCATTCGTTATTATATGTTCTAGTATTGTTTTATGGATTTCTGAGCCACGAAGTGGTATTTTGGATTTGTGGCTTTGGACAGCCCCTTTATCTTGTTATGTTTGGTTATTGTTGTGGTGTTCTAGTTTTGGTAAGGTGCTGGAGGGATTGGGAAATTGGACGATTCTTTTTGGGATCGCATACGATAGTGATTGGATTGGACAACGTGAAGTACGCCTTTAAATAGTGCCTCGGGAGCTCGTCGCTCCTTTGAGATGTGGGTTGCATATTATTGTTGGATTTAGCTGCCATTTCTTATTGTTATTGGCCTCATTTTATGCTTTGGAGTTGGCTGGTCATGAGTGTAACATTAACACCTTATCAAATGGCTATGGCTCGTTCTTGCAGCCTCATCGATTCTAGCAATTGTTCCATTACCTTGGTTGGTCAGCCTTCATAGAGACGCCTTTGGGACTTCAGTTAAAAGTATTCTTTTGTGATTTGGAGCTTCCCAGAGTAGTTCGAGTCTGGACGACGCCGTTCCGCAGCTAGTCATCGGATGACAGGTAGGTTATGGTTTTTCCCTATCTAGACTCTGCGTATATAGGCTATAACTGCATTAATTAGCATCCTTGGTTGGGTTATTATAGGTTGGTACCCCAAACCTTGTCCACCTTGTTCGTCCGTTATTTCATGCGTTATTTGTAGTATTCGCGTAGTATTATATATTACCCTTGTTGGCCTGTGTGGCCTTGTATTGAATCTGGAACATAGATGGTGGGTTATTGGGGAATGTCCGCGAGTCCCGGACAAAGAGATTATCCTTTTAGGCTGGTTATGTCCGCTGAGTAGCTGTTAGGCCTGTACAGGGCTGATAGGAGTTGTTGTGAGCCATTTGGCTACTTTTATATTTGTGTACGAGCATATCATCCATGAAAAAGGATTTCCCCTGCATGTTTTACTACAGTTTTGGCTGCGAGCTACTACCGACAGTTTTTCTATATTTGCATAGCCCTGGGGGCCCCATTTTTGGTACTGTTGATGATCGAAAAGGGGTTTTTTGGATGTTTTTGAACAGATTTTATTACTGGTATTAGTCTCTGCGGGGCAGAGCACTAGACTTGATTTTATTACTGATACTAGTCTCTATGGGGCAGAGCACCAGACTTGATTTTATTACTGATACTAGTCTCTGCGGGGAGGAGCACTAGACTTGATTTACTACAGTTTTAGACCCGGTTACGCCCGGGCACCCTTGGAGGGGTTTTTGAGGCATTTTCTACTACTTTAGTCCTGGACAGGGTCTGGGCATGCATATTTGGGACTGGGTCTCTATCTTGATCCCGGACTTGCTTCCGGATGACATGTCTTGATACTGAGTTTTAGTATGGGGTCGGGGACCTCCATGGACCTTGCCGCTCTGGGCCTGGAGCTTCGGGAAGGGTATACGGTGGAGTAGAGGTATAAAGGCTGAGTCCTTCCATGGAACCTGCCTGCTAGTCCCGATTGGCACCGGAAGAGGTACATACAAAGGTTCTATTTCACACATCATATCATATCATATCATGCATTGGATTCCACCCTTGTTTGCTGTGTGTTCAGTGTACGCTCTGGTAGTATGGGATGCCGGAGGGTTTACTTTCACTTGATTGTGTTCCTCGGTTGTATGGACGGCCGTTGGGACTGTAGGTAGACTATATTTACTCTTGTTTTTACTTAGAGCTTGTCTTGGCACCCGGTTCTTGAAAGATTAGTGATGGCTAGCCTGTTGAGGCTTTGGTTGTGGGATTTTTTATTATTGAGAGGGCTTTAGAGTCCTATCTTATTGAGGCACTTTTGTGTGGCCTTCTGAGCGGAGTGTGAGACTCTGGTTCTATTCTTGTGGGAAGCTGAGTGGTATCTCTCGGTTATTGTGGTTTAGTTATTTCATCCTAGGGTGGTACTTGTGAGGTGATTCCCTAGTTATGCTATCATGTGATTGGATAGGTGTTATGATTTCCTTATACTTGTTGATTCCATTTTGAGTATGTTAGACTGCTCTCCGTCTTTTCCTTTTACTTGAGGTTACCGGTATACCGCCATTTTCTCAAATCTCTCTCTCTACTTACTTATATTATTGTGCAAGGACTCCATATGTGTTCTCCTTTCCTTCACCTGTGATTCTATGTAATTGTATCTCTGTGCTAGCATGTGTTACTTGAAGCTCTTGGTTATGGATGATCTGTACTAGCTCATTGTGCCTTGCTTATTGCTTCAGTGACTGCTTTCTTGCTATCTGTTACATACTGCTTTTATATCTTATATGCGCTTAGTCGGCCGATGATACCTACTGAGTACCCGTTGTTTTGGTGCTCATACTACACTTCTGCACTTTTTGGTGCAGATATTAGCTGAGCTTTCGCCGTTGATCACGTTGGAGACTCGTGCAGCTTTTGGATCTTTGAGACTAGGGTGAGCGCCTGACGATCGGGGCTTGTCTACATCTCATCTGTTGTACTGTTGCCCTTGTACTTTCGGAGGCATTTATTTTGTTACTACTAGCACTTGTATTCTATTAAAAGCTTCTGTACTATTGATACCAAGTCTTGGGGTTGGTGTAGATTCCTTTATGTATTTATATTCGAGTTTTGCTTCCTTTTTGTCTACCTTTACATTCTGTTTTTGCTTATCTCAGCTTGTTGAGCTTATTGGTTAGGTAGTAGCCAATTACTAGCTGTTCCGGGCTACGGGAATTGGTTCGCCTAATGGGGAGTTGTGGGTGCCATCATGACTTGAGAAATCGGGTCGTGACACTAGCACTGATGGAAGAACCAAAGCAACAGGCACAGAAGCCTCGACATCATTCGCTGTCGAACTCATCTTAGGCATCTGAGAAGGAATGAAACAACTGAAGTTTAGAAGTCAATAGATCCAGGAACGCACGATAAGGATCCAAAAGGATAAAACTTTTCCTAACAATGCCCTGTAGCCTCCCACAAATAGGATACAGATGTCATCGTATCAATCCACGAGACTCTACTTAGACACTTGCTTTTGTACCACGACACCGGTGAACCTAAAGCTCTGATACCAACTATCACGGCCTGATTTCTCAGGTCACGATAGCACCTATAAACCCCTAGTAGGCGAACCAATCCCTGTATCCCGAAATGGTTAGTAATGGGCTACTACCTAACCAACACGCACAATAAGCAGAAATAAGTGGAAGCAAAATATAAAGATAGAATAATGCGGAAGCAACAACCAGAATATATATACACATAAAGAAATTACACCAACCCCAAGACTTGATATCGATAGGACAGGAGCTTCTAAATAGAATACAAGCTAGAAGTAATAAAATAAGATATACAACTGTGTTTGAAAGTACAAAGAGTACACTGCCAAAAGATTAGATGTGGTCAAGCCCCGAATGTCAAGCGCTCACACTAGTCTCGAAAATCCAAAAGCTGCACGAGTCCTTACACGATCAAGGGTGAAAGCTCACACTAGTATCTGCACCAGAAAGAGATTCAGTGTGTAGTATGAGTACCAAGACAACAGGTACTTAGTAGGCATTATAGGCCGACCGAGTGGAGAAAGATAATATATAAGTAATACATTACAGGAAAGTAAGCAAAAATATACGGATTTACCTAAATCTAGTTATAAAACCAAAAACAGAACAAATCAAACCAACAAGCAAGAATCAATAACAAAATCAATCCAGGAAACCAACAATCCAAGTGCACTCAAGCCAATGCAATGCAATGGGATATGATGTAAGGTATGAGTGCATGATACTATAAGCCCGGAAATACCTTATTGGACTATGCATATATATATGTGTGTACATATGAGTGCATAATAGTATAAGTCCATAAACACCTCGTCGAACTATGCATATAAGAGTAGGCACGTAAGAGTGCATAATAGTATAAGCCCAAAAATACCTCACCGGACTATGCATATAAAAGTAGGCACGTAAGAGTGCATAATAGTATAAGCCCAGAAATATCTCATCGGACTATGCATATAAAAATCGGTATAGTGGAGAAAAGATCCAGGAATACCCCTCGGATTGGTATAAAAGTAGTATTATTCCTTTCCATTCCAAAACCAGTGTCAAACCCAGTAAAACTCCTTTAAAGTCTGAAATTCATAATAATCACAAAATCCTCAAGTTTCAAACCAAAAGCCTTGAAAACCTTTCCTTTCCATACCGCTAGGTATATAAATGCAATATGAATATGCAATGTCCCAAAATCACAGAATATATCACACCACAAGGCAATTTAGGGCAAAGAACCCTCCAACCAAGGAAACTGACCTGGAACTCCGTCCAAATCAAAGTTATGGCCTCGGACCCATAATTTACACACAACCAGTAAAGCCAAAAATAAAGGAAAGATAACCATGAAAACAACTACAGGCATCTACTCTACCTTTAAAACCTCCTAAAAGCATACTAAGGATTCTACGGTAGCCACAATGATACTACAAGCTCTTAAACTAAGGATAACAATAATATTTCTAATCTAATATCTGAAATGGCCAATTTAATACAAGTCACAAGATTTAAGATTAATTCTACCTATAATCCAACCTAACGTTCCCATAACATATAAATATATATAATCTAACTAAACTCAGTCTAGGAAGTAAACCGTAACCTACTTGTCGTCTGATGAAAAGCTGCTAGAACGATGATGCCCAAGCCTGAATAGCTCTGAGAAGCTCCAAATTGTGAAAACACTATCAACATAATAACCTAGGCATTAAAATGAAACCAACGATACCCATAACACTATAGACATAACCGGGTCAAAATCTGAGTCACAAATAGGTCCGTGGGCCCCACAATCCAAAACCAAAAATGAAATACCCCATCTGTTCCTGAAAATCCCGGTAGCACATGTTTAAAATTTGAGCAGAAATGGACAACAAATGGGGATCCAAAACAGCCCACCCATCAAGGAAACAAAGAGGGAATTTAAAGAATGAAAATCGGAATTTAACAAGAAGACTTACCGAATTAATGACGGAAAATAGCTCACGAATCAATGGAGAATTTACCCCAAGAAGGTGGTGACCAGAAGTGGAGCAAGGTGAGCTTTGGGAGGTTAAAACAATGGTGGAGTCGGAATTGGGTTTTGAAATGAGAAGAAAGAAATTTATAGCTGCCAACCTTGGCCTATGCGAACGCAGCCAACGCGTCGCCTAGGCGAAGGCAAGATTTTGGGCACCACGCCCAAAATCAACTTTTAGTCCAATAACTCCATAACGGAACCCAAGGGCCAAAAACAAGTCTGGAAGCCTCACGACCTGAACCAATGGTCCCTCTTGCCTAAACTCGATATTTCGGAGCTAACAACGCTGACAGAATTTTCATCCGAGACTGTCTTCTCCAAATGTTGACCAAAGTCAATCAAGCAAGCCCAATTAGCCTAAAAATATAAAACGAGAGAGAATTCCAAGCTGAATAGATCCTGGATCCCGATCAAAGGTCCAAATAGACCAAAGTCTACGCTCTGGAGCTAACGGAAGTATCGGAATTCGATTCTGAGAAAGATAGCCAAGAATGTTGACCGAAGTCAATAATTTCCGAAGTTAAAAGCTCTAAAATAAGAACGGTCAAAAAGACCAAACAGACGGCCCAGGCATCAAACTACTGGTCCAGCAAGCCATAAATGACTTGGGGCCGCTACAGGAAAGCTTTAACAGTACAAGAAAGGCGACAACGCATAAATGACTGAAAGGGTCATTACAACCCTCGAGGCCATGCAAGGGTTAGAAACCCGGTGATAGTAAGGCCCACAACCTTGTAGTAGTAAAACCAATGCGGAAAAACCTTTTTCATGACAATGATAATATGCTCGAGTACAACCAATATCCCAATGGCTCACAATTGACTTACCGACCCTACATAAGCTCAATTCACTCTACAACATAGATAACCAGCTCATAATTGCAAATTGATATCCAGGACTCACGAACATTCCTTATATGTCCCACCACCTATGGTCCAGAGGCATAAGAAAAGGCCACACAGGACCGTAAGGGTAATATTATCAAACTATCTCAAATACTAAAGCCAACGAAGTAAATAAGGACGAACAGGAGAAAAATGGATAAGGTCTGGGGTGCCATCCTAGTAAATCTAACCCAAAGATTATATAGTACAAATATATTCTATATACACAAAGTCTAAGGTAGGTAAGCCATAACCTATTTGACGTCCGATGAATAGCTACTGGAAAGCTGTCGCCTGAGCCCAAACTGCTGCGAGAAGAACGAATAACAATCAAACTAACAAAACCATAAACGACTCATCAAAATAAAGCTAACAATACCTATAAAGCTAATAATTTATCCAGGTCAAAATTCGAGTCAAAAGCAGGCCCATGGGCTACGCAATCCGAAACCAGAAATGAAGGTTACCACGAGGTTCCCATCATTACCAGTAAAGCATGCTAAAAAATTGAGTATAATTCAAATAACGGAAGGGCCTAGAATAACGCCTACACCCAAGAACAATTTAGGAATTAAAGGAAGAAATTGACGGAAATTAAGGGATTAGAACTTACAACTGACAACGAGGAAATGATCACGGGCAGGGATAATGCCACTCCAGCACTTAAAGATGTTTCCACAGAGAAATTGAACTTAAGCTCTATAGAGAAAATGGAGGACAAATGATATAGAGTTAAGAAAGAATGAAGGAGAAGACCCATTTTAAAGTTGCCAGCACTAGGCGCAGGCGCGACCCAAGCATCGCAGGGGCGGCATTGCCACAACGGTTGAGCGAGCACAGGTGCGCGCCCTGCTAAAGCCACCAAGAATCGCAAGAGCGGCACCCTGGGCACAGGTGCAGCTGTGCAGGTATGGCAAAGGCACCACTGTCGTGCCTGTACCAGAAACAGTTGCTACCAGCTACAACTCAACACAAAACCACTCTGATCACAAACTCAAGGATCATTCCGAACCCCGTGGACACAAACTAAATATGCTACCCTAATGGCATCCTGAATTCAACAGAAGTGACAAAAATCTCAAACGCGAATGATTTAATGAAAAGTAGGCCCCCACGCCCAAATGGCTAACTTTTCCAAAATGGAACCCAATGGCCTAAAACAATTTCAGAAGCCTCGGGACCTGAACCAAAGGTCTCTCTAGCCAACAGTTGATATTCTGGAGCTAATAGCGCTAGAAGAATTTCAATCTGATGCCTTCTTCTCTGAATGTTAACCAAAGTCAAACTTCCAAGCCTAACTGGCCTGAAATCACAGAAAGGAAGGTAAAAGCATACCGAAAGCTCCTAGACCCTGACCAAGGGTCCAACTAGACCAAAGTCTATGCTCCGGAGCTAACAGAACTTTTAGAATTTGATTCTGAGCATGCTAGCTAAGAATGTTAACTAAAGTCAATGATTTCCTAAGTTAAAGCTCTAAAATAGGAAAATGGTCATAACGACCTAACGAACGTCCCGGGCACCAAACCACCAGTCCCAGCAAGTCATAAATAACTTGGGGCCACTATAGGCAAGCTCTAACAGTACAAAGAAAGTGAAAACATGGGAATGACCGGAAGGGTCATTACATCATCCACTACTAAAAAGGAATTTCGTCCTCGAAAGTCAAGAAAAAAGGAGTACCTAAAGCCTCAAACAACTGTGGAAGCTGAGCCTGAATCGCTTTCGGTCTCTCAGGTAGCCTCTTTGACTGGATGGTGCATCGACTAAACCTTAACCACAGGGATCTATCTAGACCTCAATCTCCTGATATCTCTAGCTAGAATAACTATCGGCTCCTCAAAAAAAGCCAAAATTTCATCCAACTGCACTGAATCCCACTGTAACACATGCGACACATTCGGAACATAATGCCTCAACATAGATACGTGGAAGACTAGGTGCATAGCTGAGAACATATGAGGCAAGGCTAACAGATAAACAATGCTACCAACCCAACCCTCTAATGAATCTTAAACGGCCCAATATACTTGGAGCTAAGCTTGCCTCGCCTGCTGAATCTCATCATGCCCTTTATGGGTGACACTAAAAAAACACTAGATTACCAATTTTGAATTCTAAGGCACGAAGTCTACAACGTGCGTAGCTCTTTTGCCTACTCTGGGCTGCCCAAAGTCTATCCTGAATCACCTTGACTCTGTCTAAGGAATCACGAAATAAGTCTGTACTCTACGGCCTGGACTCCAAACCATCAAACTAACCCACTGGTAATCTACATTGCCTACCATACAATGTCTCAAAAGGCGCCATGCTTATACTCGAGTGATAACTATTATTATAAGCAAACTCTGCCAAAGACACATATTGATCCCATGAACCTCTAAAGTCAAGAATACAGGCATGTAACATGTCCTCCAAGACTTGGATAGTCCTCTCGGACTGGCCATCTGTCTGAGGGTGGAATGCAGTGCTGAGCTAAAACTCTGTACCCATCTCTCACTGTATAGTCCTTTGAAACTGAGATATAAACTAAGTACCATGGTCTGAAATCATAGAAGCTAGAACCCCATGCAAACAGACAACCTCTCAGAGATAAATCTGAGCTAACCTCTCAGTACTAAATGAAGAATGAACTGGCAAGAAGTGTGCAGACTTAGTCAGCCTATCAACAACAACCCAAATAAAGTCAAACCCTCGAGTAGTACGCGACAGCTATGCTATGAAGTCCATAGTGATCTCTTCCTATTTCCACTCAGAAATGGGAAGTCTCTGCATCAATCCACCAAGTCTCATGTGCTTAAACTTGACCTACTGATAGTTCAAGCACCGAGATACAAACTCCTCTATGTTCCTCTTCATACCACTCCACTAGTAAAGTTGCCTCAAATCTCTATATATCTTAGTTGTGCCCAGATGGATGGAATATCTGGAATAATGAGCCTCACAGAGAATCAATTGAATCAAATCCCTGACTCTCAGAACACAAAGGCGACTATCAAATCTCAGAACACCATCAGAATCTAAAGTAGCCCTGTTGGCCTCACCCCGTATAACCTAATCACGAATATCACACAACCACTGATCCTCAAACTCACGCTGCTGAATTTGATCAACTAGAGTAGAACGGACCTCAACATGGGCAAGAACTTTGCTAGGATTTGACAAATCAAGTCTAACAAAATGGTTATCCAAGGACTAGATATCCAAGTCCAATGGCTGCTTCATAAATGAAAGAGAAGCCAAGCTTCCCATACTCACTGTCTTCTAGCTCAAGGTATCCGCTACTACGTTTGCCTTGCCTGGATGGTACAAAATAGTGAAGTCATAGTCCTTCAGTAACTCAACTCATCTCCGTTGCCTAGAGTTCAGCTCTCGCTGACTCGTGATGTATTGAAGGCTATAGTGGTTGGTGAAAATCTCACAGTGAACTCTATATAGATAGTGCCTCCAGATTTTGAGTGCAAAGACTACTGCCACTAACTTCAAGTCATGGGTAGGGTAGTTGCGCTTGTGATCCTTTAGTTGCCTTGATGCATATGTTATCACATAACCCTGCTGCATCAACACATAACTAAGATAAACTGATAAAGCATCACAATACACCGAGAACCTCTGACCCTCAACTGGCAATGTCAACACTGGAGCTGAAGTCAATAAGGCCTTAAGCCTCTGGAAGATATCCTCGCACTGATTATACCACTGAAATGGGATATCCTTCTTAGTAAGCCTAGTCAAAGGTGTTGTTATAGAAGAAAACCCCTCAATGAACCGCTTGTAGTATCCTGTTAACCCAATAAAATTGTGAACCTCGGTAGGAGTAGTAGGCCTCGGCCAATCACGAACGGCTGTTATCTTCCCTGGGTCTACTCTAATCTCATCCTTAGACACCATTGTCTTAGGAATGCTATTGACTCAAGCCAAAAATCGCACTTTGAAAACTTAGCATAAATCCAATGATCTCTTAAAGTCTGAAGTACGATCCTCAAGTGTTGCGCATGCTCCTCTCCACTCTACGAGTATATCAATATGTCATCGATGAAGACTTTAAAAAACAAATCCAAGTATGGCTTGAGCAACCTGTGCATCAAGTTCATGAAAGCTGTGGGGGCATTAGTTAACCCAAAAGACAAATCTTAAAATTCGTAATGGCCATAACGTGTCCTGAATGCTGTTTTAGGGATGTCCTCCGAGCTAATCCTCAACTGGTAGTAGCCTGACCTCAAATCTATCTTAGAGAACACTGCTGAACCCTGGAGCTAATCAAACAAGTCATCTATACGCGGCATTAGATACCTATTCTTAATAGTCACCTTATTCAATTGCTGATTATCGAAACACATCCGCATTGAACCATATTTCTTCTTCACAAATAGAACTAGAGCACCTCAAGGTGACACACTCGGCCTAATGAAACCCTTAGCTAACAAGTCCTGAAACTGAACCTTAAGCTCCCTCAACTCAGTTGGAGCCATACGATACGGAGTAATGGAAATGAGCCTGGTGCCTGACTCTAACTCAATGGCAAAGTCAATATCACACTTAGGTGGAAAGCCTGGTAGGTCGTTCGGAAACACATCTAAGAACTCCCTAACCACAGGGACCAATGATAACGCTCAAAGTACCACTCCAATTAAGAAGCGTAAGCGATCGTTGTCAAATATAGAACCCAACAAAGGTTGGGGTTGATCCCACAGAGAATATGGTGAAAGTTAAGTCTTTAGTGAATTAGTTGACTAATGGTCAATAGTTTTCGGTAAATAAAGGGGGGTTTTGGGTGATCAAAACGGAACAAAAACAATTAATAATTTATGAGAATAATCAGTAGGAGAATGAACTAGGGAAGTGTTTACCATGGCATTGGTAACGATGTCGATCCTAAGCTTAATCGGGTTCTTTCTATATGCATATCACGATGTGATTGAATTAACGGTATCGTCTAAACGTTTCTCAACCAAATAGACGAATTTACTTTTCAATTCTCTCGAACTTGAAAAGGTGTGCTTTTAGATTTCAATCCTAAATATCAAGTAGATTAATCTAGTTACAGCATTAATCATAAGACGAGAGTTGGTAGTCTCGAATCCTCGTCGTTAATCAAGTTTCCCGGTTTTAATCTCTTTACTCAAGCAAATTTAAACCTAGGCATGTTATAATGTTTGAAACCACTAGAAAACGTTAAATAATGAATGATTAACAACGTGACCACATATATATTGAACTCGTCGCTACCCGGAATCTATATCGCTACTTTGGCCATGGCTCCCACAACCCTAGTTGTGGGAGGTTTAGTTAATCATGCTTGTAGAAGAATAGAAGAAAGTCATATTCATAATAAAGAAAAGAGATCCTTACAATATAGTGAAAACAATCTTCAATTATTCGAAGAACAAGAAAAACCAAGATCCCAAGAACAAATCAAGAACAAGATTCAAGGAGGAGGAAAACGTGTGTAGCGTGTTTCCTCTCTCAAAAATCGCTCAAAAACTATTGGGAGAACTATTGTAAAAAGCTTGACAAATAAAATAAACCTAACATAGGGTATTTATAGGAGTCTAGGAAACAAATCCCAAAAACGCTCGGATTTCGCATCGCGGACTGCCTAGGTGTGACGGCTAGGCTGACGGACCATCACTGGCTTGACGGACCATTGCCTGGACCATCGTCACTAGGCAGTAGGCTACCTCAGGGTGACGGTTTAGGTGACAGACCGTCACCCACTTGACGGACCATCGCCTGAACCGTCACTCTTATCCAGAATGCTCTTTTTGCTCGTATTTCCTTCCGTTTGCATGTTTGTCCCTATTTCCTGAAAACATAACATAAACCCATCAAAAACGACAACGGTTGCTTGAAAACGTACGATTGTTCTTAGTTAAAAGGAGTCGAAAGTGCCGTAAAATGGCGGCACATCAACACCCTCAACTTAGACGTTCGCTTGTCCTCAAGCAACATAACATAAAAGAAAAACAACACGACGATTCAACTAAGAAAACAAACTCGTGTCTCTAGCAACTCATGGTCATTTGACATCTTATTCAATTTTAATTCAAGCTCCCTCGTAGCACACAAATGTATGAAACACTAACTTGCAATGGTCGCATAACATGTCTTCCGATTATGATAGAGACATTTCTACATACACACGCTGCAGCGTATCGCTAACAACTCAATAGACATACGAAATTCTTGTGTGCCGCACCACAAAGAAGTCCCACACATAGATTTGGACTAGGTAAGCGCCCCACTCAGCAAAGCGATTTCCGCAACAAATTGCACTGCGAATACACTTAGCTGCCCTTACTATTCTATTTCAGTTCTTCAGAAAGCCACTCAGGATCACTACAGGACTTGTTTTGGCTTGTAATGAGGCTTCAGGTGCAGGTAGGATACATTTAGGGGTTAGTGACTAAGCCCTCCTTGGAACCACCAACGTCTTATTACCACATACTTTACTTTGTCCATCCTTATTCACCTTTTTATTTCCTTTTCTCTAGCTACAGGTGCGGCCTCTTTATTTTGACAATTCTTTTTATTACTTTTTCGATCTTTTTCATCTCTTTTTGTTTTCTTTTCTTAGGCACACACCCGAATTTTCATTCTATTCACAACCAATCTTCTCCATCCTCTTTTTCTTATCATTCACCTCTATAGTAGCCATCCTCAACTTAGGCTGATTGCCTGAGTTGAGGTGCACAATGTCCATGGAAGGACCAGGGCCAAAACAGGGTTTACCTCTATAGTAGCCACCCTCAACTTAGGCTGATTACCTGGGTTGAGGTGCACGATGTCCAAGGAAGGACCAGGGCCAAAACAGGGATTCAAAGTTAAACAGGAACGGTGACAGGTTATTGAACGAACAGGGTCAATTATGGCTCAAATTGGGATCAAAGGGATTATTTACATTTGGACGGTCTTATAGGTTAAGTGGACTGCACACAAAAAGGGCATGTGATCCTTTCCTAAGCAACCAACTTCGAACTCAACAAAATAGACCGGGCAAGTTCTAGATGCATGCACATAGTAAGAATTTATAACAATACGCTCACACACACTTTGCACCAAGAAACTATACCACTACCGACTATCAAGACAACAACTCAGCTTAAGCATACTTATTCCTATCATAATCACACAATGACATTCAAGGATCCAGACAGTCAATTGTTTCAACATAAGCTCAAAACCAGAAAATTTTTAAAGGGGGCTCCTTTTAGTCAAAGAAAAACGCCACATGCTTGCTATAGACACTTAGAAAATAACTAAAAATTTAAACGACAACCTAAACATGCCGGTTCTACTAGATAGCACACAGGAGGGAAAAGAACTCGGCAACAAAAACCCTCGGTGGTGACTCACAGGTTTCCCAACACCCTCAACTTAGACTCATGCATTGTCCCCAATGCATCCATATGAAAGCTAAAAAATGTGAGAGAAAGGAATACCTGTGAAGTCGATATGACTCAGATTCTGGAATGATGTTGGAGACCGCCAGGGTCTCCAAAACAGGAGAACTCGATGGAGTGTGTGCACGCGACAACCTCATGTTGCATTTTAGCTTCTTCTTTCATTGGCTCCGCAGCTAATCGCGACAACTTCTTCGCTCTTTCTTTGCAGATTCTCTTGTGGTGTTTTCGTTTCTTTGATCTATTTTCACCGCCTTCCTCTACATGTTTCCCTTCTCGCAGCATCCTTTTCACACCAGCTAGAGTCTCGACCAAACCCTTCTCCTCAAGATGAACATTCGCAGGAGCTTTCTCAAAAACATTGACGACCGCGACCACCCTCATGTCACTTGGTTGCTTCATCAATTTTGACACATCGAACTTGACAACTTCATTGTTTAGCCTGAAGGTCAGTTCGTTTATTTTCATGTCAACCAACACTCTAGCCGTGGCTAACAAAGGTCGTCCTAAGATTATGGGAACTTCAAAATCCACTTCGCAATCCAAAATCACAAAGTCAGCTGGGAAGATAAGCTTACCGATCTTTACTAGCACATCAGACAATATTCCCACGAGCCGCTTTACTGAACGGTCAGCCATCAACACTCTCATGGACGTTGGTTTAGGAGCTCCCAAACCCAATTGTTTATAGACTGCTAGCGGCATCAGGTTGATGCTAGCACCAAGATCACACAAGGCTCTTCCGAAGCCGAGTTTCCCTATAGTACAGGGAACAGTAAACGCACCTGGATCTTCTTTTTTGTCTACTAACGACCTTGAGGAAATAGCACTGCAGTGGTGGAGGTTGTCTTCCGGTTCAAAACTTACTAACCTTTTCTTTGTAATCAAGTCCTTCATGAACTTGGCATAACTGGACATTTGTTCAAGTGCTTCCACCAATGGGATGTTTATTGATATTTGCTTGAGCATGGTCAGGAAATTAAGGAACTTACCATCTTCCGCTTTCTTCTTCAGGCGTTGTGGGAAAGGAGGTGATGGTCGAGGCATCATAGTTGGAAGCTTTTCAGCTTCCTTGCTTTTCTCCGCGGGCTTTAGAGTAGCCTCCTCGACTTCCTTGTCGTTGGCGTCATCACCCTCAACTTGAGTCTAAATTACCGGAAGTGATTCCGGTAATATTTTGCCGCTTCTTGTAGTGATCGCCATACAGCTCGCGTCATTCCTCGGATTTTGAATCGTGTCACTCGGAAAGGTACCTGTCTTCCTTGGGTTTAGAGATGCCGAGATTAAGCCCACTTGCTGTTCCAATTGCTTAATCGAAGTGGAATGCGACTCCACTATTTGACTCATGGCCGATAACTCAGTCCTTATCTCCTTCACCCCAGAGTCAGTCGATTCTACCTTCAGCAGCATCTTCGCCATCAGATTCTCTAGCTTGGAAGTCCCTGCCTTGTTGCTAGCTTTGTCCCGATTACCAGGTGGTACATACAACCCACCTCTATCGGTGTTATTCCTCTAGTTTCCTTGATCGCGATTGTAGCCAGCTTTCTCATAGTAGTTGTCCTTCTGATAGGTCCGACCTTCGTTTCCTTGGCCATTGGCCTGGAAACCCCCCAAGTAATTCGCCTCCTCATCAGTTTCCAACTCTGCTGCTCTACCTTGGGAACCCACAGCTTTTACCTTCTCCATACCTCCTGAGAACAAGTGCTTGGTCAGTAGGTCCAACTGTGTTTTCAGAGGCGCCATGTCTTGGTCGCGCTCCTCGTCTTTTCTGCGCTGCTCAGCTGACATACCAACTGCATAAGTGCTAGCTGCTACCTCTGAATCCCGTGTATGCCAGGCCCTATTGGTTTTTGTGAGCCTGTCCAAAATAGCTGTGGCATCGGCAAAAGTGCGACCCATAAACGCTCCACCTGCTGCGTTGTCCAACGTTGGCTTGGTAGCCGAATTTAGTGCCCTGTAGAATGTTTGCATCAAAAAATTGTCGTTCAACTGATGGTTAGGGCATTGTGATATCTTCTTTTTAAATCGCAACCAGGTCTCGTGCAATGCTTCGTGAGGTTGCTGTCTGAAATTGCTAATCTCATCCCTCAACTGTATCATCCTAGAGGGAGGAAAGAACCTTTCTAGGAAAGCTCCTTTCAACTCTCCCGAAGTTGCGATAGAGTCAGGGGTCAGCTCTGTCAACCACAATGCTGCCTCATCAGAAAGAGACAACGGAAACAACCTGAGCCTGATCGTTGTCTGACTCACTCCAGGTAACTCAAACGACTTGCAGATGCCCACGAAATTCATCAGGTGCTGGTTTGGGTCATCCCCAGCGGCACCACGGAACACTCCTCTCAAGTTCAACAGCTGGATCATCGTGCTAGTGATGTTTAACTTGGCTCCGAGCGCTAGCGGTGGAAGAGCAATGGCGCCCGTAGGGCCAACTCCATCCAAGTCGATATCCTCATCATTCAGCATAACATCTTCCTGCAGACCACAAGCATTCAGATTTTGTTGGGCCTGCAGTTCTGCAGCGAGCCTTGCTGCCTCTTGTTGTGCGGCCATATTCTGCCTTAACGTTCTAGCAAGCTCGGGGTCGTAAGGTAATGTTGATTCCCCCGAGCGCCGGGTACTTGGCATGCACAACTCTGTACCCTGTCAAAAACAAAAACAACAAATAAACGTAAAAGCAGGAAAGTATGACTAAGAGTCAAATAAACACACCGGACTTAACAAACAACCGTATTCCCCGGAAATGGTGCCAAAATTTGATAACGCTCAAAGTACCACTCCAATTAAGAAGCGTAAGCGGTCGTTGTCAAATATAGAACCCAACAAAGGTTGGGGTCGATCCCACAGAGAATATGGTGAAAGTTAAGTCTTTAGTGAATTAGTTGACTAATGGTCAATAGTTTTCGGTAAATAAAGGGGGGTTTTGGGTGATCAAAACGGAACAAAAACAATTAATAATTTATGAGAATAATCAGTAGGAGAATGAACTAGGGAAGTGTTTACCATGGCATTGGTAACGATGTCGATCCTAAGCTTAATCGAGTTCTTTTTATATACGTATCACGATGTGATTGAATTAACGGTATCGTCTAAACGTTTCTCAACCAAATAGACGAATTTACTTTTCAATTCTCTCGAACTTGAAAAGGTGTGCTTTTAGATTTCAATCCTAAACATCAAGTAGATTAATCTAGTTACAGCATTAATCATAAGACAAGAGTTGGTAGTCTCGAATCCTCATCGTTAATCAAGTTTCTCGGTTTTAATCTCTTTACTCAAGCAAATTTAAACCTAGGCATGTTCTAATGTTTGCAACCACTAGAAAACGTTAAATAATGAATGATTAACAACGTGACCACATATATATTGAACCCGTCGCTACCCGGAATCTATATCGCTACTTTGGCCATGGCTCCCACAACCCTAGTTGTGGGAGGTTTAGTTAATCATGCTTGTAGAAGAATAGAAGAAAGTCATATTCATAATAAAGAAAAGAGATCCTTACAATATAGTGAAAACAATCTTCAATTATTCGAAGAACAAGAAAAACCAAGATCCCAAGAACAAATCAAGAACAAGATTCAAGGAGGAGGAAAACGTGTGTAGCGTGTTTCCTCTCTCAAAAATCGCTCAAAATCTCCTAAAACTATTGGGAGAACTATTGTAAAAAGCTTGACAAATAAAATAAACCTAACATAAAGTATTTATAGGAGTCTAGGAAACAAATCCCAAAAACGCTCGGATTCCGCGTCGCGGACTGCCTAGGTGTGACGACTAGGCTGACGGACCGTCACTGGCTTGACGGACCGTCGCCTGGACCGTCGTCACTAGGCAGTAGGCTGCCTCACCCAAACCGTCACCCACTTGACGGACCGTCGCCTGAACCGTCACTCTTATCCAGAATGCTCTTTTTACTCCTATTTCCTTCTGTTTCCATGTTTGTCCCTATTTCCTGAAAACATAACATAAACCCATCAAAAATGACAACGGTTGCTTGAAAACGTACGATTGTTCTTAGTTAAAAGGAGTCGAAAGTGCCATAAAATGGCGGCACATCAACCAACTCGAGAGATGAAGTGTTGGCACAAACATCCAATACATAGGCTAGATAAGACAAACACCCATGCGAAATCAACTTCTTAGCCTAAAGATAAGAAATAATCTCAGATGGTGTGCGGCTAATAGAACCCTGCCACACAACTGGGGATACCCTAGGCACGGCTATGGTAATGTTCTTGGCATAACAATCCAAAACCACTCAGTGAGGGGATAACAAGTCCAAGACCAAAATTACATCAAAATCTAGCATATCTAAAATCATCAAGTCAGCCCAAGTCTCAAGATCACCAACAGCTACCAAGAAGGATATAACAATCCAATCCACTACTAAAGAATCGCCTACCGGAGTAACAACAAATATAGGAATAGATAATGGCTGACTACCCAACCCCAAACAAGAAACAAAGTAGGAAGATACATACGAACATGAATAACCAGGATCAAACAATGTTAAAGCTGACTGGCGGCAGACATAAATCATACCTGTGACCACCGCATCTGAGGCCTCTACCTTTGGTCTACCAGAGACCGCGTAAAACTGATGCTGACCTCCACCTAATTGACCACCATCTCAGCCACCTGACCTACCATGCTTGGCACCACCCCTACCAGGGACACCACCACCTTTGACCAGTGGCTGCACTATTCTCAACGGCTGAGTGGCTGGTTGAACTGTACCCTTCTTGGGGCACTCTTCGAAAAAATGCCCAATAATTCCACACTCATAGCAAGGCCCTGATGGCCCACCCTATCTAGATAAATTGGCTGAACTGGTATGGCCACCACAGCCTGATACCCCAGATGTTGTACCCCTTGATGACTGACCACTATAAATCTAATCAAACTAAGGCCCAACAAGAGTCTAAAGTGATGCCTGAACTGGCCAGCTAGACTGACCCTGATACTATTATGGCTGATATCCTCGGCCCCACTGACCTGAACCTCTATCGTCAGATCAGGAACTATTGTAACTGCCCTAATAGCATGGCCTCTAATCTCTAGCCCTGGGGTCCTGACGATGCAAATCCTCTATAGTGCGAGCATGGTCCGCTATATCCTAAAATGGTCTCCCACTAGTAACCACTATCTCTACAATCTGTCGAAACTCGGTCCTCAACCCTCAAACAAACTGATGACCCTATCTGGATCTGTTAGAATGATCATAGCCCCAAATGGAGACAACTGGTGGAAACGGGTCTTATACTCAGCCACTGACATAGATTCTTGCATCAATCGGGTAGAGAGCTCCCTACGGTGCTCACAATCAATATGAGGCAAGAATTTGGCCATAATGGCCTCATAGAACTCTCTCCAAGTCAATTGAGGAGACTGAGAAGGTCTGCAAGCTACCTGGGCCCTCCTCCAAAGCTTAGTTAGGCCCTCCAGCTAATAGGTAGTATAACCTAATCCGTGAGTATCCACTAAACCCAGATGATGATGTATCTCCTCGAAAGTAAAAATAAAATCATAAGCATCCTACCCGGGAGCACCGGAGAACCTCAGCCTGGATAACCTCAGAAACTAGCCCAAAGCCTTTTGCTCTGACTCTATCATAACTGGGCGAGGAGCAAGAGGTTGAGCAACTATAGAAACTGACAGAACCTCTGCACGGGGAGCTACAGTAGCAGGTTGCACTCTTGAACACTGAATACCCAGGGCTTCCCCCTGAGAGAATGTTTGTGCTATATTTGAAGGTTGACCCCCAACCATACTCAACAACTGCAGAAGCATACCTCGGATACCTGATGAAGAAGCAGGGGCTGGTGCTGCTACTACTAGCCCTGGTGGCACCTGGGCTGCTCCTTGGTCTATAGGTTGCTGGTCTATAACTGGCTCAGGCTCATACTCAACCTCAGGAGCTCTAACTAGTGCCGCTACTCGGGCACATCCTCGACCTCTAACTCTACGACCACCCTAGCCCGTAGCTGGATTTGGGTGTTGGTGTTGAACGCTCGCCCTCATCCGCCACTGAAGATCTTGTACGAGCCATTTGCAGAAGAGTGAACGGAACAAATGAGATTCCAGGAAACCATCTAGCATAAAATGCACGATATAGAAACAAAAAAAGATTCATATTTCCTAAAATGCCACTATAGAATCCCGAACATAGGGTACGGACGTCTCCGCCTTAATTCGCAGGACTCTACTAGACATTGACTCCTATACCGATGACACCAGTGAACCTAGGCTCTGATACCAAGCTATCACGACCTAATTTCTCAGGTCAAGATGACACCTACAATCCCCCATGTAGGCGTAACAATCCCCGTGACCCAAACAGTTAGTAATGGGCCACTAAAGAAGCAAAGCACGTACAAGAAATAGTAATAAGTAGAAAAATATAAAGAAGACATAAAAAGAGGAGAAAACCTGAAATATATATATACAGAAGCTAAACCATCCCACGGCCTGGTATCATAGTATAGAAGCCACTACTAAATATCTATTGTACAAAAGGGTATAAAATAAGAATGTACAACTGTCTGTCTCTGAATAGCAAAAGGAGTACATAGAGCCAAGAAAGAGAATAAAATCAAAGCCCTAGTCGTCAGGAGCTTACCCTATGTCTCGAATGTTCAAAAGCACTACACGAGTCTATGCATCAATGATGATAGCTCACACTAGGATTTGCACCATGGAGATACAAAAGTGTAGTATGAATACCACTTACAAAGCAACGGGTACCTAGTAGGTATCATAGGCCAACTGAGCATATATAAAGTATAAAAGTAGTATAAAGTGGACAAGAAAGAATAAGTCATAAAATCAAACAGAGAAAAGCACACGGAGGCTAGCAACAGATAGAAGGCAAAGAGAATACAAGTATACTATGCTAGCCACAGAAGATATATCTCAGAACACAGGTGAAAGAGTAGAGAATGCACCTGGATTCTTGCAACAACAATATATATACAGAGAGTTAATGAACATGGTGGTGTATCGGTAACCTAAAATAAAAGGAAAGAAGGAGAAGCAACTAAACATAAACATGCTAACAATGCAACTCACAAGGTAAGGATGATCGAACAATAAGTAACAAGTACTACAATTAGAGCGAGTAAACTAGTCTACCTACAGTCCTAATAGGCGCCAATAAACTTGAGAAACACATACAAGTGAAAACAAACCATCTGGCATCCCATACTACCATAGCATACACTCAACAAACAGCAAACAATGGTAGGACCGTGCAAATAAAGTATGATATAAATGCCATGCATGTGGTACCGTATGCACCTCCTCTGGTGCCCGTAGGTCCAGCAGGTAGGACCCATGAAAGGCTTCCCCCGTATACCTCTACTCCTCCGTATACCCCTCCCCCGGCACCGTCGGCGCATAGCCCCTAGTTCAGATTGGCAAGGTCCATAGAGGTCTTTGAGACCACATACAAACTCTCAATATCTCAATATGTATGCTCAGACTCTATCTGGATCTAAAATCAGTAATGAAATCATGTCTAGCACTCTAGCCCGACCGAGCCTAGTATCATCTCAAAATCAGTACAAAATATGTCAAGCACTCTGGCCCAGCCGAGTCTAGTATCAGCTCAAACATCTGTAGAAAAAGTCATGTCTAGCACTCTGGCCTGGCCAAGTCTATAATCAGTGTGAAAATCGTCGTTTAATCTCTTTTATCTCAAGAAAACCATAAAACTAGTTTAAATCCATTTTAAGACATTTATACTAAAAACGGGCCCTCGAGGCCATGCAAGAGTTAGAAAATCAGTGATAGTCAGTCCCACAACCTTGTAGTAGTAAAGCCAATGCGGAAAAATTATTTTCATGACAATGATAATATGCTCTGGTACAACCAATAGCCCAATGGCTCAGAATCAACCTACTGGCCCTGCACAGGCTCAATCCGCTCTACAACATAGATAACTAGCTCATAATTGCAAATTGATGTCCAGAACTCACAGACATTCCCCAGATATCCCACCACCTATCGTCTAGAGGCATAAGAAAAGGCCACATAGGGCCGCAAGGGAAATATTATCAAACTATCTCAAATACTAAAGCCAACAGAGTAAATAAGGATGGATAGAAGGAAAGCGGACAAGGTCTGGAGTGCCAACCTAGTAAAACCAACCCAAAGATGCTAAATAGTGCAATTATATTCTATATACGCAAAGGCTAAGGTAGGTAAGTTGTAACCTACCTAGCGTCTGACTAATAGCTGTTGGAAAGCCATCGCCCGAGCCCAAACTGCTTTGAGAAGCCCCAAATAGCAATCAAACTAACAAAAACATAAAGTACTCATCAAAACAAAGCTAACGATATCCATAAAGCTAACAATTTAGCTGGGTCAAAATCCAGGTCAAAAGCCAAAATTAGAAACAAAGATTACCACGAGGTTTTCATCATTACCAATAACGCATGCTCAAAAATTGAGCAGAATTCAGGTAAAGGAAGGGCCTATAATAGCCCCTACACCCAAGAATAATTTAAGAATTAAAGGAAGAAATTGACAAAAATTAAGGGATTAGAACTTACAATTGACAATGAGGAAATGATCACGGGCATGGACAATGCCACCACAGCACTTAAAGATGATCCCACAGAGAAATTGAGCTTAAGCTCTAGAGATAAAATGGAGGAGAAATGATATAGATTTAAGAAAGAATGAAGGAGAAGGCCCATTTTAAAGCTGCCAGCGCTAGGCGCAGGCGCGGCCCAAGGTCCGCAGGGGTGGCATTGACATGGTGGTTGTGCGAGCACAGGCGCACTCCCTACTGAAGCCACCAAGCACCGTAGGCATAGCACTCAGGGTGCAGGTGCGGCCAAGGCACCGCCGATGCGCCTGTACCAGAAATAACAGTTACCAGCTCCAACTTAACACAAAACCACTCTATCGCATACTCGAGGAACATTCCAAATCCCACGGACACAAACTAAAGATGCTACCCTACTAGAAATAGCATTCTGAAAATAACAGAAGCAACAAAAATCTCAAATAAGGTTTATATAGTGAAAAGTGGGCTCCCACGCTCAAATGGCCAACTTTTCCAAAACGGAACCCAATGGCTCAAAATGAGTCTGGAAGCCTCGGAACCCAAACCAAAGGTCTCGCTAGCCCAAAGTTGACATTTTGGAGCTAATAGTGCTGATGGAATTTCCATCCAACACTGTCTTCTCCGAATATTGACCAAAGTCAAACTTCTAAACCTAATTGGCTTGAAATAACAAAAAGGGAGGTAAAACCATACTGAAAGCTCCCAGAACCGACCAAGGATCGAACTAGATCGATTCCCATGCTCCAAATCTAACAAAACTGTCAGAATTAGATTTCAAGCATGCTAGCTAAGAATGTTAACTAAATTCAACGATTTCCTAAGTTAATGCTCTAAAATAGAGAAATGATCATAACGACCTAACGAATGGCCCGGGAATCAAATCACAAATCCCAAAAAGTCGTAAATGATTTGGGGCCACTAAAGGTAAGCTTTAACAGTACAAAGAAAGCAAAAACAAGGAAATAACCGAAAAGGTCATTACAAAAAACCAGTGCAGCCAAGGTTGAATACTGGATAAAGGAACTTGCCATTTGCAGGTGTATAAGGGCATTTGCGGAAGCACTCCATACGCACTATGTTTGCAAAAGTTAAATAGAAGATTGGCAGCATCACAAGCCGTGTGCAAGCTACATAAGACCATTTCTGGCCATACTCGAGCCACAAATGAAATGCACATGCCAAAGGAGGGGGAGTAATTTTTTTCAAAGTCTTAAGCCGAAATTGAGGGTTGTCATGGATAATTCAAGGGATTTTCTAACATTCTAGTTATTCTCTTTGTAGATTTTTACCTAGAATAGTGCTAAGTACTTTCTTCTCCATCTTCCTTGTAGATTTTTATACCATTGTTGTTAAAATTGAGCTTGAAATTGAAAAAAAATATTATTAATGGATCAATTTGAGCATAAAATTTGGGTATATGTTCTTTTCCTCTAATGATGCTTAAAAATATTCCTTCTTAGGAGTGTATAATGATGGGTGTGCAATTATACTTGGGTATTGATGAATTATTCTTAGATTTGATTATTACTCATGAGTCTGATGAATTCTTCAAGTGTGTTCAAGTTAGAAATTATGCACGTTTTAATACACCACACAAAAGTTCTAGCATGTTTATGATAGAAAGCAATATAGTTAACTAGAATGTAGAATCCTAACGTCAATATATTTGCGATAGATTAGTTTGATATGTATAGTTTATGATTAGGATGTAGAATTTTAATACAATAGTGTAATAGATAGTCGTAGTCCTATATAAGAACTATTTATGTGCTTGAGTTAGCTGAGAAGAGAACACATAAAGAGTTTTATTACACTCAATATTAATGTTCTATATTAATCTTTTTCATGGTATCAGAGCTTTGGCTCTAACCTAAGTTATTTTGTATCTTGAATCTTGTTTCACGTTCTTTAATGACCAGTTCATCTTCCTCCACTCTCTCCTTTTCACCAGAATTTCTTCATCAATTCATAGTTATGTGTCTCATAAAACTAAAATCTTCAAACTATTTTGTCTGGAGGACCTACATTAGCCAGTTGATGCAAACCCTAAAGAATGATGATGTTGGTGGAGTTACTAATACTACAAAGGTAAATATTAAAAATAATGATGTTATGTATCCTACATAAGATGTATTAGTATTGAATTTTCTATTTTGTAATATTTATGTATGTCATGGCCCCAATTACGATGGAGTTATGCGGGCACCTACTTTAATCTATTTAGATAGGAGAACTCTGAAACACTCAATCATAAGCATTGCAGAAGTCTTTTAAAACAGTTTCAATAATATTAGTAGCAACAATAACTAAAATATTAAAATAATAATTAATCAAATCTAAAATACATACAAGCCAATTTTCAATACTAAAAATACAACCGTTCCCAAAATCTGAACTAAAATGTACAAGAGCTTCTAAGAAGGACATGACAATAAATAGACGTAACTTCTATTTCTGAGGAGTAGAAAACCAGAAAGCTGGTTGTAGAGACACATCATGTCATAAAATGAAACTTTAGTCAACCTATCACACATCTACATCAAAAAGGTGTAGCAAAAGTAGTATCAGTATAATCACATGTACCGGTAGGTATCATAGATCGACTGAGATTAAATCACATAAATCATGTATAGAAATTAACATTTAATAGACAACTTTTATATCAATATTTAACAAGATCATCCCTATGATTATTCACACTAAAAGTACCTCAAACTTACTCCACTAGAATCCCAAGGAGTCACATCTCCAAGTTCTAATTAGCTTCTTTAATTTCCTCTAACATTAGGACACAACCATGGGATATTTTCTATTCCACGTATTCTACTTTGAAAGCCGCACCTAAGATTAGTTACTCATTCATAATTTATTTGTTAATTATTATCAGTTCTTACCCACTTTCTAGATTCTCCCAGCAAATATCACAAGTAAATAAATAAGATCTCATTCAGGCTTAACCCATATAGTGCTCATAGACACAATAATAAATCATATGTGTACATATAGTATAGTCACCAACAACCATCAAGTTAACCCAACAAGACAGGGCAGACCTAATTATGTATAAACTCACATTAATTACTCAAATTAGAATGCAATCAATAACAGGGTGGATATCATGCGCACTCAGCCTCTATCAACACGTCTAGAACCTCTAGTCTCATTTAAGCTTACAATACTAGCTTAGCACGACTGACCATGAAACAACCCAATGCTAAATAAGAGAGTGTACACACATGCTAAGGGTCTTATCTCTGCCCACTAGCCATGACCTCCAGGGGACCCTAGGCGCCCATGTACCATACTAGCGTGGTATCTGATTCACATTAATTATATCAATATCCATATCAATGCATCTAGGTTGTCAGACCTATCCTTCATGATATACAAAGTGCCTCAAAACACACTTACATATATTTATCTCAACTCACTCATCACTTCCTACACATCTAGCTTATTCATCCAAGCATAATAGGAAAATATATGCAATTCAAATATGTCTAAAGACCAAACACAAGTTACGTAATTTAACCACATACCACGTAATAAAATGAGTCTCAACTCTAATTAAATATGTTATACATACAAGACCTCACCAACCGTTGCTCATCAATTCAAGTATATTCGAGGACCACTAAATCAAGTCTAGCAATTTACCCTTCTACCGATGTTAAAATAAGTTCATTTATAGATTACACAATCATAATTCACCTTATCTCTTACTACCGACCAAACTCTCATATTTTCTAGGTCTTTCCGTTAAGGTAATTCTTATTAAAACACCATTTGTCACTCCTCGAGGCTACCTCCTAGACGTAACACGGGATCCAGAACATGAGTACCCTAGATTAACCCTTGGCCATAGCATACTCAGATAACTTAAGCAAATAAAGAGGAAGCATACATTGAGGGAAGATAGAAATCCAGAACTGAAATAGCCCAAAAATCTACAAGGAACTCATCCAGAATACAACTAGCTATGTCTGAAGCCTCTAAATCTTAAATAAGGGTTGATGGGACAAGACCCCAACTAACTCATAAATCCAAAAAGAAGGGCATAAAGAAAACCAATCATAACTTTGGTCCTCGGTTGAAGAGGACTCACTAATAAGATCCGACGGCTGACACTGACAAGCCACGTGTCTGAGAGAGGTAACTTGAATCTGCATCATCAAGAGGATGCAGCACAAAATGTGCGTCAGTACTATAGGATGTACTGAGTATGTGAGATATGCATGAATATGATAAAAAATACTTGAAACTGAGTTCATGCAAAAAGGGAATAACATAAGAACATATCATAACTTGAGTGGTAAACATGAGATAAGAGTCAAAACTTCGAAATAGATATCATAAGCTTAAACCAGTCAAAATGTTCAAACGGGGGTTTCTTATAACTGACAATAGACCACGCGAGCTACATGGAATCTAACTATATAAACCTAGTTAGAAAAGCTGACTTGAACCGTGCCAAGGAACGAGTCACCGTATCCAACTATATTACTCTAGTTGGCAAAGCTGACCTAATGCCCGCTAAAGCACAGGACACCATGCATCAAGATGTGGAACCACTCTCATAAGCCCATAGGGCACTTCATAACCTACGCTGGCAACGTAGTTTTGGACTTGGGTAATTGAACCCTCATCGCTCGGTGCTAAATACTACTCCCAAAACATGTACATATAGCTCATAAATTCGTAGTGGCACAATCTCATGCAAAATCTTATTGAAAAGCATGAAAACACATCGGGTATCATGCAATTCTCATATCATAAGTTCTTGAAGCTTAGCATGGCCATAATTCAAAACATACTTTTCCTTCTTAAACTCATACTTGAAAAATTAGGCATGTAATTTCATAAATACATAAAGACATGTCATTTAAACATGTAAACTTTCACTTGAAAACATGCAATTCAATGGAATCATGCTAGAAATCAACTTTAATGCATGGGCTTTTGAAACCAATTAAGGAATCTTATTCAATCATAAATAAACCATAAGAAACTATGAATTGATGCATAAAAACTTATTTCATAAGCTTTCCCCAATTTAGATCAAAACCCTAATTTCACAAGTTCATAATTCAAAATAAGAATTGGGGCTTTTGGGCAAAAGGGTGAAAGGAACCCATTGTTGAATACCCACATACCTTGATTGAAGCTAACCAACTTGAAATTGAAAATAAAGGAGACTTGATCTTGGAGCTTGAGGGAGTTCCTTTCCTTTTTTGGAGATGAATGAAGATTTGAGGGGGGACTTAGGCTAATGAGGGTGAAAACTCTTCTAGAAATAGTCAAAATAACATCATTTATGAGTTAATAGGGTGGGTAATGACTAAAATACCCCCAGACGTAATTAGGAAAAATTTGGAAAAAGTTGACTTTCAAGGACCACGGACGGATTCCATGAGTTGTAGACCAAACCACGGCTCGTGGTTTCCATCCATCGTTCCTGGCCAAAAAGATAGGCTATAGAAACAAAACTATGGGTCAACAGGACGGGCCCATAGAATGGACCATGGGTCATAGACCCTAGTCGTAGCTTTCTGGGAAACATGCAGTTCTCTGAACATGTTCTACGAGTTACAAGACGGTCCGTAGTTCAAACTACGGGCCATAGAAACCAGTCGTGAAACCTGAGGAACCTGTCAACCCTCTGATCTGATTCCACGAGTTGACAGGATGGACCATAGTCAGAACCACGGTCCGTAGAACCAACAGACTAGAACCACGGGTTTACTTCATGACTCATTGTTTGAACCACGGTCTATGATTTGGACCCGTAATTTCTAAAAGGTTCAAAACTCTCAGATTTCTTAAGTTTAAAAGCTGGGTTGAATTCTGGGTGACACCTTCACAAAAACCCAATCATCAACTTCAAATTCTAACTTTCTTCTCCTCACATTCGCATATGATTTATGTTGACTCTGAGCGGTCTTCAATCTTTCTCTAATAATTTGAACCTTATCCATAGTCTCGTGAACTAAATCTTGGCCAATCAAAGCTGCCTCACCTACCTCAAACCAACCAATAGAAGATCTATATCTCCGACCATAAAGAGCCTCATACAGAGCCATCTGGATGCTAGAGTGAAAAATGTTGTTGTAGGCAAACTCGATAAGAGGTAAGTGATCATCCCAATTACCTTTGAAATAAATCACACAAGCTCTCAACATATCCTCCAAAGTCAGAATAGTACGCTCTGCCTGGCCATTCGTCTGTGGGTGAAAAGTTATGCTTAGCTTCACCTGAGTACCAAGACCTCTCTGAAATGATCTCCAAAACTGGGAGGTAAATTGAGTACCTCTATCTAAAATGATAGACAAAGGAACACCATGCAATCGTACTATCTCCCGAATATAGAGTTTGGCATAATCATCTGCTGAATCCGTAGACTTAACAACCAAGAATTGGGATGACTTAGTCATCCGGTCGACAATCACCCAAATGGAATCATGTTGCCTTCGAGTATCAGGAAACCCAGTGATGAAGTCCATATTAATCACTTCCCACTTCCAAGTAGGAAGGTCAATATCATGAATCATTCCACCCAGTCGTTGATGCTCTACCTTCACTTGTTGACAGTTGGGACACTTAGCTAAAAAACTGGCTATGTCCCTCTTCATACCATTCTACCAATAGACTTCCCATAGATCATGGTACTCTTGGTGGCACTAGGGTGAATGGAATATCTGGAACTATAAGCCTTAGTCAGAATCTGTTGTCTCAACCCATTTACATATGGTACACACAATCGACCCTGATAATGAAGCATACCATATCCTCTTTGGGAGAAAACCTCAAACCTTTGCTAATGGACTGCACCCTTTAGCTGAAGCAAAATAGGATCACTGTCTTGCTTTGCCTTCACTTCAGCCACCAAAGATGATTCAGAACCATTCTGAACAATAACACCACCTTCTGTCGAGTTCATAAGGCGAACTCCTAACCGAGAAAGCCTATGAACCTCCTTAACCAATTCCTTCTTCCTATCTTCGACTGAAGACACACTACCCATGGATAATCTACTAAGTGCATCCTCGACAACATTGGCCTTACCTGGATGGTAAAGCACACTCATATCATAATCCTTAAGAAGCTCAAGCCATATCCTTTGACGCAGATTCAATTCCTTTTGAGAGAACACATACTGAAGGCTTTTATGATCGGTGAATACATCCATGTGGACACCATACAAGTTGTGTCTCCAAATCTTTAAAGCAAAAACCACTACTGCTAACTCAAGATCATGAGTAGGGTAGTTCTTCTTATGAATCTTAAGTTGTCTCGAAGCATAAACAATCACCTTACCACGCTGCATCAAAACACAACCCAAGCCAACCCTAGAGGCATCACAATACACCACAAAGTCATCTAGGTCCTCGGGTAGAGCCAACACTGGAGTTTCGGTCAATCTAGTCTTTAATTCCTGAAAGTTCTTCTCACATAGATCAGACCACTGAAACTTCACCTTCTTCTGAGTCAACCGAGTCAAAGAGGCAGTAATGGAAGAAAATCCTTCCACAAATCTCCTGTAGTAACCAGCCAAACCAAAAAAGCTTCTAATATCAGACGAGGAAGTCGGTCTAGGCCAGTTCTTTACTGCCTAAATCTTTTGAGAATCAACTCGAATACCATCTTTAGTCATAATATGACCCAAAAAAGCAATAGACTGCATCCAAAACTCACACTTGCTAAACTTAGCAAATAACTGTCGGTCCTTGAGAGTTTGCAACACCACCCTCAAATGGCCCACATGCTCATCCTCACTCCGAGAATAGATAAGAATATCATCAATGAAAATAAATACGAACATATCTAGATACTTTTGAACACACAGTTCATCAAATCCATAAAAGCTACAGGAGCATTCGTTAGACCAAAAGACATAACAATAAATTCATAATGACCATACCGAGTTCTAAAGGCTGTCTTTGAAATATCACACTCTCTAACCCAAAGCTGGAGATAACCGGATCTAAGGTCAATCTTGAAGAAGAAACTACCACCCTGAAGTTGATCGAACAAGTCATCAATCCTAGGGATGGGATACTTATTCTTGATTGTGACCTTGTTCAACTGACGGTAGTCAATACACATTCTGAGAGAACCATCTTTCTTTCTCACAAACAAAACTGGAGCACCCCATGGAGAAATGCTAGACCTGATGAAACCCTTATCAAGAAGATCCTTCAACTGATCTTTTAACTCCTTAAGTTCTGCGGGAGCCATTCTATAGAGAGGAATAAAGATAGGATTCGTATTTGGAAGAAGATCTATCCCAAAGTCAATTTCCCATTCGGGAAAGACTCTAGGCAAATCTTTGAGAAACACTTCTGGGAACTCATTCACAATAGGGATAGACTAAAGAGATGGGGGTTCAGACTCCGTGTCCATAACCCAACTATATGATAAAACAACCCTTAGAAATCATCTTCCTAGCCTTAAGATAAGATATGAAATAAACTTTCGAGGTAGGGGGACTACCTTGCCATTCTAAGACAGGTTCATTTGGAAACTTGAAACTGACAACTCGAGTACGGCAATCAACCGAGGCATAACAAGAATACAACCAATCCATACCAAGAATAACATCAAAATCAGTCATCTCCAACTCTACTGAGTCTTATGGAGTGATTCTATGAAGGACTGAGATAGGGCAACTTCGATAGATTCTTTTGGCTAGGACTGACTCACCAACAGGAGTAGACACATAAAAAGGTTCTAAAAGAAATTCAAGACAAATTTTGAACTTGCATGCTACATAAGGGGTCACAAAAGATAGGGAGGCTCTGGGGTCCAACAAAGCATACAAATTAAGAGAGAATACTTTTAACATACCAGTGACGACATCAGGTGAACTCTCCTGGTCCTGACGGGAGGACATAGCATAAAGGCGATTCTGGTGCTGACCACCAGAACTAGAAGTTGCGCCCTGCTAGGCTGGTCGACCTCCTGGGGCTGCTGGGGCAGAATGAGCCCTACTACCTCCCTGTCCCTTCTTAGCTGAAGGGAAATCTCTAATCCAATGCCCAGTCTGACCACATCCAAAGCAACTACCTGAATCGTCTAGACACTCACCAAGATGACTCTTCTTACACTTTGTACAAATGAGGAAAGAAGACCTCTTTGCACTACTCCCCTGTGAATAAGAGCCTGCACCTCTACCGGACTAATTATGATGGGGCCTGGAGGCCTAAGAAGGAGCACTAGCTGAAGAATGCATGGGTCCTGACGACCTCTTCTAAAAGGAAGAGCGATGTCCGCTCCGGACTTCTGATGGACAAAACCTGAACTCTCGGATCTAGCCCTCTTATTCTCCCTAGCCATCTCCCTAAGCTTATCTCCCTCAATCTGGTGAGCATGGGTCATGAGTCTGGAAATGTTCATATCACTCAACAGCATAGCGGACCTACACTCCTTCTTCACCATATTTGAAACCCCATAGATAAACTTACTCATCTGATCATGCGGGTCTGCTACCATAGAGTGGGCATACCTAGACAACTGAGTAAACTTTAAACTGTACTCTTGGACTGACATCGACCCCTATCTCAAGTTCACAAACTCCTTAGACTTCACTTGCCTCAACTCTCAGGGAAAGAACCGATCGAGGAAGGCCCTCTCGAAACACTCCCAAGTTATAGGGACCTCGTCCCTAGCTCTAGCTTCCTTCTATTGTGTGAACCAGATATGAGATACATCCTTGAGTTTATAGTATGCGAGCTCCACACAATCCACATCACCCACTTGCATAATATTAAAGATCTTTTTCGCTTCATCAATAAAGCTAAGTGGGTCCTCACTAACTTTTGAACCCCAAAATTCAGGTGAGGTCATTCAAACAAAATCACGAACCCAGGCCGCTACCCCACCTTGAGGATGGACGGGGATAGCAGATGGTTGGTTGGTCTGAGCGGCCATGGGATGGGCAAGCAAATGGATGGCATTCTCGAACTCCTCATTCGTGACCTCGGGGGTTGTTGATACCCAATTTTTACCCGCCACATTACTAATTAATTTGGAGCTTTTTAAATTTTTAAACAATTCTTGAAATAATTGTTTTGACAAAAAAGGGATAAAATATTTTCAAATCAGCTTTACGAATGATTATCAGTGATGATTATATTTTTTATATTTTACATGTGAAATTTATATAAATTACTTAAAAGAATTAATTTTAAAATTGATTTCATCAGAAAATCTCTTTAAAAGACTAAACTTGTAATTTTTCTCCAAAATTAATTTAAATAAGGGTTAATTGAAAAAATAATTTTATAATTAATTAAAGAGTTGATTATGTGTCAAATATGTTTATTATTTTGAAGTTGTTCAATTTAATAAAGCTCTAAATGAATTTAAATTCATTCATTTCTAAGCCTATTATATCAATTGTAGCCAAATCCTACCTAATTCTAGTCATTCTTTATCAATTTGGCTATATTGTTAAATTGAAATGGCCACATTTCGCAAAATGTGGCCAAATCATAAAAAGCCCCTTGTAACCCCTTAATATTTCATCCTAAATGGGCCAGCATACCATTCAACCCGGCTGGCCCAGCTCTTAAATTCGCCCCAGCCCAACAAAATTCCCCTAACCCGCCTAAGACCCGCTATGACCCGGCCTAATACCCTTCTATCCGCCTTATCACACCCCTACTCTCCTATTCTCTCTCAAACATAACCAAACACACCTTTTACTCATATTCTTCTTCTTCGTTCACCCCAGAAACCCTAGCCTCCCCTTCTTCTCTCCTTTATTTTCTTTTTCACGCGTCATCTCTCCTGGTTGTACGAAGAAACGTGCTTCGTACAATACCTCAGCAATCCAGTACGCTCCCCCGTCCTTCCCCTTTCATCATTCTCACAAACTACAACTCCAACAATAGCCTTAAATGTCGTTCACCCCTTCATCCTCTTTCAACTCCTAAACCCCTCTAACATTCCCATTTTCCGTCCGTTTTGCTCTGTCAAATGGTACGCTGGTAGGTCTAGAAGATTCTAGAACCCACCAGGTGTCACCCCCCTTCGCTAAATCTGTGAAAACTTGTACAACTTCATACAAGTTTGTTGCTGTGAAACATTGCTCCAGCTGAGGAATTTGAATTCCACAGCAAAATCCCTAAAAACCCTTTGTTTTCCCCCTTTTTGCCACCCCGATTTCTCCTATAAATAGCCCCCCCCCCCCAGATGCATGAAAAGGAGCTGATTTTGGAGAAATATTGGGGGTTCTGGAGAATCGATTCTCTAACCTCACAAAATCGGTCAGCTAGCTTGGAAAATAAAAACTAAAAATTCGAGTTCTAACGAGTTTGCTACTAATCCAGTGGTGGTGAGACTTTCCGGTGAGGTTCAAGGTTACAAGTTGCTGCCCTAAAAAAGGTATACCCCTCACCCTCTTCTCTTTACTATTTTCTTTTCCTTTTTTACATTATGTAATGTTCAAGTCGAGTAAATCTGGATTTCTGTTCTTGTTTGTTAGCTTAACGATATGTGTTTTGATTTTAGACTGTTGTTATGGTAAATTTGAGTAGTGATTTTGTTTAGAAACATCATGGTCTCCACTGGCTGTGTTTGATTTGTTAGAACAGTAGATGTAAGTGAAAAGTTGTAGTTATATCTGTTGCTATTTAATGATATGATGTAGAACCTGTAAATGCTTGATTTTCTCTTGTTTATCCCCAACCCCCTTGCCATGACCATGACCTCCTATTATGGCTATTGATTCTGCCTAAACCTGCGAAGCTTAGTATTGTTTTTCTCATGATCTTTTGTTCAAAGTTCTCTTTGAAAACTCTCATAGTTCCATTAATTTTTGGTCGACTTGTGAAGCCTAAGTGCTATGAACTTGAACATGAATTTGTTATTAGGATTAGGAATTGATTTCATGATAAATGCTTGACCCCTTCTTGTTCATCCTAAATTGCTTTGATCTTATTCTTGTCCTGTTTTCTTCTTTTTCCTTACTGTTTCTTGCTGTGTGTGATACCAACTTGTATACACGAACTGTTAGTGTTACTTTCTTACACTTAGGATGATGTCTAGATTAAATTTGAGTGTCGATAATTCTACTGGTTCTTGGTTGATTTATATGACACATATATACTTGTTTACTGATATAAGAATGTTCAGCCCCTTCCTGTTTCCCTATTTCCCCCAACTTGTCATGGATTTGTCTTCCTTTTCCCCTTTCCCTTCCCTATCTTACCTAAATTAAAATGTTCTTATGTATATGAATTGGTTAAGCTCAAATGTTGCTATCTTATGCTTGGATTGATGTTTGTAATGAGTTTGAGCAACTGTGTCCTTTCAAAATCTCATGATCTTATTGGTTCTGTGTTTTGTGACATGAAAGTGTTATAGATTTTGAACTTGCCATTAGGACGGTTACTGTTGTCCAACTTTTTTCCCTTTTTCCCTTGATTTCTCTATCTTCTACCCTGCTCCCTTCCCCTTTTCTTTACTAGTCTAATCATGTTAAAAATGACTGTGTGAGCCCTTTTTCCCTTGATTTCTCTATCTTCTGGTTTAAAATGTTGAAGCCTATGTTGTTATGCATTCTAGGAGCTAGAGGTGAAGCATATCCCCTCATGATATGTTCCTCACCTCTGTAAGTTCCTCTGTTTCATCTTTTAATATACTGTCTTCACTGTTTATGTTGATAAATCATGTTAGAAATAGCCTTGATCTCTACCATGATAATAGTCTTCTCCCCATACACCTTCCCTGGTTCTTATGTGCAGTTATTCTAGTGACTAAAGTTCAAAACCTGTCCAGCTTGCTTGACTTGTCTCTTTGTCAATATGTGATGTCTAGACTAGGTTCTTTAGCATAGTCTATCCTTTTTTCAATGACTTGTGATAAAATTGTTCAAAATGTCCCTTTTTGTGATTAAAATCTGCATTTAGTATGTTAAATGTTTAATGTTTGAATGTTAAGAATGGTTAAGTGTACTAAGTTATTTGGAGATGACTTGTGTCTTTGTGATATCGTTTCAATTCAAATTTGTGCATTTGAGTACACATGCTCTGTTTAAATATATCCCTCTACTCCTTTTGATTTCTGGAAATGTATGAGTTCAAAAAGAATGATCTTTGTGGATATTTACAAGTAGGAAATCTGTGGTCTTATTAGTATAACCCTTAGGTGATAAATTTGTAACTTGGTATCTTGTTTCACATGCTTTAATTGTGTATGAGTTTTTTGAATAATGAGAATTAACTGTTAGGAAATATGCTTTGTTTAAGTATGAAATTTGATTGTTCTTGCTTAAATTGTTTGGACATATACTGATTTTTATTTGTTTTTACTCCTCTTTGGGCGCATAAAATTGGTGGAGTCCAATTGGACTCCCAACACTCCCCCTTTCCATTTCTTCAGTTGGGCCTAGCCTAACAACTATCCGGACCAGCTTGTTCAAAGCCCAAAAGGGCCGTCTTGTGAAACAAAGGAGAAGCAGTAGCAACAGAAGGAAAATGGGCCAAGCCCAAGCGCATATCAGCAGAAAAAAGTCCAAAATGGACTGAATAAATAAAATTGGGCCAAAAGTCCATAACATTCGGCAGCAGCAGTAGCCCAAAGGGTTGAAAAATCGACAAAATAAACTAAGTCCAAAAGTGAAAATGGTGGTGGGCCTAAAGAGGGCCCACACACTAGCATTAGGACAGGATTAGTATACTTTAATCATGTTTCTTATGCTTTTAATTCCTTTGATTAGTAATCAGTATTAATTATATAATTGGACTGACTTTGTAAAACTTAGTCGAATTATTCCCAAACGAGGTTAACATTACTGTTTAAATGTTTTCTTTATACTAATCAATGTTCTTTATTTCTTTCAAATGTTCGTAACCTTTTTTCAATCAAATGTCGACTCCTTTCTTTCATGTATAAAACAAAATTTTCATATATTGTCTTTATAAAATCAACTCTTTCTAAAAACAACAAGTTAGTTTTTTCAAACAAGCCCGGGCAACCGCGAGTTAGCGGATACTCTTGGTCCCTTAACACCCTTCCAAGAGTATTAACTTGAACCCTTACCCTTAATCTCTTAATTTTTAAAGTCTTTATCTGTTTTGGATTTTAAAAATTCTTATAAGTTTTTCTTGGTTTTTACTTTATAAACGCTAAGTGGCGACTCTTGCTTTTTATTGAGAACGTTTTGAAACTTTAATTAGATTTTCGAAATGAACTTTTCAATAAACAAAGCTATGTTTTTTCCGTCCTTACCTCAAAAAGGATCAAAACAGAAATGGCGACTCTGCTGGGGATAATTCAACTATGTTCTAACCTTATTGTTTGAAACTAACATGTTTGACTAACTATTAAGAAATTATAACTTGATTGTTTTCCTTAATTGTTTACTTTTTCCGCAATTATAAACTGTTCATGGCACTTTCTACCTCTCTTGGCAAAGCATTAGAATGCATTAGGGGTAAAAAGGTGATTACGCAAATCTTAATGGTCGTTCTTGACAAAACACATAATTTTCAAAATAGACGAGTGAAGTAGTTGACCCGCGGTCGATTAACGGTCACTTGTTGTTTCAAGCTTGGGTTGTCCTCCCGGGTTCCCGGTCAATTTCGAAACCTATTCTAGAAACTCAGGATAGAGCGAAACCAAATCCCAAAAATAGGCATTAGCTTAGGATGTCTTAATATCCAAGGGATATTAAGTCCATTAGTAAACCACCAAAATATGTCAACAGGTTTCCGACCCAACGACATAGCATCCAACTACGTGTTATTTGAAAGACGTATGTGTTGTAACCAGACTATTGTCCTAGGTTGGGGCCTAATAGGTTATTCTATTTTGTAGGATGTCAAAATTCCTCAAGTTTGACATGGTAAAAGAGGCGCCTCTCCTCCTCCAAATATGGTGGATAAATCTGGGTCCTAACCGTCAGAGGACAGTCCGCCAGTATATGGGATTTGTCGTCTTTATTAGATATGGAGGCCTGGCCAGAATTGATCGAGGTTTTAACGGGGTATTGGGACAACAAGAAAATGGTGTTCCGATTCAGAACAATGGAAATGACCCCAACGATAAAAGAACTCAGGGATTACCTAGAGACTGCGGGTACAACCAATGAAAGGAGATTAAGGCCTCAACAAGGCATCTTAATACCGAATAAACTCACCCTGACTCATATTGCAAAGTATCTCCACTTGCGGGAGAATCAATGCTCGTGGATAAGGGGTCCAAGTATCTCCTTTTAAGAACTTTACAACGATTTTGCCACTAGGGAAGGGTTCTTTCAGTACCAAGGTGAATTCTACACGTTTCAAAAGTGGGACAAGACCCGAGCCTTGGCGTTCGCTATTGCTCTTTTAGGAATTATGGTATTTCCTCTAAATGAACAACTCCGCATCAACACCCGGATAATAATGGTGGCCCATACCATATTCCATGGCCTACAGAAGGAACCACCGTCAGCTATTTTCCTCTAGTACCTGTCATCTTATCTGATATTTATAGAGCTTTGGGGAAATGCAAGAACGGTCATCGTTACTTCCAAGGGTGCAACTTACTCCTACAATATTGGATTCTCAAGAATCTGGCCAAAGATAACGGAAGCCAGGAAATTCCCAACCCAGATTGAATCGATAACTTCACAGTGTTGGCAGGAGTGCTTAGGGATAGAGGCATCGAAAACAAGACCAAGATAGGATGGGCCCAAGCTTTTTGTGAGCTTGGAGAAGATAATGTGCAGATGATGTTCGATGCTTTTTACTCAAAGTAAGTAATTGTGAAATGTCATGATCTAGCTTTCCTCACTCTCCCGAGAATTCGTAGGATCTGACCTTATGCTCCGCAAATGGTTCTTAGACAATTTGGAAGGGTTCAAATCGAGCCATCGATCGTTCACATGGGTTGCTATGTCATCGACTATGAGGAACATGAAAATTCCCAAAAGCTTCGAGGATCCGGCACAACTGGAAAACACTTGAGAAAATGGTTCTAGAGACTTTGGCCCCAGACAGGTTCGATCCTGTAATGACCCTTCCGGTTATTTCCACGTATATGTTTCCTTGTACCGTTAGAGCTTGTTTGTAGCGGCCCTAAGTCATTTAAGGCTTGTCAGGACCGGTATTTTGGTGCCGGGGGCATTTGTTTGGCCGTATGATAAGTTTTGAAGACAAGCAAACCGGCAAAAGTTATCGTAAGTTTCTTTAATAAATTTTCTGAACTTTGGGTAAAATGTCTCAGGGCTTTCTCCCAATATATAAAGAGTTAGAATTCCCCCGAAATACCAAATCGAAGGTCTATGAGTCTAGTTTCCTACGCACAAAATCTCACGTCCAAATGATCTCTGAGTAAAAAGTTATGACTATTTTACCGCGCACTGTCTGGCAGAAAACGGGTTGCGAACCGGGTCGCGAATCGGGTCGGGTCAAAATCGATTTAAAGCCTCAACTTCACGTTTTAAAATGCCATTTCAGTTCTGAAACAGTGAGAAAACATAAGGGAGGGTTCCAAGAGAGTTCTTGAGTATCAAAATTGTGCGATGGTGAATTGCGAGCCTAAGTTTGAGAATTTATTAACATCGCGTGTATTTGAAAATATTTTATTTGAAAGTTGAATTTGGTAAAAAGTTATATTATTATTACCTTTTTAAAATATTTTAAAGGTTTATGAAAAATATTTTTGTTACGATATAATGGTATATGTATTTATTTTATAAGGTTTTTGTACATTTTAATATTTTAACGGAGATAGTAAATTTAGTTATGTTGAAAATTATTATTATAATATAGTAGGTTTTATTTGAAATGATTTTCTATTAATTATGATATATTCAAAAAATTATATTTATT